>CM059998.1:5284657-5344635 GCA_030463065.1 Aphidoletes aphidimyza | reverse complement strand
TGACCAACAACTATGGTATTGCTGTAAACGATGTGATTTCCCATGTGTTCGAGTATGTCCAGAAGTGTCAAAAGGAATGCTGTTTGGTGCGTTTGGGGAACAAGATATGGAAATTGGCGGATCATACGTAATTCCCCGAAGATTAATATGGAGGGATTCGGTAAATATTCTTTTTGGCTATAAATGCCCAAATTGCAATCCTGAACGCGGACATAACGAATACCATTACTACATTCTCACTCGCCACATTCTACCGCTAACGTCAGATGATGAGGAAAACGCAAACTTGATTTCATATATAGATTCATTCGCACGCGAATATGCAGTTGTACCTGGATGTCGCTTCCATATTTTAAGTTTAAATAATTAAGTAATTTTCTTTTTTTTTTTTGTAATTAAATTAAGTATATATAAAAAATAGTTGTTAAGAAAATAGTTAAGTGAATTTAAAAAAAAATTAAAAATCGGTGTTTGGTATTAAAATAAAAATAAAACAAATCAATAAAACATATTTTTTCTGGTTTTTCATTTCAAACATTCAGCATGACCATTTTTTTTTCCAGCAGATAGGTACGGTACGCAAAAAAAGCTATCTTTGTTTACATTTTTTTTTCTTTGTTTACGTTTAGTTTCTTCTTACATCGAATTTCATCATGTTGTGAAATATACAAACAACATACCAAAAAGCACACCTATACACACACACATCCAACATATACCATGCACATATACAACACACATACTGTACAATGTTTGTATGCATGCATGTATATGACAAACACATTTACTCTATATTTGAAACCAACATATATTTACACACAAAAAAAAAATGACCACCCAATCAACACAACAAAAACACTTTCACACAATACAAATTGCGTACACGCATCAACACAACGCACACACAAACACATAACATACAAATCCATCGATCTGTCAGTCAGTCAAAACCGAAACGCACAAGCGATCGGTCGTTCGGTCGTTTGGTTAAAAACACTAGCTCCAGAAACCACGCAACCGTAACGCCACATGTGTATGAGCGCTGTGTTGTGTGTTGTTGTTGTTATTGTTGTTGTTGTTGTTGTTGTTGTTGTTGTTGTTCAAAACCATGAAGACACTCTCCATACAAAACACACAGAGTTTTGTTTTGTGAGGAGAGTGTCTTATATACTACTGATATCTGATACATTAGATTGTGTTAGCATATAAAAGTTGTCTTGCGGTGGTAGCATACTCTCTTCGAGTTTCTCATAACAATCAATGTATTCATACGGAAAAACACCTTTCCGAATCAGCAAATCGAACATTGTTTCAGAATAACCAGCGCCAGGAATTTCTTTTACGTTTGAAAGTTTCCTGATTAGCAAATGAGAATCATAACCTGATAAATTGTGCATAACAATTGGTATTTTTCTACTAATTTGATATTGTAAATTACATGATTGATGTGCGGCTCCTCTATACTGGCCGGATATATGACAGTGATCTCTAACACGAATCTCTGATTCACCTGCATTAAACTTGAAAGCTTTTTTTGCATATATGACAGATATTTGCTGCATAAAATTGTTTTTCTTCTTCTTTCGTCAGAGCATTCATTGATTTTTTACACTCTAAAAAATCGAACACTTCGATGGCAATGCCAGTTACTAACTGACAGTTAGATCATTCATAAACAAATCGATGCAATTTTCACCGCGATAACTTACATACCGCGATTTCATTTCTTCGTTTTCATCCTTAAAATAATAGCCGATACTATGTACTTCATGTTGTTGGTGGGCACAAGTTGAGCAATCAACTCCAAAAACGGGTCCTTCTGGCTCTTTCAATAAGGACTCACAGTCTGCATATATGATGAATGGGTTCTTAATCCCGTTTTTGTAATTTTTTAATGATTCATAGTTTTTTCCAGGACTTGGCATTTCTATATCACAATCGTTCATACTCAAACATGTTGTTTTATGTTGTTCTAGTTTCTCATTTGAACAGAATTGATTTAAACATCTATCACATAAAAATCATTTTTTATTATTCTTAGTCGTTTGAGCATGTACTAATGCACTCAAATTTTTTTTGGATATTAGTAGCGATTCAGAGACTGTTGTGACATCGTGCCAAAAGGAGAACACACATTTTTTGAAGAACAAAATCCACGAAATTAGTCAAGCCCAAATAAAAAATAGACTGTCATACGCGGGTGTCAATGACGTGTTGAAGTTGATGAACGCAATGCCAGGTGCATGCATCAAATTACCAGAAAATATACAAATGTTTCAAAAATCTGTATCGGAAACCAGTATTATCAGCCAATTTCCCTGGTATTCTGTGAGAAATGTGCTGACCTGGTTGAGAATGAAGCAAAATGTCCAGAGTGTGGTTCAACTGCGAAGAAGGATTCAAAAAAAATTAATTTCTTGGTGCATTTCCCACTAATTCCACAAATTTGCCGTGTTTTAAACCAACACTTTAATGATATAATGAAGCATTTATACCGTGAGCGTAGCGACGATGTGATTTATGATATTGACGATGGTCAGCTACACAAAGATTTACGCAGAAAATACGGCAATGATCTTTTAACGTTCACTTTAAATGCGGATGGTGCAAACGTTTTTGGCAGCAGTCGGGGATCGTTATGGCCGGTGCAATTGTACCTAAATTTTTTGCCTCCATGTATAAGGTATTTGCCGGAAAACACTATTGTGACCACACTCTACTATGGAAAACAAAAAGAAAAGATATGTCAACTTTGTTGTTTCGGTTGGCGAAAGAACTTGACGGACTTGGTAAACAACCAATATCGGTGTGCAGCTCTGACGACAACATCCATGTCTTCAAAACAGCAGTATCTTTGATCGCAGGTAAGATTTAGACAAAATTAGTGACAATTGAATCATAAAAGGCGATATCAAAATAAAAGTCTTTATATCTGATTGTAGTTGACCTACCAGCTAGAGCAGGTATACAAAATTTCATTGGACACACTGGGAAATGCGGTTGTCCCATTTGTTATCACCCAGGCATTCCGATAAAAAACTTATCCAACAAATCAACCACGACCCGCTATGTTAAACTGAATGACATCATGATGAGAACACACAAAGAAACCGTTTCTTCAATGAATCGCGCGTCTAAGGAATGCAATAACAAAATTAAATCCATCGACGGCGTAAAAGGTCCAAGTGCTGCGGTCATGTTTCTCGATCTTGACGTAATAAATTCGTTTTCTATAGATTACATTCATGGCATCGGATTAGGTGTCATGAAACTCTTGATCGAAATTTGAATCGGAAAAAAACGATCCCCAAGCCTCCCTATTCGGAATTCATGATAAAAAGAAATGATCATCGAGATATTCTTAAAAAACGTATTTTATGCTTGAAACCACCACAATTTGTGCGAAGAATGCCAAGATTTCTCGATGAAGTGAGCAACTTCAAAGCTTCTGAGCTGATCCACCACATGTGGTTCTTTTACCCGATTTAATCTGTCTAGACATTATTCCCACACGATTGGTAAAATAGAATACAGTATATTTTATTTAGAAAAAAATCGTGTGGAAATCATGTGCACACGATTCATGTTTCTGTACATTCTTATGTATCAATCGTGTGGATTATTTGCGTTCTGTTCTTCACTTCGTTCGCTGCTTATCTGTTTGCACGTTATGTATACAAAGCGCACACAGACAAGTGACAAACGAAGTGTGAAGAAGTGAAGAAGAGAATGCAAATAATCCACACGATTGATACATAAGAATGTACAGAAACATGAATCGTGTGTACATGATTTCCACGCGATTTTTTTCAAATACAATATTCTGTATTCTATTTTGCCAATCGTGTATAAATCATGTCTACACGAATTGAATCGTGCAAATGGACCACTTGGGATACATTGGTTGGACTGCTGCCAACCAAAGTTATAAAGAATTTCGAACAGTTTTCCGCAGCGACCTAAAGGTAAAAAAACGATTGCCAGCCAGTTGACTGTTAGACGACTATAGTCGATTAATTTGGGACAATAGACGTCTGAACATTAACCTCAATCTGATGGCAAAGACACTGGCACTGCAAAGTTTGATGCCTAATAGCGGTGTATTCACCCTTGACGAGCAATCCGGTAAACCGACTTTGTCCTCTGGACGATTGTGAATATAGAAATCTTCCTATATTGAAATATCGATAAATTCGGTAATAGAATCATTTAGAGTAATTTAAACAAACCTTAGAAGGAGCATGATATATATGTAGCGCCTTCTGGTGACATTCATAAACATCAAAGAGTCATGCTTGACATCTTCATTATAACACAGATCATATTTACTTTATAATAAAACATTCATTCCATTCGCACATCTCAAACTGAGCACATCTCATCTTTCATATTCAATACACCGGAATTACAAAGTAGGTAACATAGTCTATCGAAAAAACACAATATTGTCTGATGCAACGAAGTATTTTTCCAAAAAACTGGCTCCAAGATTCGTAAGGTGTGAAATTGTCAAAAAAAAGGAACAAATACGTATAAATTGAAAGATATGAGCAGAGGAAAAGTGGCACTTCATCATGCCATTAATTTCCATTATTAAATCATAACAACAAATCAAATTTTTGAAAAAAGTAATGGTAAATGCATAGCTATGCAGGACAAAACTACGCGCCCAGATGACAGTCGAAGCTGAAGAGAAGCGTTTGGCAGCGGAAGCGGCCGAACAAGAATTGATCGATGCTCGGATTCAAAACATCGTCGCAGCAGCTCTGGCTCAACAGAAAGATCTTCACGATGCTGAAGTGAATCAGGCTGCTAAACGCATCGAAGCGCTCGAATTTCAATTGGCCACATCATCGAATCAGGCCGATGCTCAAGCCGCTCAACGCATCCAAGCGCTGGAGAAGCAATTGGCCGAAAGCGATAATGTTGCCGCCACCAAAATAAAAACATTGGAAGGCCAATTGCAACAGTTGAAGCGGGCTGCCGCAAAGGCCAAAGAGTTGAGCGAAAAGGCCATCCAAGAAGCAAGCCAACAAGGTGCCTTGAAAGAGCGAAAGGACTTAGTATGGTGAATGTTAAGTATGGAACGGTGGTTGAACATTTAATACAAAATTCATAATATTTTTCTGCGATTTTCATTTCAAGAACCAAATTTCATATATTATTATTATTTTTAAATTTATATTTTATATTATCTATGCCAAATAAATATTATTGAAACACATGGATCGAACTCCTGAATTTGGGATTAAGTATTGCTCAAGTATTTAAGAACTGTCAACACTCGCGCCAATTTTAAACCGTAAACGCATGTGAATCCATACAAATGTCATTTCAAAATTCTATCATTTTACCCAAAAATGAAATAATGTCAAAACCAACAAACGTAAGAGTAAAAAAACGTAGTATTACGCGCAAAAATTTCTTTGTAGATGCACTTAGTGCATTGCACTAGCAAATGCGGCACACACATACAGTTGCAAACGCTTCAGCTACGTCAATGCGAAAATGTGCCATGGGTAGCACAAAAATGTTCTATGGATAGCACAAAAAATGGTTTTGACTCCTGGATTATACCAATTAAGGTTATGTTCTCAAATTTTCGTTAAGAATTCGGTTGAATTTGAAATTAGAGTTCTTGAGTTTCTGTTCATAAATTATGGAAAATATTTGACAAGAGCTATTTAAATTTTATGTAGTTTTTTATTTTTTTTTAAATTTAGTATTTTTATGTAGTTTTCATGAAATTCGAGTCATATGTGAATATATCGACATTCCAATACGGGAGAGTTCTTTTTGACTTCTGGATGTTTCTCCGTGATTGAAAAATAAATATGATTAAAAAAATTGAATAGAAAATCCTTAAATTTTGACGAAAAGTGACGAAGGGTCACATTTTATTCCTCCGGAGGAGTAATTTTTGTATTTTTTCCTCGCTGGAGAATATGGGAGAATGTTTAGGATGAAATATTCTCCCATATTCTCCCGCGAGGAAAAAATATAGAAATTATTCCTCCGGAGGAATAAAACATGACCCTTCAAATTTAGTGAGTGGGTCTGGGTAAATGTGGGAAGACAGACGAAAAATTTATGTGTGTAATTAACAGCATGAGATTTCTATGGGCATTGATAAGAAAGTTAGGCAAATCGACGAAAAAGTAAGACAATTGTTTTGTCCACAGAAAAACGAAATGGCCCGCAAAGAAGATCGTCCCGTTGGTGCGAATTATCTGTACATTAACCCGTTCGGTTCCGCCGAAATGCACAATAAATGGGGTTTTTTCTTGAACAACGAAGAAAGAACAAAAAGTCCAATTGGTGCAGCCAATTTCCACTATTTGGTTCCCGTGAGCGCACAAAAAGGGTTCGCAATAAAGATAAACACGGATAAAACCGTGATAAGTGTATACATTGATGGACACTTTGTGACGCAAGTAACCGTAGGAGGGGGTAAACTACGCATTGATGGTATTTTTGATCTCGATCGTGATTCAGTGAGACAAAAATTCAAACGGTGGTATTTCCAATGTCAAAATGATTTTTATACATTCAATCTACCACTTTTACACATAAATTTTACCAATAGCAATCATTTTCATAGACAGCACCATCTGTTTCTTAACCTATCATCATCGATTTGTCAAAATATGATGCTTCGGTAACATTTTTGTACAAAAGTGGTAAATTTAATGTATTAAAATGATTTTGACATTAGAAATACCACCAAACCAAATATATTTACCAACATATTTTTCTCTGTGTGCTCAATAAAAAAATGTGGTCAATTTTTCTTCCTCTAGAGGTCGAAAAGGTTAGGGGATATAAATCACCAAAAAGTCCATCCATCCATCCATCCATCCATAAAAATATCCAACAATTAGCTCGTCTGTGGATTTATTGATGGATGAATGGATGGATGGATGGACTTCACTAAATTTCACTGAATGTGAGAAACACAAATAAATGCTTTTACAATTATTATTTTATACGAATTTTATTGAAATCGGTCAAGTTCATTATGGAAACGTGTAAAACATAATGAACTTGAATGATTTATTACACAAATGAATAACAAAAACACAAGTGTTTTTATATTTGAATTCAACGATACTATAACATATAAAAAAGAATCGTAGAAAATACAATTTTTTTCTTAACGAATTCCCTTTTATAAACGTGTATAGAATATAAAAATTCTGTCAAATTATTTGATATCTTCCATTCAAAGGTCTTCGTATAACTTGTTTTCGAACAAGTTAAAGAAAAGTGTTGAGTATTTTCTCAAATAAAGAATCAATTACAGTAGAAGGTTCGAAAATTAGAATCTTCCAGAAATTTAAAAGCAATTTTCACGAAACACACTGCTTCTAATTTCCGAACGTCTTCTCTATTTGGTCCTTTACAGAACATGTTTTGGATTACAAATTTGGAATTCTTTTCTGTATGCAAAATCACACTTCATGAAGAGTGTAATTTTCATTCCTTTACATGTCATAGAAATCATCGCCTAAATCCCCAGATAAGTCAAGCGAAGAATCGTCAAATTTTGCAACGTCAGCTACAATAGAATAATAATAATAATTTATTTTGGGATGTAAGACTTCCAAATACCTTAATTAAAAGTAACGAAGGTATGAAGCGAACTCTCTGAATGAAAAAATATTTCATCAATGGATGAAATTGATGGATTGGTGATATGTTAATTTTTTTTATTGGAATTCCAATACACTGGGGCGATGGCATCGATTTTTATCAATCTCTATGACACCCCTATAATGCGAACTGAGATGATCACCCAGGCTGCAAAAGCTGGAACGACACTTCGATTCTTAGATGTCCAGGATATCGAAGATTTGTCTACTAATCATGTCGGATACGAAGCAGCAGGAATGGAGTTCTTGAACGTTAAAGAACCAGAGCTTGCTAATGGAAAACACTCGCTGGCAAAAATGGGAGTAATGATACTATTTATGATAAAGAATATCACTAATGATAATTATACTCACATATTCAAAAAGCGATTAGAAGCATTTTCTAGTGCTCTCGGTTTGCAATCAGTGGCAGAACACTTATCATGGTCCTACTTATCGGCAGAAGGTATGCACAAAGCAATGACATCGTCTTTCGATCTTCGGAAAGTGTTTTTTCAAATTCTATACACTGCTGCTACATCAAAAGATACTCCATACAAGGACTTCTTTGAATCTGTACTTGGGTTCTTCCGATTTGCGGAATGTAATCATTTGCCGTTAATAATAGATTACACATAAAGAAAACAAAGATGAATGTGTCATCCAATGACGGTTAAAATAGGTATTACCCGATGTTCGGTGTAATAGTGTTTGTTCCAAATCAAACGTCACAAAACTGCACGAACGCGGGTCGTGATACAAAAGAGAATGAAGATGTGCGCATCTAAAAAAGTAGTCAGTCAGTCTACCACCGTCTGTTGAAGCGACTACTTACATTCAATCAGTAAGGAAAGCAACGGTCAACGCCGAAAGAACACCGTTCGAATAGGCAACGACCACATTTTTCTCTTATTCCATTCAATAGAAAATAATTTCTTTTATTATGCAAAATTCTTATTAAACTCCATTAAAATAATCAAAACAACATAAAAAATCCAATCGTTATTTTTTATTTAAGTGAGCAAACCGAAACATGGTCCTTCGAATCGGAACGACGATGATAAAGATGTCTTGCAACTATCATTAGAAGCAGACTTTCAATTTCCTCACAAAATCAATCGCAAAAATCACCTTTTCAAACGCAAATTTCACACCGCAAAGCGTATTGTAAAAAGATACATCAAATATCGCAAACTTGAACCAAAATCCCAAAAATCGCTTGAAACAATCGTTGTCACAGTGCCTCCTACTTTCACGAAATATAAAATAACGGAACAACCGCGTGCCCAAGAAACTGATCGAATTGTGGAAAAACACAATTTTTCAAATGAAATAAGTGTTACTTTCAAAAACGAGGAGAGTACATCGAACGCAAAAAATTCGGCTCTTGAGAAATCTGTATGCGAAATTATTGAGCAGACCGAATTAGAAAAGCGTATCGACACAGCTCTCGAGAATTCTAAAAGTGATATTATCGAGCAGTTGCCAGTCAACACACGCATTATTCATTTGAATAATAAATACGTTCCAAAAGGAGTTCATTTGGCAATTTCCGTTGAAAAAAGCAAATTTTTGTCCAAAAATGCATTAAAAAAAATCACTCGCAAATTGAACAACCAATTCAATTAAATCACATCATTTCACATAAAATTTGCATCGCATCACATCGCATTGTACCGCACCGCATTTTTTTTTTTTTTTGTACATTTAAATACCTGCAAATAAATAACAGTAAAAAAAAAAAAAAAAAAAAAAAAAATCGCACGTTCCACTGTCTTACGCTCGCTCTCACACACCATTCGTTACGCAAACACCAAAATCTTACGCACACTCACAAACCGAATCACTACTCAGTAAACGCTAGGCATCACCATCTCACTACACTCATACTTCTCTCGACTCGTTCGCACTTTAACTCACACTAACAATGTCGAAAGAAGAAGTCGCATACAAAAAATTGTTGAGCAAACGCAACAATGCGATTCAAGTAATAAAACACCATGCAGCAAAAGCAGATAAGGTAACTATCGACACTACACAGTCGGAACTACTCACTCGCATGGTCCAACTGGATAATGTATACGAAAGATTCAAAACTATAGCGGAGCAAATACTTGATTCGGATTGTTATAATCCAGACGAAATCACAACAAAAGATGAAGAAATAATTGAAATATACATAAAATCAGCAACAAAAATAAAAGATGCTGCTCGGGAAGACTCCGATCCGAATATGAGTTTAAACTCAACTAGAAATACACGATCGCCAGTGTATCAACATGAACACGCTAAATTAGGCAAATTAATCGTTCGAAAATTTAGCGGTGAATACGATACATGGCCAGCCTTTTACGATTCATTTTCTTCATTGGTGGATAAGAATCCAAACTATTCCGATGTAGTTAAACTACACCATTTGCGAGATAGTTTAGCTGGCACTGCGTTGTCGCTTATAAGCAGGCTGCCAACCACGGAAAGCAATTACAAAATTGCTTGGAAACTCCTAAAAGATCGATTCCACAATAAGCGGGCTATCGTGAGCAAATGCCTATCAAATTTTATGTTGTGTTCAAAATTAACTCGGGCATCCGCATCTCAATTAAGAGATTTACTCGACACCACTCGCGAATCGCTTCAATGTATCGAATCCATTGGTATATCGATTGAATTTTGGGATCCGCTTATCATTCATATCATTGAATCAAAACTTGATATAGCGACCAAATCTGAATGGGAGAGGGCATTGAACGGATCGACTAAGGTCCCAAAGTATGAAAAATTAACCGAATTTTTAGAGACACAACACCGAATTCTCGATGCAACTGAAGCAAATGAATCGTATGAACGCAAAAATAGTGAACTGTTGGAACGAAAAAATTATGAATTAGCAAAAAAATTGCCCAAATCCAACACTGCCAAATCACTCGCTGTCAACACCGAACGCTGTGGTGTATGCAATGAATCGCACTGGATTTTTTACTGTCCAACGTTCGATAACTGGTCATTAAAAGAACGCAGTCAGTTCATCCGAGATTCGAAACGGTGTGAACTGTGTTTAAAGTTACATCCAGGTGAAGCCTGTAAATCAAAATATCGATGTAAATTCTGTAGTCAAGAGCACAATTCAAAATTACATGACGCAACAAAAGCAAAAATAAACGCATGTACTCATCGCTCCGACGTTGACACAACCTCAGATGAAGAGTCACAAACAATTGCGACTATCCACATGCAAAATTCTCGATCAAAATTGCTTGCAACAGCAATGGTCCAAGTAAAGGACAAATTTGGTGTGTCACATTTAATGCGAGCATTCATAGACCAAGGATCGGAAAGCGCATTTATAACCGAAAATGCGGCACAAAAACTCGGGTTGGCACAACAAAGAGAAAGAGTACCACTAACCGGCATGAACAATATTTCACTTGGAAATGCCACCAAATCAGTAAAAATAGAATTAAATTCAATTTACGATGAATCATTTGTTATAGTTACAAGTGCATTAGTATCGAATGCAATTATCACCACACGTATAACAAACGATAAATCACTATTAAATTGTGATTATTTAAAGGGCATTCCCCTTGCTGATCCGAATTTCTTATCAAAAGCAAAGGTCGATTTATTACTCGGTGTCGATATATATGCTTTAAGTTTGATCGAAGGGATTCGCAAAGGCGAAATGTCACAACCAGTGGCACAAAACACTCGATTTGGCTATCTGGTGTTCGGAGCATTTTCAACGCAAAAGGACCTGCAAATTCATGTAAATCATGTATCGATTTCAAATCAATCTCTAAGTAAAGATTTGCAGCGTCTATGGAAAAATGAAGAGGTTGAAATTGAGCAAATAATGTCCGAAGAACATGAAAAATGCAAAGCATTTTATGACGCTACAACCGTTAGACAATCAAACGGTCGGTATATGGTTTCACTTCCATATACAATCGATGTATCCGATCCAAATTTTTTAGGTGATACATACAACGTAGCTCTAAGGCGTCAATTGCAACTTGAAAAACGATTTCGAGCTAATTCTAAATTACATGAAATGTACAACGCATTTATGCAAGAATATTTAAATCTCGGACATATGTCTCTATGTAAAAATGATCAAAGAGACGGTGCATATTTACCACATCACGCGGTGATTCGTGAAAACAGCACAACAACAAAATTAAGGTCAGTATTTGACGCGTCAGCAAAGAGCACTAATGGGTTATCGCTAAACGATCGGCTGTTGAATGGACCAACAATACAGCCTGAGTTATTTGATACATTCATTCGTTGGCGCACATACAAAATCGCCGTAAATGCTGACATAGAAAAAATGTATCGGCAAATTGATGTCGCACCAGCTGATCGAAAAAATCAAAAAATTTTATATCGGTTTTCTGAGAATGAACCAATGCAAACGTACGAACTCAACACAATCACTTACGGAACAAAACCAGCTCCATTCATGGCAATACAAACGACGTTTTTATTAGCTGATACTGAAGCAAAACAGTATCCGATAGCAGCTCCACGCGTCAAAACAGATATGTATGTCGACGATCTTTTATCGGGAGCTGATACAACACAGGAAGCCAAAGAGCTACGGCGTCAGTTTTCCGATTTATGCAACTCAGGTCAGTTATCACTTCGAAAATGGGTGTCAAATGACGAATCCGTTTTAATGGATATTCCATCAGAATATCGTGCGCTTCAAACCCCTTTCGAATTACACAAAGACAATGAAATAAAAACATTGGGGACCTGGTGGAATCCGAAAACAGACAAGCTACATTTTAAAATCAACGCTTCAACACTGTCAACTGAAAATACAATGACAAAACGGCAGCTACTATCCGATGGATCGAAACTGTTTGATCCATGCGGCACTTTATCGCCAATCACAATAAAAGCAAAAATTCTAATGCAAGAGGCATGGAAAAACGGAATTGATTGGGATAGTAAGTTAACTCCAGAAATACAAACGGAATGGAACGATTATCGCAGTGAATTGCATTTGCTCGAGAAAGTTACAATTGATAGATGGTTTTCAACAACCAAAGAATCGATAATCTCCTTGCACGGATTTTGTGATAGTAGTTCAAAGGCATACTGTGCTATAATATTTTTAGTACAGCAAATCGGCAGTAGAATCACATCAAAAATCATCTGCGCGAAAACAAAAGTAGCGCCGATTCAATCTGAATCAATTCCACGTCTCGAATTGTGCGGGGCATTACTATTGACTGAGCTCATGAAACGCATTGCAAAAAATTTAAATGTATCCAAAGATCGCATACAGTTGTGGACTGACTCTGAGTTAGTTTTATGTTGGTTACATTCACATCCATCACGATGGACTACGTTTGTCGCCAACCGTGTGAGTAAAATTCAAAAGGAGTACAACATTAGTTATTGGAAATACGTTCCAACTCATGAAAATCCTGCAGACATTGGTTCAAGAGGAGCTGTCGCCAGTCAATTAGTGAATAATTCACTTTGGTTTCATGGCCCGAACTGGCTGACATCAAAACAAAACAAATGGCCAATCGTTAAATGGACAGTACCAAAAAATTATACATTAGAAGAGAAAAAACATGTAGCCGTTGTTAGTCAACCGGTAGAGTCCGAAATTTTAACACGATTCTCAAAGATGAACCGATTGCTGAGAGTAACAGCGTTTGTTTTTCGATTCATTCATAACACAAGAAAAAACGCTAAAGAGCCAATAAAATACAATTCCCACATATTAAATGTACACGAAATAAAAAGAGCAAAAATGTTTTGGATAAACCATGTTCAATCAAAATGGTTTGCAAGAGAAATCTCAGACATAAAAGCCAATCAAACTGTCAGCAATAAAAGCAGTTTAAAATCATTAACTCCTCGATTAAATGAAAATGATTTGTTGATAGTACACGGTCGATTACAGTACGCAAATCTTCCAGTTGAAAGCAAATTCCCAATCATTTTGCCACAACACAGTCATTTATCGCAGTTAATAATAGACAAAGCACATATAGTTACACTTCATGGCACCATAATTTTAACCCTTGCATATATTCGTCAAGAATTTTGGATAGTAAATGGACGAAATGCGGTGAAGACACATATTCATCGATGCATCACGTGCTATCGACATAAACCTGAACCGTTAGCACAATTAATGGCACCGCTTCCAAAGATTAAAGTGACTCCGAGCTCAGCATTTAGTCACTGCGGAATTGATTTTGCCGGTCCATTGGAAATAAAATGTTCCAATAGGAAAAACGCACCAGTCGATAAAGGTTACATTTGTGTGTTTGTTTGTATGGCAACAAAGGCCGTGCATCTTGAATTATGCGGAAATTTAAGCACCGAATCATTTATCGCAGCGCTGCGTCGTATGATATCCACTCGAGGAATACCCAGCAACATATATTGCGATAATGGAAAAAACTTTGAGGGCGCAAGCAATGAACTGCCGCGGCTATTGATGCAAGCCAAATCAACCGCATCAAAGGAAATTGTCGATACATTTGCAAATGAGGGTATAGAGTTTAATTTCATTCCACCGAGAGCCGCTAGTTGGGGAGGTCAATGGGAGTCATATGTAAAATTGACAAAACACCATTTAAGTCGAATGCATATGAAAATAAAACTAACATTCGAAGAAATGACCACTCTTTTGAAGCAAATTGAAGCGTGTATAAATTCACGTCCAATATGTGCCATCACAACCGACGCTGATGAATATGATTACCTTACTCCTGGTCATTTTTTAATTGCAAGACCACTGAACCTCATACCAGAACCAAGTTTGTTGAATTTGAGTGAAAATTCACTTGATCGATGGCAAAAAATTCAACGATCATTGCAATATTTTTGGTCACGATGGCAAATTGAATATTTGCATACATTGCACCCAAGAAAGAAGTGGTATAAGGTAGAAAAAGATGTAGCCATTGATGACGCAGTCTTGATCATCGATGAAAATATGCCGCCAGCAAAATGGAAATTAGCAAGAGTGCTGAAATTACACGCTGGGCCAGACGGTTACATTCGAATGGTTACGATCGAATATCCAAACCCAAATAGAAAAGCAAAGGAAAAATTTATCAAATTGCAGCGACCGATCGTAAAGCTATGTAAACTACCGATCGAACCCATTCAGTCATCACCATTGCCGGCAGTTGCCGACGGGGGGGAGGATGTTCCAAATCAAACGTCACAAAACTGCACGAACGCGGGTCGTGATACAAAAGAGAATGAAGATGTGCGCATCTAAAAAAGTAGTCAGTCAGTCTACCACCGTCTGTTGAAGCGACTACTTACATTCAATCAGTAAGGAAAGCAACGGTCAACGCCGAAAGAACACCGTTCGAATAGGCAACGACCACATTTTTCTCTTATTCCATTCAATAGAAAATAATTTCTTTTATTATGCAAAATTCTTATTAAACTCCATTAAAATAATCAAAACAACATAAAAAATCCAATCGTTATTTTTTATTTAAGTGAGCAAACCGAAACAGTGTTCGAAAATCGGATTTTCGAAAATTATTACACCGAACATCGGGTAAACCTATATTTTCAACTTTCATTGGATGACACATTCATCTTTGTTTTCTTTATGTGTACTTGATCAAGACACCTGCATTATTAGCATTAGTGCCAATCTATATATATCTAGCCTACATCTCGAGAACGGCTGATCCGATCCAAACCAAATTTTCACCATACCTTGCGGACCTCTTGGAGATAGTTTTAGGCTAAAATCCGAAATCGGTCGAGTCGTTCCCGAGATATGCCACTTCAAAAATGTCCCCTTCCATTTCCATACAAATGCCAAAAACAACAACAAATACACGAAAACGCATGGCGTGGTTAGAGAATGTAAAACCACCGTTCTGTTTACCGTATGTCCTTTGTTGTGCTATTCTATATTACTAGTTCAATAACTACGTTGAGAAAGTAACAAAAAAAATTCTGGAAGTGGGTTTTGGTGGATTTTCAGAATTGACCAGATCCGATTTCAGACTGCCCTGGCTCATCCTGAAGATCCACTTCCAGAAATGGGAGCAGGTAAACGTATGGTGTGGTTAGAGAATGCAAATGGTTGACATTTTTAAATATTTAAACAATTGACACACAATCAATTCAGACATCTATTGTACAATTAACACACAATCAAGTGTCACATCTATTGTAAATTGATTACATCTAATACACAAACCTATACATACACAGATATGATTGACAGTTTTGAATATTGCATCAAGTGACACACAATCAATTGTCACATCTATTGTTCTATCCATATAGCCGGTGTTTGACATTCGGTCTTTCTAATTCGATTGTTCAAGTGAATACACGTGCTTTTACTCTCTCCTGCATTTTTTCATATATTTTCATGTAAGTACATTTTCGGTAATTTTTTTCGTCGCATTTTATTTTGGATTTTTTTCCGAACGAACAATGAGATTTTGTTTTCAAATTCTTTGATTTGATTTTTTTTAAAGAATTTTTCGTGATTTCAATTGAAAATCAGTGCGTGCATTTATTCGATTCCATTGTGTGCTCTTGTATTACGTTTACCAATCGCATATTCTCATTTGAGTGCCGGATTTCATTATACAAGGTATGATTTCATTTTTACTTTTCCGCACATGAAATGTGCTTAGGAAAAGTATTGGTTTTGCCTCAAAAATTCAACTCCACATTGCTTGAGTAAATGAACTCCGATCGGGCTCAAATTTTGACCAGAGTCTCAGTTCACCATGGGAACAAATCTTGATTTGCACTTTTTTATTTGGATACTCGGTTCTGGTAGCTCCGGTGCAAAAGGGCGTCGTCGTCGTCGTCGTCGTCTGTGTATGTACGTTAACACGATAACTCTCGAACCGAGTCTCAAATCCCAAAGTGACAAAAGCAAATTTGTTCAGTATTATTACCGGATGTTTCCTATTGAATTTGAGCCATATCGGTGTAGTCGTTTCAGAGATATGTGCATTCAAGTGCACGTGAGTCGGGTTTTCAGTACATTTTTACACAAAATCTGATTTTCACATTTTTGACTCTCCTGACCGTATTCTCCAATGAAAATTCATGCAGTTTGCATAATTTGAAAGGTATTTAAGTCCGCTTGAAGTTTTACATATTCATACAATGCACAAAATATATCTTCATGCCGAAAAATCATGGAATATGAATACGTGTGAAAATGTACGAAATTCTTAGAAAATGGAAGTTTGATATGAATCATACATGGCCGACGGGGGGGGTGTGAGTGGTTTAACTCCCCCCTGAGCCTCTCTGAGCTGGATTTTAACCCCCCCCCTGGAATATTGATTTGGCCCCGGGTTATTCCCCGACATAGCACCCCGAATACCCCCCCCCCCCCAGTCGCTTATAGATTAAAGTATTTTTTTCTACATTCAATTTTTATTTTTATTTTACACAAATAACAAATATGATGACTGTAGCATAATGAATAATGAGCATATGCATTTATTGGAATCGAATCGTCACTGTTATTCGCATTTCTAGCGAATTCTTTTATTTATCGATTAATGTTTATAAAAACAAATGAGAAATAAAGAATTCACCAAATTCATGATCAAACATCGATTGAATTGTATAGTTCCATTTACATCAGCAAATGTATTCATGAAAGAACGAATGAATGATTGAAGTGTAATTGGAATTTCATGGAATCAATTCGAGCATTTTCGAATGATATCTTTTCCATATTCAAATTTATTTTACACAAATATGATGACAGTAGCATAATGAGCATATGAATTTCTAGCGAATTCTTTTATTTATCGATTAATGTTTATAAGAACTAATGAAAAATAAAGAATTCACCAAGTTCATGATCAAACATCGATTGAATCCATTCACATCAGCAAATGTATTCATGAAAGAACGAATGAATGATTGAAGTGTGATTGGATATTAAAATGAAAGGTGCTGATTAAGCGTCTGATACGTTTCCTCAATCGTTGAAATTGAAGAAACAAAATTTATCGCTTGATCAGCATTTAATATTTTAATTCTCAATTACTTCATTCAATATTAAATCAATTTGAGTCATTCATTCTTCATTCATCTTATCAAACGGAACGATGGGTTCCTTATATTCCAAGAATAATATAGAAAGTGATACTCATCGCCAAACAAATATTACCATTAACTGTTTCAACGGCAAGAGTACAAGTGCAAGTGATTCAGAACGTGAAAATAAAGAAAAAAAAGAGAAAAAAGAGAAAAAAAATTAAATATATGGGTTGTTTTTAATAATTGATTCAATCAGTCAACATCGTCAAGCATTCAAAACAGTGAATTCTACGCCATTCAGAACAATAAAATATGTCGAACATAAATATGCCATTAAAAACAGGCAAACTGATTTTTGCTATTCTTCTAGCGAGCTCATTTCAAGTCTTAATCAGGTGCCAAACTGAAACACCTTTAAAACCAAGTGAAAATGTGAATAATAATGATTGCACATTCTTGATAAATGAAATAAACAGTGGAAGTCCAGGTGTTGTCAAAAATCAAGATTTCATCGAACTAAAAATGATGTGTTTGGATCAACGAAAAGAGAAGTCACTCCAAGGCTTCAAAGTTCTTGGTTTATCAGCTGGCAAAGATACAAAAAATAATCAAATTATGTCAGTTGATCTCATCATTAATTTGTGGAACCAGAAAGTTAAAGAAAACGGTTTTTTCACTATTGGTTCAGCAAGCGTCGCAAATGTTGACCTCAAGCCAAATAGTGAAAATTTCTGCTATCGCAATAAATATACGGCAAATTCAAAAACAATTTCTTCATTTTTAAACAAAGACGATTCTCATGTACATGCTATAGCAATTGTTTACCAGAAAAGTGGCTCGCTTCCAGAATTAAATTTGGATGTTAAGAAACCGTTTTTAAACATTGACCGTGATTTACAAGAACTGATAAGAGTGAATTTAGTTGATTTAGTGGTGTACACACGAAAAGCGCCATTCGATGATTGCAAAATATTCACAAACTTATACAAAGAATATGAAAACAAACTGTACATTTTACGTGAATTCGATAACAATAAAAATGACCGCACTTTAAATCGTTGTTCCATCGACGCAAAGCCATTCACACCAGAAAAGTTTAAATTGGGATCTGCAACCCCAGGAACTGAGAACAATTGCGATGGAGCACAATTTTTCATTGAACAGTTTTTACCGGAGTTAAGTGATCCCATTCAAAGTAAAGCCTTCGATTCAGATAATTTGGAAGAAATCGATTTCACACTCGAGCAAAGTGATTCTCCAAAGTGCACAGCTTCTATTGATGCAACTGCATATGAAAGTATTTCGGATGATGCAATCGAAAAATGGATTCAACAAGAAACTCAAATCGCATCAACGAGCAGCTGCGCCACTTTAAACTTAGGAGCGAACACTGGAAATATAGCTGATGAAGTGGATCGAAGTACGATGAAAAGACGATGGAACGAAGCACCGGACAACGAAGAGGAATTCGAGTGGGACAATACAAAGCATTTTCAGTGAGTTTATTCGATTTTAAAATATATGTATTTGTATATATTTCACATCTAATGCTCGTTAATTCTGATTCACAATCACTGTCTTTGATGGAGACAAAACATTTTTCTAAAAATTCTTCCGAATAAATATCCCAGTGAACCGAATGAATAGATAATTGGCGCCTTCCGCCAAAATTCCAATCAAACAAAAATGAAGTAATCATAATTCGAATTTTATTTTGCCCATTATTTCCTAGGGATAGTTGGATGGATCAGATCAATAAATATCAAAAGGAATTATTGGATCAGTACCCAATTTTTCCAGGGGTGTCCAAATTTTTTTCTAACTGATCTAAATAAAGTGTACATAATGTGTACAATTTGGTACAAATGTTCGAAAAAAAGTGTACATGCAATTTTTTTGAGTTATTTGAGGTCCAAAAGTGGTCTAAAATGCCCTATGGACAAAATTTCCCACCCATCTCGATCACCAACATAGCATTAAGGTTGACCTCTTTTACTTAGTTATAAATAATTGTACAAAAAGTGTACAATTTGGAACAGCCGGCAGATCTTAAAAATTCCATTCGGTTCGCTCAGAATCATGAGCTGTGCTTCTTCAGTGGTCTAAACTGTACAAAGGTGTATTTAGTACTAAAATCTGGTATAATTAGTACTAAAATCTGGTATAATTAGTACTAAAACTCGTATAATTAGTAGAGAGACACAATCAAATGTCAAAATGTACATCCCTCCCTTAAGTGTACAACCTTATATTTAAGTGTACAGTCTCCAAATGAAAGTGTACAACCTTCTATTTAAGTGTACAACTTTCTATTTAAGTGTACAGCCCTCAAATGAAAGTGTACAACCTTCTATTTAAGTGTACAGCCCTCAAATGAAAGTGTACAAGCTTCTATTTAAGTGTACACTCTCCAAATGAAAGTGTACAACTTTCTATTTAAGTGTACACTCTCCATATGAAAGTGTACAACTTTCTATTTAAGTGTACACTCTCCATATGAAAGTGTACAACTTTCTATTTAAGTGTACAGCCCTCAAATGAAAGTGTACAACCTTCTATTTAAGTGTACACTCTCCAAATGAAAGTGTACAACTTTCTATTTAAGTGTACAGCCCTCAAATGAAAGTGTACAACTTTCTATTTAAGTGTACAGCCCTCAAATGAAAGTGTACAACTTTCTATTTAAGTGTACAGCCCTCAAATGAAAGTGTACAACCTTCTATTTAAGTGTACACTCTCCAAATGAAAGTGTACAAGCTTCTATTTAAGTGTACA
This sequence comes from Aphidoletes aphidimyza, assembly GCA_030463065.1. Classification (NCBI taxonomy): domain Eukaryota; kingdom Metazoa; phylum Arthropoda; class Insecta; order Diptera; family Cecidomyiidae; genus Aphidoletes; species Aphidoletes aphidimyza. Next base: position 5,324,194 of record CM059998.1, on the reverse strand, counting down.
CTCTCCATATGAAAGTGTACAACTTTCTATTTAAGTGTATTATCACTGTCAAAAATATATTTCTGTCTTTATTTCACTCTAATTTGCAGTAAATTAAATGTTTCTGTCTCGCTTTTACGTTCTAAATTGAGAAGATCGCACCAAACACAGTTCAAAGAGTAAGAGAAATGTCTCATCAATACATTGAAAGGAATATAACATTTGATTGTTTATTCTTTTTCGGTCACCACACAAACGCACGCTGTCCAATGTCTCTCGCTGCAAGCGAACGTGCGTTTCAATGTATTGATGAAACATTTCTATTACTCTTCGTACTGTGTTTGCTGTTGTTTTCTCAATATTGAATGTATAAGCGAGACGGAAACATTGAATCTAATGCAAATTAGAGTGAAATAAAGACAGAAAGGAATTATTGTCAGCCACCGTACAGCTACAGCCCTCAAATGAAAGTGTAGTGAGAGATATTCCTTTCATTTTTTATTACTTTTTTGTATATATTTTTTTCTTTTTTTTGTCGTTTTTTATTCTTTTTTTGCTTTGTTTTCATTTTTTTCTTATTCTTTTTTTTCATTTCTTTTTTGTATACATATATTTCTTTTTTTTTCGTTTTCTTTCTTTTTTGCTTTGTTTTCATTTTTTTCATTTCTTTTTTTTCATTTCTTTTTTGTATACATATATTTCTTTTTATTGTCGTTTTTTTTTTTTTGCTTTGTTTTTTGATAGAGAGAGAGAGAGAGATTTAAAAGACTTGTGTTTACATGTTGTGTCTGATATCATTTATTTTATTTGAATGTTTGTGTTGTATCATTTCAATTTTATTTCATTTGTGGCTCGTTTCCTTTTTCTTCTTCTTCTTCGTCTTTCCCTTGTTGCTCTTCTTCTTCGTCTTCTTCCTCTTGTTCTTTTTCTTCTTCTCCTTCTTCTCTTTCTTGCCCTTGTTGCTCTTCTTCTTCGTCTTCTTCCTCTTGTTCTTTTTCTTCTTCTCCTTCTTCTCTTTCTTGCCCTTGTTGCTCTTCTTCTTCTTCTTCTTCTTCTTCTTCTTCTTCTTCTTCTTCTTCTTCTTCTTCTTCTCTTTCTTGTTCTTCTTCCCCTTGTTGTTGTTGTTGTTGTTGCTGTTCCAGCACATGTATGCCCGAAATGCTGGCATCACCCCCACCCAGTGGAGAGATTGAAATGGCCGTGGCAGTGGTTGAGCCGTTCACATACAGATCAATCTGCTGCTCTTTGGGCTGTATGGCCAAAATCGCAGCAGTTTGAGATTTGTATGCCATGGTATTTAAATGGCCGATTGGTTGATCGATGACTGTTATTTCACAGTCATCAAACAAACAATCGATACGAAAGAGGATCGATTTGCTTGTGGTAACCAAAACTCTGAAATACATCGTTTTGGGTCCACTAAAGCAAATCGATCCATCTTTTACCCATTTAAATAGCATGGCATCGCTCAAGGATCTATATTTAACCCCTAAGAGTGGATGCTCCACCAAGCCCTGCCACGACCTTTTACGCAATCCAGCTGAATTGGTCGTGTTGACCAGCAAACGTGGCTGATGCCAGTGAGCTGTGTCATCAACAGCCAATTCAGCAGAAAGGTAAGAGGGTGATTCGCAGTTTATGTTGTGTTCACTGCGAACACGAGCAGCAGCCCAGCAGCTCTCGCAGCGACGAAGACGCTGTGGCTTGTTCGGGCAATACATGGCTGGATGATTTTCCATACGGAGGCAGTTGAAACAAATAGACATTCTATAATTATTGAATCAAACAAATAAAAACAAATAAAAATATTTAGAAAATTGCATACACACACACACACACACACACACACACACACACACACACACACACACACACACACACACACACACACACACACACACACACACACACACACACACACACACACACACTCACGCACACTCACGCAAAGTCAAAATAAATATTCCTTTTTTTCACTTCAATCGATCAAATATAAAAAGTTAAAAATATTGAAAAAAATGCACACACACACACACACACACACACACACACACACACACACTCACGCAAAGTCAAAATAAATATTCCTTTTTTTCACTTCAATCGATCAAATATAAAAAGTTAAAAATATTGAAAAAAATGCACACGCACTCACACACACACACACACACACACACACTCACACACACACACACACTCACACACACACACACACACACACACACACTCACGCAAAGTCAAAATAAATATTCCTTTTTTTCACTTCAATCGATCAAATATAAAAAGTTAAAAATATTGAAAAAAATGCACACGCACTCACACACACACGCACTCATACATACACGCACTCTCACACACACAAAAATAAAAATAAATGTTCACTTTTTCACATCAATCAACACATCGCAATAGCTCTACAATTTTTCACGCTGTGACAATTCGTGTTGTTTTTTGTTGTTGCTCGTTTTTGATTCTGTGTTCAAAATCCTGACTAATTTAATTTGGTGTATAAATTGTTGACCAATCATAAATAAATGTGAGATTTATTGCAAGCTCTTTCTCACACAAAAAAATATGCTTATATATTCACTTTGTTCATATTAAGCAAAATTTAAAAAATCGAAAAAATAACCACGTGTGTTGTGATATATTCTTACTTGATAATTTGGTGTTTATGTGACAACGGTCGAAATTGAAAAGAGTGCGTGCACCTCAATTTGGAACGCTGATACATAAAAACGCTTCAATTATCAAGTAAGAATATATATATCTTTAAAGAGAAAGAGAGAGAGTTACCAGTGAAAACAATATTACCAGTGAAAACAATATTAAACAACAAGAATTGGCTCGAGTATTTGCCGAATAAAGAGCAGCCAAGTGAATCACGTTTCCGTTGCAGCATATGTTTTAAGCATTTTGACCGAATGAAATTCCCGAAAAATTCAAAGTCAGTATTTGCTCTTGAGAGAGGCTTATTAAAAAATACAAAGAAGAAAAATACGGACGCTATGAATGAGCATATCAAATCTTCTATTCATTTGAATATAATTGCAAACCTGAAAGAAAATTATAACATTGAAATGAAAAAACGCCGTGTAACCGATTTAACGCGTACTGATTATTTAGATGTCACATCAAAAATGTTTCGTACAGTATATGTCGTGAATAAGTGTAGCTTACCGTTTTCAGACCACGAAAAACTCGTTTCATTGCAAAAATTAAATGGTGTAAATTTAGGCTTTCATCATTACGAGAGAAAAGGTTGCACCACTATTACTAATCATATAAGCGAACAAATGCATGAAATTTTGATCGATAGTTTAATAAAAAGCAAGATGCCAGTCTCCATAATAATTGACGACACCACTGATGCTGGCAATATACATTTTAAAATCGTATATTTTCAAACCATTGAAAATTCGAATCCAGTCATTTATTTTTATAAGCTTCTTGAAACAAAATCGGAAGCTGGATCGGCTGGCTTCGAAGCTTTAAGATCAGCTTGGCTATCTGAGAAAAGAAAAGATTTCCACAAATATATGCAAGAAAATTTGGTTGGCTTCGCTTCGGATGGAGCACCAACAAATTTGGGCCGCTTCAATGGTGTCATCAAATATTTGCGAGATTGGGCGAAAAGTCCATTATTCGCCATACATTGTATGGCACACCGTTTAGAACTTGCTATTCAACACGCTTTCGACTCAATGGGAAATGAAAATATGAAAAAAATCAATTCCTATTTGGATGACGCTATCAGAAAAATCTACTCATTCTATAATGGAATGGGATTTAAGAGAAAGAACCATTTGAAAGAGACGTGTAATCGATTGAACACAAAATTTTATTCGTTGTCTGATGTCATTGCAATTCGTTGGGTGGCATCAGACTACAATGCCATGAAATCCATCCACACTATGTGGAAAGTATTAGTGGAAGATTTGCGTGGAATTAAAAATGATCATGTACAATTTGAGCTAAAGACAAGAGAAAAAGCTATGAAAAGAAGATCCGAGCTAACCGGGAAAAACTTTTTGATAATGTTTCATTTTATTTTCGATATAGTGAATGAGCTATCTGTCGTTTCGCAACAAATGCAAAAAAGAGAAGGTCTTGTTATTAATAGCCAGTCATATAAAAATAATCTTGATAGCATATTCACTTATTTGTTAACAAAAGATGGAAAGTACTTGAAACTATTTTTAAGCGAAGTCCAATGTCAAACAGAATTTGAACAAGAAATGTATGAGCCATGCTTTACAGTGGAAAAATACTTGAATTCAAAAACTATTAAGTATAATGGTGTCTTTTTGATTGACGATAAAGACCAAATTCCCGACGTGCCACAGTACAGAACCGGATTAATAAACGCATTGTTACATCAATTAAATTCATATTTTCCGGATGGCCATCTTAATAATTTCATGATATTCGATCCGAAAAAAATACCAGAAAGTGAAAGTTATGTCGAACTAAGAACTTATGGTTTGATTGAAATAAAAGAGCTAAATAAATACTTCAAAATTTGTAACGAAGAAAAAATGATGAATGAATGGCAAATTTTACTCGAAAGCATTGTTTCAAACCCCAAATTGTGTACGATAAAAACCAGTCAAACAAGTATATCAGCTTTCTGGGGCCAATTGTTGAAATGGTCCGATGTTTCATGGGGATTATGTATTAAACGTTTAGTTCATATCGTCTTGTCCATTCCAATAAGTTTTGCCGAAGCAGAGAGAGGTTTTTCCATACTGAAATATGTTAGAGATTCACATAGATCCCGGTTGATTACGAAACATTTGGATGCCATTCTAAGAATAAAATTAAATGGCCCCGATGATTTAACTCAGTTTGCAGCTGAAAAATACGCTGAACAATGGATTAAATCTGGCCATTTACAAACCGATTGCCAAGCAAAAGTACGTAGTGAAACAGAACTTTCAGAAAATGAAATGGAAACAAAACGAATAAGCTTGCTTAAGAGTTCGATTTTTTAAAGAAAAACGAAAACAAATAACAATATTTTTACTTTTCATTTATACTTCAGTTGAATTATAAAATAAACGAATAAAACAATCTTTGATTTTTTGGGCAAACCAATAAAAATATAAAGTTTGCGTGTAGTTTTTAAATAAAATATAAACAACAAATGATGCTTGCACATTACCATGTACTCATTGTAATACACTTCACTTGAATTATCGATTAAAATAAACGAAATTTTTTTTTGTGTTGATCATTTCCTACTACATCCCGAAACCCCCCCCCCCCAAGCGATTCTCTTAAAATAGGCAAGACCCCCCTCTTCGTCCAGACGATTTTGTCAATTTAACCCCCCCCTGGCCCTCAGAGTATGGCCATGTATGGATATGAATATATCTCAAGAAAGGAGTCTCAAATCGCAAAGTGAAGATGGCCAATTTGTTTTATTGTGTCAAAGAATGTTTTGTGTTTTGAACATTTTGCCCATTTTCATGGCAGAACCAATACTTTCTCTCCTGACTGGTCGATGAATGAAATTGTTCAAGAGAAAAATCAAATTCCATATCAATGCGGAAAAGTCAGGATTACGAATGTAATTCAATTTATTTTTTTAAATTTTGTGTGTTAGTGCGTTTGCACGGGAATTTGTTCCCTGCATTTCATTTCAATTAATTGTGAAATACAATTTTTGATTTTTTTCGGAATGAACATTAAGATTTTGTTTTGAAAGTATTTGATTCATTTTTTACAGAGTTTTTCGTGATTTCAATTGGATTCCATCGTTTACATCCATTCTATTCCATTGCGTGCTCTTGATTTTTCGTCATACCATCGCATACAAGGTATGATTTCATTTTTTTTTAATTTGATGCGTTAGTGCGTGTGTGCCCATTATATGCGTATATATTTACTAGATATGGACGAAAAATTCACTGCATTAGAGTCTGCTTTCGATCGCATGGGCCATATTCTTCAGCGAGAGGTTGCTAAGCAGGAAATAGTGGCCATGTTTCAAAGTTTGCTCAACGAAACCAATGAATTGCGTGCACAAAATGTGCGATTAAAAGAGGAAAATGGTTAGTCGTTTTACAATTTGTTTCTACATTTTCATTCAGTACCAAAACATATTATAACAATACTTCATTATTTTCGTTTCAATTTTTTGCATTTACAGATGCATTAAAAGTTAAACCAACCGATGCAATGGTTCATCCCATACAAAATTGTCTGCTGAGCAGTATTTGCAACGCGGACGAAGATAAATTGTATTTGCAAGTGTTGGGCACGTTCCAAGAAGATGGAACTGATTTGGACACATTTGCGAGTATGAACACTCCATTTGCCTATTCACTGTCTATCTAAAAAAAAGTTAGTACGTACGTTAATACGCTGTGGACATGTATGCAAAAATTGAAGCAGAACGTCTTAATTATCTTCGATTCAATCAGTCCAGATGGCGTTCGGAAGAATACATACATTTACGAGACGCAGTGGTCAATGATGGCAACGTCAATGACATTGGACGTTTAACGATACTGCCATCAACATATGTAGGCAGTCCGCGTCACATGCACGAATACACTCAAATATAAATGATGTCAAGATTTGTCGAAAAGTTCACCATTTGTTTCTTGAAAAGATTTCAAAACACGTGAAATGTTCATATTTTACCAAGGCATGTTTTTTCGCTGCCCCGCATCAATGAGATATTTATATAGGCAGATATAATGTCGCAGATATAATGTCGCATGTGCATGCGCGATCCATACATTCGGTCTACAAACGCACGCGCATTCGACACATTTACTGAGTTCGTTGTCTTGCGTCATGCTGTATGCGACGCATGCACTGATTTCGTTTGCTTGCGTCTCGACAGCCTGACGCACACGCATCTGCCTATATAAATATCTCATAGATACGGCGCAGCGAAAAAACAAGCCTTGTATTTTACATAGAGAATCACGAAAAAATTAGATGAAAATTTCAATTTGAAAAGATGTTCGAACAATAGGCCCTAGGACCATCTAATGTACAACCGATTGAACAGAAGAAGAAAAAGTCGAAAGAAGAGAGGGTGTAGGAAGAGTAAGGGTGGAAACATTGAGACAGATTTTATTGCATAGAATGAGAACATAGCATATGAATTTTATGATGACCCAAATGAGTTATGTGCCGTCAATGCCGCCAATGCCACCAATGCCACCAATGCCACCAATGTCTATGATGCCACCGACGTTCGATATGGATCAATTAGATAATGGTTTCGATGGAGCTGCAGAGCAAATAATTGATGCACCATTGCTGTCGCCGTCCGTATTTTTGAATGCTGATCGCGATTTAATATGGCAACTTGGCAATCCTGGTATGCATCGAACATCGACACCGCAAACTGATTTATACGACGATGAGACCATCGAATTTGACTACGATACATTGCTGAATGATATGGACGACGACAACGATGATGATGATGATGTGGTATATAATGGCAGCTATATACGTGCGGAGCATGAGACGCCAGATCCAGCTGTATCGGTAGCAACAACATCAGCGTTAGCAGAAACATCGGAATTGGAGGCTGCGAGAGCGAGAGCGGAAGCTGCTGAAGCGAGAATGTTGGACTTGGAGATTGAGCATGAAAGGATCGAGAATACGTATTGCCCATTCTTCTCAACGGATTACCCGAGAACATCGATTGTAAGGCTTCCTTGTGGTCATGCTTTTTGTGAGGACTGTGTGGATAGAGTTGGGAGCACATGTCCATATTGTCGACAGGAATTCGATGATTATGATAGGGTTTATTTGTTTTAATTTAATTTTTTTAGAATATAATTGATTATTATTAATTTAGATTATATTTGCATGAGCTCATTTTTATTTTAAAGTTATATTTTATTCAAACTTATATTATATTAGTTTAGTAAACTTGATTGAAAAAAAAGAATAAAAAAATTGATAAAAAATGGATTTTTTGATATCAAATTGATATAAACCGCGAATTAAAATGATATGAAAATGATATCAAATTAATTCGCGTTTTCGAACTCTCCTTTTCTATCTACTAGAAAGAAAATACAATTGCATCCATTATACTCCAAGGTGCCAACCAGCCTAACAATAACGTTAATATTAATTTTAATTTGAGTAATATGATATAAGATCAACCAAATTCGAATGAGGTCACTAATGATTTAATACTTTCTGATTTCATTTCGAAATCTAAGGCATTTCGAGTTGAACACGAATTTTATGCACAACATCCATCTTTGTATAAACGATTCACATCTGATTTATTTGATATTAAAACTAAATATAAACTTGAAACTGAGGAAAATGTTGTGCTTGACAAATTAATGGTGAATTGTCGGACTGTTGTAGATGGGTTTTGCGTCACAGTGGATTCAAAAGTTGAATAATTTTTTAGTGAAATTTGTTCGCCACCAACAAATACTGAATTTTCAGTAAATTACGATATAAATATATTATATTGTTATTTATTAAAACGTTTAGAAACTATTGAAACAAATGGTGATGAGTGTTTTGTAAAGCGCTTTTCAAAAGCATCTTCTGGTAATAATTCATATACATTTATTAAAGTTCGAAGTTGTATAGAATTACTCCATACTCTGTCAAAATATTCACACTGACACATAGAATGACGTTTCTATTAGCGCCAAAAAGTACCATGGTTCTTGTATTTAGAACCCAGTTACTAATACAAATATATATATGCATATAATGACGTCATTGAATTATGAAAATATTAGTGCTGAGGTTCTAGCGCATAGAACGGTGGTACTTTTTGCAGCGCGTAGAAACGTCATTCTTTGTATCAGTGTGTGAGTTTTGACAGAGTACTGGTTTCAAAAATATACTACACTCCGGAAAACAAGATTATATTATTCGTTTTCCATGTTCTTATTCAACTGAACTACTCTATTGTAGTGGAAATGGCCATAAATTTATACAAATGACTAGGGGCTGATTGCAGATTATCAGGCCAAAACATGCACCAATATTCCCTGATATTCCAATTTATGTAGAGAAATGTACACCCATTCACAATATTCACTGCCGTGCATATTGAGAATATTCAGGAATATTGCTGCATATCACTGCATATTGCTGAACTAATTGGTGTTGCCCGATGTTATATCATTGAATATGTGCAAAATATTCCACAATATTCCATAATATTCCATTATATTTGGCGTTGCAATTACCCCCTAGACAAATGAAGTAAAACAATTTGTTTATGGGCTATTGGCCTTTTGTATGGTTGAATTTTATTTCATTGCCGGACTTCCTTTCAATATCAATGCAGTTAATTCATTCAGAACACGCGATGCCAACGCAGCAACGATTGGGCTCGGTGAAAATATGTCTAAGGAAAATAAATCTATAGACACAATTTTAGTTTTTTAATGAAATTACGTCTATAAAAAAAATGAAAATTCGTCTATAGACATATTTTCACTTTGAATCGAAAATATGTCTATATAAAAAATTTATAATAGTCTATAGACATATATTCATTTTTAAATTGAAATCAAGTTTATTAATAAAATTGAATTTATGTCTAGCTTTTTTTTTGAAAATAAGTCTACAAATCAAACTGAAATTATGTCTATAGACATATTTGCATTTTTAAATTGAAGATTAGTCTATTCAAAAAAAATATATGTGTAATGTCCTATGAAGGATGATCACATGGGAACTTAAAAAAAAAAATTAAACATTAGCCTGGTATGTCAGAACAGTTTTTACTACCTTAGCAAACGGTTGGTTCCATTTTTTGTTATAAATACGTAAAAAAAAAAAAATTATTTATCGGCACAGTTGATACGTTGTTCGAAAGTGACACAAGTGAAAGTGAAGATGAGATATTGAATAAAGCGTACGATGCGTGTATAAATCAAATTGAATTGAAATCACGTACAAAAAACCAACTTGATGATGGTTGTGACGATATTTTAAATCAATCGTACGAACAAGTTAAAAATATTGTGGAGAAACGCCCCATGATTCCACAAAATATGATGCACTGTGTTCAAAATTCCAAAAAAGAAATAAAAAATACGATATATCGAAAAAAAACATTATTTTTATTAATTTTTATCAAAAATTCGATGCGATCAAGGCGTACGTGTTCGGGCGTATCATTGGTACTCTCGGCGTTTATAACGAGTCGAACTAACTGCAATGGAAAGTCATATTTCGAGGCGATATGTTCCGCGTCCATTTCGTCAAAAAATCCAGCTGGTGGATATCCATTTAAAAAAAAAATCGATATGGTATTTTTTTTTATATGCAAATGTCAATGATTCTACTTACGCCTATTATGTTGTCTTTGTTTTGAACTCGATTTGATTTGAAAATTTGCGATATTTATCAGGCACGCTCGAAGTGTTGACACTCCAAAAACGTAATGAACGATTGTTATAATCATAGGTTCTGACATAGCCTTTTTTTAGGTCCTCAACTTTTCTGAGACCCAGTTTACACTAGATAGAATTGGTTTTGGAAAAATGGCTTTACACTAGATAGAATGGACTTTGAAAAAATGCTTTCAATTTGCTAGGGTTTTTCGCCGAAAAAAAAACTAATTTTTTGAGTGATTCATCCCTCGGAACCTATGGTTATAATCGATAGGGCAATAATGCTAGAAATGCGTGAAATGAGTGCGTTCTAACGCATTGTACGTGGATGTGTGTAATAGTCACATATTCATTTAAAAATTGAAAATATGTCTATAGGATAATTGATGTAAAAATGAAAACAAGTCTATAGACTTAATTTCAATTTGAAATACATTAAGGTCTACAAATATAAACGAAAATATGTCTATATTGATTTTTTTTAAGTCTAGGGACAAACGAAAAAATGTCTATAGACTTATTTTCCGTAGACATAATTTCACTGCCCCAACGATAGTTCGATCAATCGACGTCATGAACACAAATTTTCGCAATACTTTGGATCTGAATCCGATCCTTCTTTCACAATAAACGGTAGGTGAATGCGCGAAAATCCCGTTGTCGACAAAATAATTTTGTTGTTTGGTTCAAACTTGAAATACGTATCTGACATGGAGGAAAACAATTCACGGAAATCTTCCAAATTACATAATTTCCCTTCGAAAAGGAGAAAAACCGGCGAATTGATCGAAAATTGATTTTGCACTGGTGCACATAGATTCTGACGCAAAAATAGACATTTTTCCCAAATTATAATTTTTATTCAAATTTTGAACGAATCGCAGAGTTGGGGGTATGTCTCAATTACCCTTGAAGAGTTGTTTCGGTGTGTCCCTTTATGGGGGCGATTTTGACCCCGGGGGTACCCAAAATGGGGAAAATAAAAAAAATTGCCTTCCCAACGTTATAACTCAAAAACTGAAAAGCATATTGAAAAAGTTTTTGTACCGTTGGATTTTTGACCCCCCCAAAAAACTTACTCAGCCAATTTTAGGGTATAAGGAGGCCAAAATTACCCCCAGGGACCCCTAGTTAAACAAAATGTAATTCATCACAGAATCCAACGGTACAAAAACTTTTTCAATATCCTATTCAGTTTTTGAGTTATAACGTTGGGAAGGCAATTTTTTTTAATTTCCCCATTTTGGGTACCCCCGGGGTCAAAATAAAATGGCCCCCATAAAGGGGTACACTGCAACAACTCTTCAAGGGAAATTGAGACATATCCGCAACTCCGTGATTTGCTTGAAATTTGAATAAAATTTATAATTTTGGAAAAATTCACGTTTTTGCTTCAGAATCTATGCTGGTGCATGACAATCGAAACAATTTTCAAGTTGTTGTGGGCTTTCGAAATACGATGGGCGATCTTGATGGCTGATGTCGATTTCGTCTGGAATGTCGAACATTTTTGATTCTCGATCATACTTAATTGTAAAGCAGCGAGCTGGTTTGAATCGTGGAAGCACATTGATTGTTAGTTGTGGACTGTCTGCGGCCGAAACAGCTTCAAATAAAGTTGTGTACCATTCATGAGTTGCATTTTTGTCAAACACTTTGTCGCTTTTTGCTGCCACAATCATCCGTTCTTTCGACGTCGTCAACACCATTTTTTCATAAAAAAATTGTGCCGAATCAAGCATTTCCTTAACGACGAAAACGATGCGAATTGGTGCAAATTTTGCTGTATGTATGCCCAAATCTAGATTCGATATGTATCGAATTATGCTACCAGAATGTGATGAGCACCAATCGAATCCTTCACTGGCCTTTCGCCAGTTGTTGCAAAAAACGAAATGCGCAGTCGAATGTGATGATGAATCGTTTGCTTGGAATTTGCGCATACATATCTTCGTCCCAATGTTTAATTGCGCATACCGGTGTGTGATCTGCGCATCTTCGGATGTAAGCTTGGCAGTTAATGCAATGTTAGGGTCATCGTTCAGGGCACTCCATGGAATCATGGCTTCCGAAGCATATGAGGCAAGCAGTATCCATCTGGTTCGGAGTTTGATTCGGAGGAATCACTTACTGTGTGTTTTTTTTGCTCATCAATTAATTTGCTTTCGCTTACGAATCGTCGCAATAGTATCGGAAACATTTTAAGACACCAAAGTTTAAATAAATTGTGCATCGGAAGGAAATTCAAATATAAAATATAATTCAATAATTTTTTTTATTGGGCTGTGCTCTTACCAATAACTAGTTGGTTGTTGATAACAATGAATTTAAGGTTAAATATCTGTCATAAATGGAATACTCAGTAAATACAAAGGGTATCATTTTATTCTTACAGAGGGCTAATTTCTGCCTTTTTTCTCCATGGAAGAATATCGGGAGAATTTATTACTCTTGGGAGAATAATGAACATTCTAAACACTGTTGCTGAATCGGTTTGACATCAGTCAAAATATATTGAAATTTCAAAAATATTCCTCAATGGGGGGAAAAAAGAGTAGAATATTCTCCCATGAAGAATATATGCAAAAATTCGCCCTCTGGGAGAATAAAATCGTACTCCTCGTAGTTAATAGTATCATTCGAAAATAGCATCGAAATCGAAATGGAACATTGTTTCGAACATTTGAGCATGACATTTAATTTATGACAGATAGCTATTTACTAAAAAAAATTCAATGTGTTGATTTAATTTGGCTCAATATCAATGCCGAATAATTATTTGGAACTAGTGATTTATATAAAATATTCGAGTTGGATTCTGAAGCATCAATAAAACAAAGTAAGATCAATATTTTAAATTTTTTGACATTTTTTGGTTTTAGAATGCGTAACGCTTCTTCGAAAAACTGTTCAAATGACCACATATTCTCCTTCTTGGACTGAAAATATATGAAATGTATTTTTGCGAATTGTTGATTTAATCAAAGCAATGCAAAACAAATGAATTTTGGTCGAATATATTCATCCGATACCAATAATATATTACTATACCTGTAACAATGCGGCTAAGAATGGTGTGATAGCTTTTTTGAGAGATTTATCAAGAGCACATTTTTTAGGTAATAGCTTGGACCACTCAATTTGACCTTTGGTCTCTTCTGCAGAAATGCAATCTGCTGCTCTATCTGCAATCATACGGTACATTATTTTCGAATCTTCCTGAAACTTTTCTGGTCTGAATGGCAATTGTCCTGAAAATATTTCGAACATCGTTACACCCAATGACCATAGTTCATGATTGTCATTGAAGGGTTCGTTTAGTTCGGATATATCCAAATCTGGTCCATTGAATCTTGTGAATTTATCAGGGTGCATATATTCGTATGTACCATATAAAGAACCATAAACCTCATTTGGACGGAGAAATTGTGCTGCACCAAAATCGCCCAGTTTACAGATCATTTGTCCGTTGTGATGAGAAACCAGGCTTAACATCACGATGAATTATATGTTGTCTTCGCAAATGTTGCATTGCTTCAACTAGATTTCGGAAGGATTGCATAGCTTTGTCAGGGATCAGACCATTTGGATTTCTGTCAATTATATTGGGCCTGTTGTCGCATTCCATCTATTTGCTCAAGACCGAGAAATTTGACGACATTTTTAGTACATAAATGTTCCTTCCAGAACCAATCCAGTACTTTTGACATTTCAATAGTCATTCAGTAGTAAGCAAACCTAGGAAAAATTTCATTTGAGAAACGCAATACTCTATTGTTCCTGGAAAGTTTAAGTTCTGATTGAACTTCAATCTTAGTTCATTCACAAATATGAACTAATGTCGCTGCGATTTTAATTCTTATTTCTCAGAAATACTTCTTGATTGAGCGACATTAGTTCTTTTATTTATGTGACAAAAAAATTGTGAAAAATGGAATTAATTTCGCAGCGACATTAGTTCATATTTAAGAATGAATTAAATTCGCAGCACAATCAGAACACAATATCTCCATATTGAAATGTAAACAAAGATGAATATTATGCAACGAGAAATTGATTCTTTATTGCGCCTTAGGTTTTTAATTATTTATCAACTGTACAAAATGGTCATTATTATGCATGAATTATAGCTAAACGCTTCATTGATTTTAATCAAAAAAGTTTGATTCTTTTTTTTATGGAAATCCAAATTTCTACGCCAATAGTTTTTTGGTGTAGATTCATAATAAATTTTACTGTCAACTAGTGATAGCTTGAGCCTCGGTATAAATTGGACTAAATAATTTGTTTTTATAGATTTACATTAAATTTACAGTCTTTTTCTGTGTCTAAGACTATTTATTTGTTCATCCAATTGTCTAGTCTATAACCGTTCAATGGATGAGATCGATTTCAAGCAGCAGCTGATCATCGATTGAAGGTTTTGATTGATGTTCTTTGAATTTTGATCACTCAGACGACTGACCGCAAAGCAGATGGAGTTTCTTTCTTCCAAACTATCAGCACGGAACTTTGATTTACATTAATAAAAAATGAAACGTTCTTTTTTAAATTTAAATTTGATTAAAAATCAATGAAGCGTTTAGCCATAATTCATGCATCGCCATTGCTAATGATAATTATGTATAGTTGATAAATAATGAAGAACCTATGGCGCTATATAAGTCAGTGTATTGTCGTTCGAGTATAGAATCAGTCGGTAGGCAAGAAATAACTAATAAGTTATCAACAATCAAGAAAACTAAAAAGAGTAAGTATTGGAGATGCTTGTTTGCACGAGTCTAAAATTGCTTGCGTAAATTTTATCTGAAAAATGGCATTTTCGTTCGGATTTCGTAGCAAAATCAATAATTTTATTTTTAATTGAACAAAATAAAATGTCATGTGAGTGCGGAAAAATCAGAATTACGAAGATTGTTTAAATTATTTCATATTGGAAGATATGCCATGTTTCATTAAAAAAAAAAAATCAAACAAATCATAGATTTATTCAATGTCTATGAAATCGGGGCATCACATTCATTCTCATTAACTCCATTGTTGATATATATTTGATTTAATTCTATCTTTTGTGTTTTTTAGAAATCAAATGAAACTACAATTTATTGCCTCTATTGCCTGGGTGATGTGCATCGTCATAATGATGGCACAGAATGTGATTTCTGATGACGCTGAGTGTGAAATCTGTCGTAACGGGCCATGTATATGGAGATATGAAAATCAAAATGATAAAATTCAGTGCAAATGGAATTTCACTTGCTGCGAAAGAAAAGTTAAACCCTAAAAGCACTTTAGTACACGTGCACCAGACTAAAATTAGTAGATACACGAAATAGCCACTTGAATTTCTTGAAAACTAATAAAATCTACCAAATACCAGAAGTGCATTTGTTTTTAAATACGAACTGTTCAATATTTTCAGCTGTAGTGCCCGTCAAACTCAACTTTTTATTTTATTTAATCGTTTTATAACATCACAATTTTGGTAGAGTTTGAGAGTGGAGAGACCATTAAATCTCACCATTAAAACCTACAACTTTTCATTTCTATTAATGCAGTGATGCTTCAGTTAATGGGTTAGTAGATATTTATATTTGTAAGCACTCTTGTGGTTACAGATACAATCAGTTTTATATGTAAAATCAAACAATATCTATGTATATTCGACGCACCAAAACGAACTGAGTGAGCTGCATCAAAGACATGCGCCGCAAACAAATCGAAGTAAGTGAAATGCTGAGTTTTGACTGGAGTTCCGCATACATATATATTAAAATCTATATAAATATACATTTCGCAAACTCTGGTCATCAACCAAAAACTTTATTTACAGTCCTGGACAAAATTGAGTAACCGATTGCCAAACAAATCTGTTAATGCTTTTTTCATGAACCTTTTTCTTGTTTTTTTTTTGTTATTATTTTTGCACTATTTACTGCATAATAACATGAACTAAAAGTATTGTGGGTAATTAGGCGTTGTATATTTTCGATAAGATGATGAACGAGGTATAAACAGAGTGGCGCATAAAAAGATTTTGCCCACTCTGTTTATACCTCGTTCAGAGGTTTTTCATCTTATATCAGTAGTTTTGTAAGGTTGATTTGTAAAAAATTGTTGCCACAAGATCTACTACTTTGAATAGGAAATTCCTATTAGGAATGTTGGGAGCTAACCATTAGTTCTTGCTATTAACGATTTCATCACTTCAAATACATTTGTTTCACACTTGACACGGTTCCAACTATAACACAAAATTGAAATCCCGAAAAAATCAACCGAAACTGCAAATCTCACACAAACTCCATCCAATTATCATTCAAATAACACTTATTCAGCGATTTACACAAAATTTGCATTTTTAAAGCCTAGTTCACAGTTCTCCGAACAACAAATGATTAAAAATTGGGTACCGGAGAGGCCCCAGAAAGACGGCGAAGAAAAGAAAAAGAATTCTTCTGATTGGAGGCAACAATTACAATTCCCATCTCTTCATCGAAAGTTTCACCATCATCGTCCTCGGCATCGGCATCCTCATTACCATCAATCGTTGGATCAATTCACAATTGATCGCATGATTTGTTTGATACTATAGTTTGTGTTTTTGTTTGAAATGTGCGACATAAAATCAGGCACTGGTTCGCCAGTATATGTACATACTGATACGTATTCATACGTTCAGTAGTACTGAAAAGTATTCGCAAGCGTAAATTCGTTGCGTCGCTACACAAAATTCACACATAACAGCGACTATGCTGTAGGCGACACAACTACACACGCACCACATACAACAGCGACTCTGCTACAAGCGACGCAACGGATTTACGCTTGCGAATACTTTTCAGTACTACTGAACGTATGAATACGTATCAGTATGTACATATACTGGCGAACCAGTGCCTGCATAAAATTGCTCTATTCCTTCTCAATGTGAGAAAATAAACGCTTTGCGCTAATTGTGTACTAGAGGTATGGAAATTCTCATTTTATCTTTATATTATAATACATATTCAATTTCATGAAAATCAGACCAAGAAGTTGCATACCTCGAGTACAAAATCAGCGCACTATGTGTACCTTTGGTACTGAGACTCAGTGTGCGTTTTTTTCAAGCTCAAGTTCAAGTGCAAAAAGTTTTTGTTGCCTTTTAAACTAGCACACACTCTCTCTCTCTCTTCTCTCTCTCTCACTCTGTAGAATAAAATGTTCCCAATGCTGTTTGGTGCTCGAGCTTTTTATGGCTGACACCGCGACACTCCTGAACTCGATTGCAGCAAGGAATTCATTTACGTTTTCAGGAATCTTGTTGGCAGCATTCTTCGCAACTATTGGTGGCTTCTACCAATTTTATCGATTGATTGTAAGTATTGTTGGTAAGTTAGAAAAACACAATAAATTTTAAAAATCATTTTCATTTTCTTATTTCAGATGGAGATGAAGTTGGAGAATAGCGAAAATAATATTCGTTTGGTAATTAGTATTGATTTAGTTAGAAATTAAAAGAATTAATTCAATTTTATTTCAGAACGAAAGTTATACTCGTCTGGCCGTCGACATCAAAGCATTGATAAAAGAAAAGAGATGCCGTTGCAAACCACATTTAAAGTAGTGATTTTTTTTTTAAATACAAGCTCTAGCTTGTATTTGAACTGAATTGAGTTGGTCGTTGATTGGTCTGAGGATCGAAAATTTACTGATTTGAATAATAACAAAATTGGACTATGATTTTCAATTACTTTGGTGTAATTTTCGCAATTCACTTTCAAAAGTGTCGTTCATAAGGAAATCAATTACAGTCAGTAAAAAAAAAGTATTCGGCCATGACCGAATGTGCACCTGTTTTTTTTAAATAAAATTGATTTTTTTGAGAAAACTATGGCATGTAGCCCAAAAATTCCATCTCCGTAGGAAAGTTCAAGTAATTTCACTATAGAATTATGTGTATTTAACAAATTTCATAGAAACATATTATTTTTATATCCAAAAAATAGGGTCAAAAAAGTATTCGGGCATACAACAAAATTGACTTTCCATGAAAGAATTGATTATTTGAATAGTTTGTTGAGTTCTGCATTTAACCAAAACTAACTTGAATAAGTTCAAAACATATACAGTCTACAATTTGATTTTTCGAGCTAATATTGCTGATGACTGATTTTCACACCCAGCCATCAACCTTGAGAAAAAAATAAGGTTTTTCCATATAAAATAGAGATCGAATTTTTTAGCTACATAATTTTATTTCAAAGAAACAGGTGGCCGAATACTTTTTTTTACTGATTGTACGTCAAACATTTTATCAAAACAAAAATGTAAAATAAACTTTTGAATTAGAAGTCAAGTCAGAGCGCAATACCAATCAACGATGAAGAATTTATTGGGTTTGTTCATAAATATTTAAATTCATATTTTCACAAATTTTCATTCGAACAAATGTATTATCTCAAAATTATCTGAAAATTGCAGATAGATAATCGAAAAATACAGCTATATAAGATTAAGAAAAATGAGCCACAAAAATCTGTTATCTAGATGAGATAAAAGATGTTATCTTATCTTATCTTATCTTGTTATCTTATCTAGATAAATTATCTTGGAACAACACTGGGTGTAAATATACACATATTAAATGGTGAAGTGTCGTTTTGTGTGAATATTTATGGATAAATTACAGAATAACGTAAGTTAATTCTTGAATTATCAATTCTCTAGGGCGTAACTACGCTCCAACGTCTAAAATATGCAGCGCTTCAACAAAATTGATCCAAATTTCGAGACATTTGTTGAATCGTAAGACTGTGTCTGATCACTGACGAGGCTACTTTGTCCATAGCCGAAACACAGCATTTTTCTTTTGATGTCCTACACGGACTAACTCTCTAATTTAAAAAGCTATTGCTTTCAACAAAGAATCTGTTTTTAGTTAACTAATTGTAACAAGAGTAACAGCATTTCGGCTTCGAGAATTGAAAGATGCCATTCATTCATCAAAACAGGAACCTATTGTTCAATTTGAAAATATTTTCAGTAGACAACTTTTTATTTCATCAAAAAATGACAAGATGACCATAAAATTTATATTGATGATGCTACAAATGAAAAGTTCATTTTGAAAACATTTTCAAAATACTAGACAGGATCACTAAAATGAAAAGCATCTATAGTCGTGCTTCAGATTTTGATGAAGTTTTCAGTGATTTTGAAAATATCTTTTCATTTTTGGCAAAATTAATATAAATCTTATGGTGAAATGAAAAGTTATCTGCTGAAAATATTTTCAATTCACCAGTGAATTTACAAGCACGCGTATTCATTCAAATCGTTTTAGTAAACTTTAATTGGCGCAACGTAAGTAAATTACACAGTGCAACACACCTGAGCGGGACCGAAAAAAACCAACGAGAGTTGGTAGTACTACTATAGAGTAACAAAACCCCGGCGGCTGTTTGTGGCTAGGAGCCCACAATTTTTTTTTACACACATATGCATTCAGAGCGTTCCAAGTGATTTTTTTCAATTTTTTCAATTTTTACCTACATATTCGATGGCTCATAGATCGTAAACGGCTCGGAATTTTTCAATACTTATTGAAGCAAAGTTGTAGTGGATGACATTTGCTACAACTTTTGAGAACATATCAAGTCAAAAAAACCACTTCTTGATGGTCTTTTGGAGTCAAATTTCCAAAAAAACACAATTTTTTTACCTATTTTTCCAGCTTTAAGCCTGTAATTCAAAAACTGTTTGAAATTTTGTCTTCCCATATTCAGCAAAAGTGTATCCCATGAAAAACTACACATCTTCTCTGAACATATCAAGACCGTAAAACCACTTCCAGAAGGTGTTTAATGCTATAAAACCACTCAAAGTCCCGAAAATATCGTGTTTCCTTAGTTTTTATTGGCACTGTGCATTTTTTATGCTAATTTTGATCTCATAAGTGCTGTAACATTTTAATGACATATCAAAAACTATCCGAACGTGATCTTTTAACTGGTGGTTGCATGCCTTCATCATCGTCATCACTCAAGTCTGAGTCACCAGAGTCAACAACAATGTATGATTCTGGTTCACTCTCCATCTCTTTGCTGTCTGGTCCTTCTTCTTCTCTATCGTCAAACATTTGTTTACTCCACCAGCAAATTTCTGCTAGAATGGCATCTGGGGCTTTTTTCCCTCTATATCTGTAATGTTAAGTTAAAGTGCTCATTGCTCAATGTGCTTTGAAACCCGTATTTTCATCAATATTACCTCGTTTCGAAGGGGAAAGCTACCTGATGGTATCTTTCCCCTTGCTCATCCGATTCTGATGCTAATTGTTTACCAAAGTGATCTAAATGATGATGCAAATAGTGGATTTTTAACGACATGTTAACGTTGATTTTAGAAAAAGCATCCAACATTTCTTGGACCGATTCCGCATAATTTTCAGATCGATTTTTTCCCAAAAGGCCATGAATCACGTTTTTAATGGATTGCCATGCGCTCAATGCGTATCTATCGTAGACCAAAACCTTTTCGAACTCTTCGCTCAGCATGAGTTTTCGAATGTCTGGTCCATTTAAGACACCTAGAAATAATAGATATTAAAATTAAAATCGTTTCGACATTGATAATAACATATTTAAGATGTGAAACGTTTATTTGTATGTTTTACCGTTTTTCAATTTCGCATTGCTTAGTTTCGGGAAAATATTGACCAAACACTCAAGAACATTGGGATTCTTAGCAACAACTTTAATGAAACTTTTTACGATACCCAGTTTGGTGTGGAGGAGGGGCAGCAACACTAATTCCTTCGGCACCAATGGCTCTCGAATGACATTTCCCATTTGATGCTCACTTTCTTCTCTCGGCTTCCATTCATGTGTTGCGTATTGATTTCCGGTGTAGCGACTGTCCCAGTCACATATATAGCACATGCGTTTTGTATACCCGCTCTGAAGTCCACATAGTGTGGCAACGACTTTTAGGTCGCAACAAATGCGCCATTTGTGCTCAGCGTATTTTATTTATTTATTGTTTGGTTTTAACGTCTACTTAATTAAGCCGACAGTTACGGAGTCCAAAATAGTTTTTAACATTTCATATGACTCTTTAGTCTCCGTACTGTACGCAATCGGGATGGATGGTTTTTGATTTGTTTTGTGCAATAAAATGGCCATGAGACTAGTCTTCGAGCTATCAATAAACAGCCTCCACTCATTTGCATCATACCTTATGTTCATGGCTTCCATCAATTTGTTAACATCAGGACAATGAGTAAAAGTTCTCGCTTCATTAACAACAAACAAACTTTGTAATTGTGACTGACGCTTTCGAAATGCCGTTACTCTTACATCAGGTGCCAATAGATAATTTGCTTTTAAAAATGATGCGAGCATCTCAGATTTTCGTTGCGAAAGCTCCAATTTAGCAACTATCAAATCAAGTTTCTCTTGCGTTATGGGAATTGGCTGTTGTAACACTGATGGAACGGGCTCGAACAGAGAGAATGCATCCGATGGTTCAGTGTACTCTGTGGATGGAGCAAGTGCCGATAAAAGGTCTGGACTGGGAAAAGTTGGAACTGGAATGTTTGCATCATGTTCTAATGGCAATATTGCGCTTTGAACACCAATATATTTTCCGTGCATTTTTTTTCTATTCATTCCAACTTTATAATTTTTGCATGCGTAGCAGTTTTCCGAATCGTGATTGCCGGGATCAAACCATTCCATCGGTGTGCCAAATGGCATTTTTTCACGTTTCTTATGCTTCCAATCCAAAAGAGAGTTGTAGCAAGTTTTGCATACAGTACTTGGTACCCAACGTGTCTTCATAATTACTCTTCCAGTGAAATAATGTTGATATGCCTCACTGAGTTCACTACTTAAACTACCTTGTTTGTGAGAAACGGGTGTTAATTGCCCACAAATATAACAAAAATAATTTAAATTTGAACAAATTTTCATTTCAATTTCCATTTTTTACTCTTTTTTTGTGTTGATAAACAAACAATTAAAATAGCGATAGCAAAACCAATAGAAATGTCAAAGCACATATACTTACATAATACATGTATTACATATAATTATATATTATATATATGTGACGCCATCTTTCGGGAATTTTAATAAAAAAAAGTCTATTAAATTGAAAACTATTTACCTTTAGATTATTACTTGCGATCAAAATTAGCATAAAAAATGATTTAAAAAAAATAAAAAATGCACAGTGCCAATAAAAACTAAGGAAACACGATATTTTCGGGACTTTGAATGGTTTTATAGCCTTTTACGGTCTTGATATGTTCAGAGAAGTTGTGTAGTTTTTCATGGGCTACACTTTTGCTGAATATGGGAAGACAAAATTTCAAACAGTTTTTGAATTACAGGCTTAAAGCTGAAAAAATAGGTAAAAAAATTGTGTTTTTTTGGAAATTTGACTCCAAAAGACCATCAAGAAGTGGTTTTTTTGACTTGATATGTTCTCAAAAGTTGTAGCAAATGTCATCCACTACAACTTTGCTTCAATAAGTATTGAAAAATTCCGAGCCGTTTACGATCTATGAGCCATCGAATATGTAGGTAAAAATTGAAAAAATTGAAAAAAATCACTTGGAACGCTCTGAATGCATATGTGTGTAAAAAAAAATTGTGGGCTCCTAGCCACAAACAGCCGCCGGGGTTTTGTTACTCTATAGTAGTACTACCAACTCTCGTTGGTTTTATTCGGTCCCGCTCAAATGAGTTCAAAATTGTTGCACAGTGTTATCTAAACCGAAACATGGTCCTTCGAATCGGAAAAGAGCCGGTGACAGATGGATAGTGAGAATGAGCAGAGCGAACATTTGTGTATACAACACGAATGAAATTAAGCAATGAGAAAAGCAAGAGCGCTTTTCAACAAAAAGAATTTGTTGTTTTTTTTGTATTTCACAGGGGACAGGATGACATAGCTAGATAGCACCAGATATGCATATCGACATTTATTATGTTCAGTAGTTAGTGTTAATTTATGAAACAATTGATAAATGATAAATGACTGTTAGAAATGGGCATACAAATTGTGTTAAAAAAAATCTCTTGGAATTAGCTTGAGCTAATAAGTGACAATTTCAATTGATAACAGCAAAATGCGGATGTGGATGTTTCAAAGATATGTTATATTAGTATGTATTTTTTTTTGTTGAAGTGAAAAGATGTCGTTAATAAAAAGAAGAAAACTGTTCATCGGTACACTCAAAATAAAAATGTGGTTATGGTATTGTTAAATGTCAATAGCACGGCGGTTAATTGACATTTGCCAATAATTCAGCAGATTTTATTGACCAGTTTGCAATAATCAGTTGAAATGTGCCATCTATTGAAAAATTGAGAATAGTAAATAAACAATGCTGGTTTATTGACAAATGTCAATTAACCGCCGTACTATTGGCAGTTGTCAATAATATAACCACACTTTTTTTTGAGTGTACAGTTGACACTCTATTCGATGACGAAAGCGATGATCAATCATCGCAAGGTAATAATATTTCGAATTTATCTAATCAATGTGTTAATAGATTCAGAATATAAGCCGTTAGATGATGAACTTTCAAATGATTTCGTTAAATCAAGACAAGCTGAATCTATAGAAAAAGTTAAAGTACCATTAAAAAAAACAATGAACCAAAATAGAGTGAATTGTAGATTGATAGCAAAAAGATTTAATTTTGATCTTCAATTGTTTGATCGAATACCTATGTGGGTGTTTAGATATTTTTTAGCACGTGATCGCTTGTGCCAAAATATGCTTAAATGCACAAAACTTGAAATTATAATGAAACGACAGGATGACACTTTATTTTTAAAGATTTTATGATAATTTATTCAGTTGCTTCAAATACGTGTTGTTCGTTCGACATCTGGTTTTAGAGAGAGAGCATCAACATGAAGTTGACAGCAGATCTGTCAAGAGGCTTAAGGCCGGTTCACTACTACTATGTGTGAACCATTCAAAGCAATGAAAACGTCAAACGTCAAACTTCGATGCGCCACCTACTATGTTCCCCGAGCTCGTACTTAAAGAATACTTAACATTCACGCAGCGTGAATCGCGATGTATTGTGTTTGATGAAGGGTAACCTCACTTTAGAGTGGATTTTAGAGCCGGCTCTAAAAGCATACAAAATCAGCTGCTTAAAATTATTTAGTTTTGTGTGAAATTTAAGTGAAAAAATGGTTTCAGTGAATTCTTGTGAAGATATCTGTGAGTTCAAAATTAGTGGAAATAAATGGAAAATGGAAATTTTATTTTATCTTTTCTTTCAAGGTGCATTAAAAGATTTGAATGAGTCGTCGATTTCATCACATTTGAAAAATCGGTTTAAAAATGGATCGATTTATGTGAGTTTAATTATCATCATCATAGAAAAAAATTATTTTATTTCCTTTGCTATTTTCTCACTCAGACGTATGTAGCAAATGTGTTAATCGCCATAAATCCATATGAGCATTTACCACGACAATATGATTCTGAGCAAATAGAAAGGTACCACGAGAAACCATTCGGAGAAATTCCACCCCACATTTATGCTGTTGGTATGATATTTTTGTGTAAAAAATAATAATGATATAAGCGCATCGTGAAAGCAATCCGACAGTCAAAATGTGCCCAAGAAATTCACAATGACACAGGTAGACATTGGTTGCAAGACATCACCATTAGTTTGGTTGAATTGATAATTACTCGTAAAATTTGAACAACAAATAGTTTGCTAATTACTCCTGGAATGCTACCATAATGAGAATTATCGGAATTATTTCATTGCTTTCTCGAAAGACCAGTCACACATTGTGACATATGATTTGGATTCTTGACAAGAATCTCTTTCAATAACTTAGATTTCATGATTGATTACAGCAAATGAAGCGCTTAAAAATATGAAGTTCTCCAAAAAACCGCAATCATTGTTGATCACAGGGATATCTGGGTCCGGTAAGACGGAAACCGCAAAGCATGTTATTGAGTTTTTGGGTCTTCAATCAAACGTAAACACTATAGCTACATCAAATGCGATTCTTGAAACATTTGGAAATGCAACGACATACGGAAACACAAATAGTTCAAGGTTTTGTAAATTTATTGAGGTACTATTCAGTCTATAGAACGAAGTACATTTAAAGACATATGAAAATTGACTGATTTATTTAAATTTGCAGCTAACTTATAATGCAGACGGTATGCAATTGGGTGGAAAAATTTCATATCATTTGCTAGAGACAAACCGAGTTTGTGCTGTGTGCCCACATGAATCAAATTTCCATATTTTTTACAATCTGCTTTTTGGCGCACCGAAAACACTTTTGGACGAAATATTTCTCGATACCTCGACAGCATATGAAGTAAATTTGCAATTATATTTGCTGAAAGTTTGAAAATCAACTTGAACGTTGTTTTTCTCGATTCTATTTTCAAAGCTTGAAGCTGAAAGTTGATCAAAATATAACCTTTTTCTAAACCAAAACTCGCTAAAAATAATCATATGGTGTATTTGTGAAATCAGGTCCTATCTGAAACCAAACGGAAATAACTTTCAAATTAAATGCATTCAAATCCATTTTTCCCAAGTCCTAGATACTTGGTAATATCGATTGGTTTTCATAAACCAAATTTCGGAAGAGAATTTGGTAGCTAAATTGAGCCCATAGAATCCAGCTCTAAAATCCACTTGTGATTTGGCCTTGTGATTTCCATTCCACAACATTTCGGCTTTGATTTTCAAACTTTCTACCTGTAGTGTACCAGATTAAACATTTTCCCTAAATTTTGAGTATTTATTTTATCATAGTACCTACAAGATATTAATGTTTCCACGAAGTCAATGGATTATTATGAAAAACAGAAAACCGATTTTCACCAAACAAACTCTAATTTGGACTCACTTGGCATTACATATGATCAAAAAAGAACAATACGCATGATTTTGTCGGCGATCTTAAATCTTGGAAACATCAAGTTCGTTGTCAAAGATGACATTTGCTGTGTAACAGATGTTTCAAAAAAGTTTGTGAAAAATGTAGCCAAACTATTACGTATGTGCGAATTAGAATTGGAATCTGCTCTAACTTGTCGTTTCCGAGAAGTAGGAAACTCAAAGATAATGTAGGTTCCAAAGAAGGGCTGATTATTGGCTCTAGAAGCAACTGAACCGCTCTTTTCATCTTTATAATGTTGATTTTCAGGAGTCGCCTAACTAAACATGAAGCAGAAAAGGTTAGAGATAGCCTGGCAATGGGTCTTTTCAATCAACTTTTTCGTCAACTCGTAGAACTTATAAATGAAAGGCATTCCACATACTTATCAGACACTACTATAGGCATTTTGGATATTGCCGGATTTGGTATGCAGATGCTGAACTTGGTACACTTTAGGCAGAATTTTTATATAGCATTGTGATTTTTATTTAAATAGAATCTTTAATTGGAGTGGATAACTCGTTTGATCAATTGTGTATCAATTATACCAATGAGCGATTCCAACAGTTTTTTGTTGAAACTATGCTGTTAAAAGAGAAACGCTGGTATGATTGTCAGGAATTGGATGTGCCATTTGTCCCTTTTTTCGATAACTCGCCGATTCTAGGTGATATAGATTTATTCAAATAACAAATAATGAATAGCTGACCAGTTATAAATTACAATTATTTTTTAAATTAGATATTTTTGATCACAAAACAAGAGGTATATTCGCATTTCTCGACGATGAATGCAAGTTCCAGAAACCATCAGTTGAGAATTTCTCGAATAATCTTAAGAATGCATGGTCAAAAGATACGAATCCATCCATTACATGGCCAAGAATTCATACTAAAGATTCATTTTCGATTCAACATTTTGCAGGAGATGTTTGTTACTCTGTGGTAGGTCGATTATCGATTAGAGCCTCAAAACAGAACATTGTCGTTATGAGATTTTTTTTATTATATAGCGTGATTTTGTCGAAAAAAATCAAGAAATGATACCAAACGCATTGCATCAGATAATTCGAAGCTCGATGGGAACGTTAAATAAATCAAACGTTGAACCAAAAGCAAGACAAGGATTGAAGACTTCATGCTCCGCAGCTCTGAGACATGAGCTCAATATTGTACTGTCAAAACTAAAGAACGCGGTAATGCTTGAATCAGTCTTCTACAACAAACTGACTTATTCTTCATGATATGTTCAAATATTTTCAGAATCCGTTTTTTATTCGTTGCATCAAACCAAATAATCAAAAACAAAAGGGAACGTTCGACGATGAACTAGTATTAAAACAAATGAATACATCAAGCATTATATCATATGGAAACTTCATGCGATTTGGATATCCAAAACGTATCGCTCTACAAGAAATTGTGAACGTGTGTGTGGTACTGGAGAACGATCTGAAGACAATGAGCATCAAACGTTCGAGTTTTTATTCAAAAGTGTTGTTATCCATTCGATTCAAATTGAAGGATTTCAGATTGGGAAACAATACCATCTTTTTTCGTGCAAACAAATTCCATTTGCTAGAAAATTTCTTTTCGGAAACAGCATCTTTTACTCCTGTAGAATATCCGGAATTACCTTTGAAAGACCCAGTGTTGGAACGTGAAAGGAGGTAACAATAAATCTTTTTAACCATATTCATTGTTTAAACAAAATTAATTTATAGACTGAAAAATCCCTTGGAAAGAGTTAAAAGTGCTATATTGCGGTCGAAATGGCGATGTGCTATTTCTTGTGTCTGTTTGTTATGTGAGTTAATTTATCAAATACATCAAATTGTAAATTGTTGTTTATTTACTTGAATATTCATTCATTTTATATCATTACTTATATTAATATTCAGTACACTCGAAGAAAAAAATCACAACTAGGTCAAATGCATCAAAAGAAAACATAGCAAATGAAGAACAGAAAGCCGAAGTAATCGGTAGTATATCTACCGCTCAAAAGAAAATGATACCTGTGGAATTGGAGAGTACGACAAATCAAAGCACATCAAATGAAGAACAGAAAAACAACGTAGTTTGCAATAAATCCAGTACTGAAAAAAAGAAGAATAATGTTAAAGGTGAAGAGAATAAGAGATCTGAAACAGAGCGTAGACCGCCCCACAACATTCGTTATGACCAAATCAGTCATCTACCACATATGGATGATGATGCTAAACAAATTCGATGCAAATTGGAAAACTGTCCCCACAAAACATTGGTTTCCTGTTCAAAATGCGAGGTTCATTTATGTTTTGTTAAGAAACGTAATTGCTTCGCCAAATTTCATCAGTTGAACATTTCGAACCAAAATAATTCCAAATAATATTAATTCTGTATTCTGATATTATCATCGAAGCATGTTTCATGTATAAATAAATATTGGCAAACCTTATACTTGCTCAGCTTTTTATTTCTTCATTTCTGTTGTTTATAAAATGAATCAACTGCATCCCCTATTTAGAGGATTTTAGAGCTGCCTAGATTTTGGATATTGTTTTGGTTTGTATTTCTTGGCATTTTTGGTGAAGATGTGCAACTACTAGATTTATTATACTACTACAGTAGAAAAAAATAACTAAAATTAATTAAGTTCTTCATATGATAAAATTTTATTTCAATAACTATTCCGATATTTCATTATGTCGTAAAATGAGTGATTGCCTTATTTCTATTTCGAACGAACGCAGCCCGTTCTTCATCGCCTATTCGTTTACCAATATTTTTCGATTTTAAGTTTAAATACGTTGTGACTACTTGCTTAACAAACTCACTTTTATGACATAATTGTTCATGTTGTAATTGCTGCTGGTGTGTGTTGAAATCTGATAGATCATATAAGTCATCAATGATTAAATGGCTGTATATAGTTCTGCATACAACATGAAAATCATTTACATGAAAATTGTTTGATGTGATAAGTTTCATGATAGCATTGGAAAAAATTACAATTTTGACCGTACTTTCGCATGGTTGGCTGATTCGTGCATTTGGATTATTATTCTTTGCCAAGAGTTCATCATTGATTTTCCAATTTGTATCCAACAACATGTTAAAACAATCAATGCAGCTAGATTTTTTAGAATTGTCCATCTTTTGTAACATATTTTGTTCAATACTTAATGCTATATATGCACACATATGTTGATCATACGGGTCCATCGCATCTCTTTCACTCGTATATAAGGCTTCGTAGTCAACTTCAATTTCGATCTCCTGGGCTTCTTCCAGCAGATTCGGTGGTGATACTTTCTTTTTTGCAGACGAAACTGTTAAAATTTTTGTTGCGTTTGTAATTGAATTATGATCTCTAGATGTGATTAATGGGTGGCAAACAAGAAGTTTTTTAAATGCGCTTTTGAGCTCAATGACATTTGGATGGTCGTTTCTGCCTTGACTATTCCTAACAAGTGAAAAGAATGTCTCAAGGTGATCTTGGCTGAATTGCATGGTATGTAAGGTTTCGAGGGGACCGTTTTGCACCAAATCATTGTACATGCCTTGGAGACTGCAGATATTGGTATACATTCCAAAAAATCCCGTACTCGATCTAGATTGTAGCACTGGAAGTCTTTTCACGCTTCCATCTCTACGAGTTTCTTCGATTGTCAAACCATGCATGTATTGTTTGACTGTTTCCAAAAAAGAAAATATTTTTTCAGCGGTTCTCTCACAAATGGGTTGTTTGTAACTATTAGAAATGAAAAACAAATTAATGCGCTATATCGACAAAAATGTTACAATATATTACTGATGATTTGTTTGGTCGTTTTCGGCAAAATTGAATATATCCAAGACATCATTGAAATTTCGCAAAAATTCGGCGGTTGGTTCTGCATTTTCAAATTCTTTGTAGCCATCTGCTTGCAACTGCTCCAACGCATTGGCTACGCTTCTACTTATTGTTTGTGCAGCTAACTTTACGTTCATATCTTTAAGGTGCCAATTGATATGATGTTGCGTTAGTTGGTTGCGAAAATTGAAATTTTCAGTACGTTGTTTTTCAACCAATATACATAACAGATTCCAATCCAACAAATTAGTCAAATATTCCATTTTCCCTTTCGAAAAGTGCTTACGAATAAGCTTAATCATATGTACTGGGTCAAAAATTATATAAATTTTATGGTGCGGATTGGAAGGACTTTGGAAAAATGTTTTGTCTTCATCGAATTTGGCACCGAGCAGTTTAGCAACAGAGATATTTGAAATTAATCCATCGCCCGTGAGACTCATTACTCTGACTCCACAATCCTCGACACATTTTATGAATTCCAAAGTCAATACCGCTCGGTCGATTGCATTCAAACTATTCAATAGATGATAGCCGATCGGTATTTTGAAATCATGACCTACTACCATGAAAAAAAGGGCATTTTTAGCCACTTCAAGATTTGAAGTCTGTGGATCATGATCTGGATCTGCGTTGTGCCCAGATGAGCTTGAAGCCGTACTGAAACCGACAAATTTGCTTTGACCAATGTCATAAAGGATGCGCTTGCCTATGGCCATTTCATCCGACATCCCAGCAACAATTAACTGTCGTTGGTTGTCCTTCTGATATTCTTCCGCTTTTTCTCGAAGAATTTCCAATGCGCTTTTACTTATACCAGGGTCACCATCAATTGAAGAGTACCAATACTGTAAGGTCCGCTTTGCTGGCAACTTGTTTTCGAAAAATGCTCTAAGGAATTCATAGCCGGCAGTTGAATAGTATTGTTGTTTCAAGCAAAATAGACGCACATTTTCTGAATATTTCTTTCCGCGATTACCGTTGATCAAAGTATCAATAACTTCTTTCTGTTCCTATTGCAGATATACATATAATTATTATTGTTAAAGTATTACAAGAAATTTGTAGGTGGTATAATGTAATGAAATTTCATTGATCTGGGAGGAGAGTAACTTTTTTTATTATTTTCATTAATATTTTGGTCAAAAAAGTTTACTCCCTTCTCGAAATCATCAGTAGAAGTATGATTACTATTGGTAAATGGGAATAGTTTCTCATTTCACGAAGCGCCTGTCCATGTAATTTTTGTTGTTCTTTGAGTTGTTCACTTTTAAGTGTAACTACATTTTCCAACCGTTTTACAGTATCCTGGAGTTTCGCTATTTGTGGTATGAGTTGCATTAGGTCCTTGTATTGTTGAAAGGGTATTGTTTTCAATTTGGTCCCATCTTCAATAGCCTCACCATCATGGATGGGCAAATCGTGCAATCTCAAATTAAAATCAATATCCAAATCCAAACCAGAACCAGAGTTTGTCGGGTGTTCGATTGGGTTATTTGCATCAATAATGTCATCGTTGTCCGTTTCCAAATCATTTGAACTTCGTTTGCTTTCAAAAATTAAATTTTTTATATAATAAATATGCAACAAATACAACAGTTGACTTATAATTCGAAAGAAATATCTTACTCTATATTTGGAATTGCACCTTTTCGTAAAATAGCCTTATTATTGTTATTTTCTATGTCGTTTGGATTGAAATGGATATCACAAATGAAAAGACGATGATTGTCTTTCAATTGCTGACTTTTAATGATCAGATCTTTCCATTCTTTTCTACCATCATTGATTCTAAAATATGTAATAAAATTACAAGATCACGTAAAGAATATTTCCCTGAAAATGACAATTTACCGAAAAAAATTTCTCCCAACATCCACTTCACGACTTGAACAACCATGTATGCAACATGTACGCATTTTGAATGTTGTATTTAATTGTATTCAGTCCCACTCACTTAATTTGAAAAAATGATTTTTTATTGAAATCTGAATATTTGATAAAGAAACCAAACCGTAAAACTAGTTGTTGAAAGATATACTGTTTTTGGCGCTCAAACTATTATAATGCAATGACAGATTGAAAAAGATTGTTGGATTTTAGAGCCGAATAAGTATCAAGATAGAGGGCGAATTTTAATTGCGTGAATGATTATAACACAGAAATTTTTACACACTTTTATTTTTTTAATTTTTATATTTTGTTGGCTGTTCGAACAAAATGGCTTAATATAGCTACTGTATAGTAATATTAAGGTTATTCGATGGACATTGGTTCCATCACGGATAGCATGGAAACATCACAGATGTTTGTGGTTTGCATATCACCGGACGAGTTGTCTAACAATGAATTTTTCTTGATCGGCGTGGATGTGAGTTTGGGATGGAATTTCTCCCATACTACATCCAGTGTGTCCCAAAATGTCATCGAGATGTTGAGCTTAAGCGCTCTTAACTTTGCAATGATGATGTCCATGATGGATGTATCATTGTTTTCCATATCTAAGATATTATAATATATATATTAATAATTAAATAAAGCCTTGCACTATTTCATTGTCTGAAACTATATACATAACAGGTGTTAAACAAATTTACCTTGGTTTCGCTGCATTTTTCAATATTTATTTTTTGATTCTGATGAACACGTAGAATAAGATCGATGAAAGTTAAATTAGGATGAATTTGACGTTAGCCGTATGTTGAAAAAGATTGTTGGATTTTAGAGCCAAATTAGTATCTAATAATTAGCTAACCAAGTATCTATTAAAAGTTGATTTTATGTATGATGGTAAATATAATTCAATATGTGTAAATTATTTAAAACTTACGAAAAGTACAAAATTTTGTGCTATTTATAGGTCAAATATGTGCTAAAATTTGTGATTGATGTTCATTGCACACTTGTATACTAGATTCATCACATTTCAGCACAGAACAATGTCAGCACATTTTTGACCTATACATAGCACAAAATTGTATACATAGAAGATTAACACAAACGCGCATCAACAAATCTGGTATACGTGAGCATGCAACAAGTTGTTGGCATGCAAGTGTAACACTGCCAACGACAAATCCACCATAATTCAATTTTCATCAATAGTCTTCACTCGCGTGCTCTTGTGCAAAATGGACGTAGCCGAAATAAACAAACTTTTGAAAAAATACAAATGTCGTGATGTTCGCGTACGTTTGCCTCGACTGAACATAAAGTCAATGAAATCAAATAAAGAAAATGGTTTGTACATATTGCATTAATCAAATTCGATCTTATTTTTCTCAAAACTATTTCAATGAAATCCACTCATTTCAAATGTTTAATTCCTAATGATTTTAGTCGCACCGGCAATAAAATTTTGTTGTATGACATGTGCCAGCATTTGCATCAGCAATTCGAACCATGCTTGTGATTTGTCGAAACCTTCAGTTGTATCTGATCAGTTCAAGCAAGCTATAAGTAAGTTGGAAGCGGATAAATTGGCTTTTCAATCATCTGCAAGACAACAGCCACTACCACCACCACCACCACCACCACCACCACCACCACCACCACCACCACCACCTTCGCCGGCAACACCATCATCGAGTACACTTGTACAGGCCAAGACATCGAATACTTTTGTACAGGCCAAAAATCAGATATGTCAACCGGGCCGGAACATGGCATTCCAAGAAGAATTAGCCATTGCTGTCAAGTAAGTATCATTTTCTGCTTAAACCCCCAGATTTGGTTCTTTAATTTAATCGAACTATTCTTCACTAAGGCGTTACCGAAAAGACTCAGAAGAAGGGGATTCTACCAAAGAAATGATTGCTGTTGTACCACCCAAGAGAAAGCGGGCTTGGCAATCTAACCAGAACATGGAATTCCAAGAAGAATTAGCTAATGCTGTCAAGTAAATATTTTCTTCTGTATGTTCCACTTACACTCACACATTTGATACTTTAAATAAATAAAAATATTTTCCATTATTTCACCAAGGCGATTTCGAAAGGATCCGTTGGACTCGGACGAAGAAAAGTAGACCAAATGAGCAAAACATCGCACAAGAATTGCAATCTTCAATGCAAAGAAACCATTGGCTTCAAATACAAAACCACC
Organism: Aphidoletes aphidimyza; assembly: GCA_030463065.1. Classification (NCBI taxonomy): domain Eukaryota; kingdom Metazoa; phylum Arthropoda; class Insecta; order Diptera; family Cecidomyiidae; genus Aphidoletes; species Aphidoletes aphidimyza. The sequence goes on along the minus strand of CM059998.1, from coordinate 5,289,975 downwards.
ATATCTGAAATATAAGTGACTAAGAACATATAAACCACATTTCTAAAAAATAAACATATATGTTCAAAGAAAAAATACCGATTTGATTTTATTATGAAATTCATTCAAGAAAATAATAGTTATTGATTTTAGAGTCATATTAGTGAACACAGTTTCAAACTGAAGTATAACTACAGCTTGGCTGAAAATTAGCTGGAGTGTTTAAATTGGTTTGTGTGTTGCATCAGCGAGTTTGAGGTTATTGCAAGGCTTCAAACTGTGGCCCGGGCTGTCGTACCGCTTGCGAAATTCAGCGTGAAACTCGCTCATTGTAACAGCATGTGACGGCTTTTCAGTGTAGACAGACTTGGCTCGTTGGTGCTTTCCCGCAACATTTGTTTCCTTTGGAGCCTCACCAGAAACTCCTTTTCGATTTTTTTTAAAAACAATCCGTCAAAATAATGAATAAACTAAAACAGTGAAAACATCAATCAACCTGGTTGTATATTTTCAGCCAGAGCACCAAGTTTCGGGCTTGTGTGAACAGAAAAACCAACAGATGAAGGCACGACCGCTGAAGTTTTCTTCGGAAGCCATAAAACTTGCGAACGAACAGATTTCAATTCCGGAGTCGACAAAAGTCTTTTATTTTTTGTTTTGATAGCCTCGAGACGTACATAACAGTCACGTATGCCATGCTTTTTGAATAATGCTTTTCGGAATTCGATGCTGTCTATGAAGGAAATGAAATTTTCTGAGTGAACTGGACTAAGAAAAATATAAATTTAAAATAAATAATACAAACTTATTGGATTCACCCGAACCAAATCAACACGACAATCGCGAATATTGTATTTTTTCAAGAGTTTCTTCAGTTTTGATGCTTCCATTTCGATCTTGGTCGAATAGTTGTATAAGTTATAGTGAATATGGCGGTTGCACTTGAGATAACCAAATTTCACGAATGATTTTACAATTCGAAAATGATGTATTCTATGCAGTTGTGTGTCAATGACAACGTTCATTGACATTTGTGATGGTGAAAAACAAAAATTTATTGTGGTGAGATGCAAAATCAACAATTTTTTTTTCAAAAATAAGTATATTATTTTATTTCTTTATTTCATCTCAATATCAAGTTTAGAATCTCTAAGATGCGGCTTTGAAATCCACATTTGAAATTCGGCTCTAAAATCCAACTCTAAGATCCTCCTTCTCACCGAATAGAAACTGGATTTTAGAGCCGAATTTCAAAGGTGAGTTTCAGAGTTGGATTTTAGAGCCGTATTTCAAATGTGGATTTCAAAGCTGCTTCTTAGAGATTCTAAACTTGATGATTTTATTTATATCCATTTATATACAATTTATATATAATATGAATTAAAAATAATTCAATTTGAATTTTATATAAAATTTTCATAATACAATTTGATTTTCTGTATACAATCCGGTCTCTCCCAGTTCATACACCTGACCATTTTTTAGCCATAGATTTTTTCCAGTTCAATTCTATGAAAAAAAAATATCAAGAAATATTGAGAATATGATATTGTTTTATTGTTTGAAGTTCTTAATCGAATTATTTGAAATTGGATCTTAAAATTACCGAAGGGAAACACTTGAGTATTTTTATTGATGCTTTTAAAGTTTAAAATGTTATAAAATGCAACACAATCTTCAGTCAGTGTTTTTAATTACCATGATTTTGTTGCGATGTATGTTTTAATCGTTTATGACGATTCATGTTAAATGTGCCATGAGCCACAACGCCGCATATTTCGCATGTCAGACGATGTAAACCTCGCGCATTTTTAACCGCCTTTTTCGCAATCAAAGCATCTGAAACTGAGAAATAAATTGAATTCAATTATTTATATAAACAAGACATAAATAAAATTTTCTGTCCTGCACACAAAGTGTGTAAATAACAGTATTGGAATTGGCAGAAAAAAACAATCTTTTACTGAAAATAAAATCGTTAAAAATGCGTTTTCTTACTCGCTTTTGTTCTGCGTTTGGACTTCATTTCAGAGTTCGTCTCATTCGCCACCACGTTATGTTCATTCAGCATATGGTATTTCAAGTTGAATGCGTTATTTTTGAACACTGTGTTGCAGATCAAGCATTTGTATTCAGTTATAGTTGAGCCATGGAAATTTCTTTTATGTGCCAACATATTTTTGTTCATCGTAAATGTTTGACCGCAAACATCACACGAGATTTCACTGGTTTGGTTCATGACAACCAGTCCTGCTGAAGGCAGTTTCGAGGTGGTTTGCTTGGTTTGGCTCATATCAACGGATGGTGTGACTGATTCATTAATCGTCAAACGCCGTTTCTTTGTATTGGGCTGGTTCATGACAACGGGTCGTGCTGAACGCAGTTTCGAGGCTGTATCGTTAGTTCGGCTCATGACATCAGTTGGTGCGGCTGATATATTAATCGCTAAACGCCGTTTCGAGGCCTTCGTGTTGGCCTGGTTCATAAAAACGGGTCGTGCTGAACGTGGTTTCGATATGGTTTCGTTGGTTGGGCTCATAACAACAGGTGGTGCGGCCGATTTATTAATCGCTAAAAGTCGTTTCGAGGCCTTCGTGTTGGCCTGGTTCATGAAAACGGGTCGTGCTGAACGTAGTTTAGTTCTGGTTTCGTTGCTTAGGCTCATAGCAACGGGTGGTGCGGCCGATTCATTATTCGCTAAACGCCGTTTCGAAGTCTTCGTACTGGCTTGTTTCATGACAATGGATCGTGATGAACGCATTTTCGAGGTTGTTTTGTTGGTTCGGTTCATGACAACAGATCGCGCGGCATTGTTTGACGGATGTCTTTTGATGGCTGATGAGTCAGTCTGGCTTTTACCACTCACTTCCGATTGTTTGTCATAGATCTCAGATAATATTGCCAGGACTTGTTTTGGTCCTTTGTCAGAATACCTGCATATAATGAATTTCAATATCAATATCAATTCTTGGATTTGTTGTGTGGATAAAAATGACGCTCTTACCAACACTGACACATTTTGAATGTTTTAAAAGAATCCATCAACCAGCGTTCCGTACCAAAATTTATGGCCTCAGATACGTTGAAACCCATGTTAAAACCAGAGTGATATGCCGAAGAGAAAGAGATGACAAATTCTCCCACATTTTGAATCACCTGAAACGTAAAAAAGAAAAGAAATCGCGAATAGTTCGTGATGAGAATGTCAAATCAAATAAACCATGAGTGTCCAATATCACTTACTCGGCCAAATTTTATGCCGTGGGATTTCAGTACCGACGGCGATATTATTGCTGTTTTGTGACGAACGTACAGCTGGCAGATTTCTGGATTGGCACTTCCCATTTTCTGAATCAAACTTTCAAGCTTTCTGCCTTCGGCGCCAGGAACAACATACCAAACTTTTGAAAACCCATCGTGAAGATAATTTATTGAATGAAGGTCGCTATCTTCTACATGATATCCAAATGACGTACCAGCAGTGCCTACGTTCACAAATGGTGTGTTAATACCAGGCATTTCTGGCACATCGTCCTAAAAATATTAAAGCATTTAAATCTAGAATGCAATTTCATTCCTTTTAAGATAGAAAATCATTTGTATTTTGATTAATTTTGATGTAAACGAGCTCTCTTCAATTCATACCTTGTGAATGACTGATATTTCCTTGGTCCACTTATCCCAATTCCAATTTCCCTCGAACAGCGTGGCTTCATTGTCAATGGCGTATTGTGGTGGTTTCGCCTTTCGCTTTGCACATTTTTTTATGTTCTCCCAGTATTGGTCTTCCGAAATCTCTATTGCCGTTTTGGTATGGCGAACGAAACTCGAATATTTTTTATTTGTGGCTTTATGGTCGAACGATAATATGAACGCATTATCAACTTCGTACGCAGGGCTAATATCTTGAACTAAGATATTGCGTAAAATAACTGATGGGTTCATGGATTTGGACTGGATGCCACATTTAGGTGGTGGAATGACCTGCAAGGAATGAATATTCATCATGAATTCAATTAATTGAGTGCATGACGTGAATATCGGTTTTTAAAGCAATGTAAGAGGCTCTAAAATCCGGTTCTAGAAACCACAACTAATAACTTCACAGATTCGCACATTCTTTGTGCGTTTACATACAATTGGAATTATGATTCTTTACGTGATTTATAAGTTTCTCAAATGCTGTTTTCAGATTGCCTGATTTAGTTTTATGGAATCATTAGAAAATGGCAAGAGTAAAATGCATCAAAAAATTTATCATGAAGAATGTCAATTGGTTTAAGTAAAGATGCAATTCAATTGAATCTATTGAGCCCATATTCAAAGTCGATTTCACCAAAATACATTGCTGGCCGTATCAAATGATCATGTTTCACTTGTGACTGTTCTTATGCTCACAATATCAATTATGTTTATCAAAAACTGCATAAACAAACATCCATTTTGTATATTTGCTGCGATAATTTATCGATTATTGTGGCAGTGTTTCAATCAATGGCAAAAATCCGATTCACTAGTAAACTTTTATTGAGATAGTGTGCAATCAACTCTTTTGTTTAGAAATAGTTCTTTTTAGAAATATTCTTGAAAAATATTAAATGTTGCTCACAAACACATCGTCGTACTGAAGCATTAAGGCCATTTTTGTTTAGATTTTTTTTAAATTTTCGGTAATTATTGCACTTAATTGCTTTTCATAACTCACATCTCACTTTTATGTAGGAAAATCTCATAATTACTTACTGTAAATAATAATTCGACAACACAAAATCAAAAACTTACCTTTACAAAGCATTCATGTACATTTTCTTTTTCAATTGACGCGATATAACGAGCAAAATTCAAGAATTCACAACGGTTCGGGCGGTATGTTTTTATTTCAAAATCTGCCAAAATATCCGATTCGTTCACTTTTTCCATTTTAACGCAACTCGAAAAAGAGCATAAAAATATGCACAAATCACACAATTTTAACAAAAATGCAAGAGAGAATGCGCGTTGCACTTCATTCTTTTGCAAACCATCAAACAATTTGATTGTTTGTTGTTGACATTGATTTGACATTTTGAAATCAACTTGCTATCACGTACCTAACAAGCAGAGATTGATTCTTTAATTGTAACAGAATTTGTTTCCAATTCTAAAAACACAAAAAAACACATTTTCAAAGATATTATTTCATTATATTTATTAAAAAATATATTAATATTAAATATATACATTCAAACTGTCGGTTTGCATCATAATCAAAGGCTAATATACTTAACCTGTACTTAAACATACTGTTATTTGAGTACAGGGCACATATTAGCTGTCAAACAGAGCATTTCACTGCTTTG
>CM059998.1:5024191-5284557 GCA_030463065.1 Aphidoletes aphidimyza | reverse complement strand
GTGAAGCATCACAAAATACACTTTTTGATATCGATTTACTGCTATTTTACAAAACGAATGTTTTGCGAAATCAGTGATATCTGATTGTTATATATAAAAGTTCGCTAAATTTACTAAGATGTTGTGGGTATGTAACGGTTCAATATTTTATATGAAAAAAGATCCGCGTCACAGTCTCTTAACCGCTTGAATTTATCAGAGATTTTATTAATAAATTCAACATATTTCAATACGGACGCAACTTTTTTCTATCATTAGGACAACCAAAAACATTGGATTCACTATGTAAGAAAAAATCTTTAATATGTGGTTTTTTTTGTATAGTTCGCAAAGCAATAGCTTCAAAACAGTTTTCATTTCATATTCATAAATATAGATAGTGATTTACAATTCGTTGAAATTGCTGAGGTGATTGAGTGCACTCAGGGGATAATGGACAAACCATTTACCGCGGTTGAAACAATTTCTGCATATGATGAAAAAATTCGGAAGTTAAGAGCTAAGTTGAAAGCAACAAAAGAATCAAAGAGAAAAATTAAACGTAAATTGAAGATAAAAATAGCACAAAAGTCTCTGGTAATGAAAGAAAAGTTAAAGAAGAAGAAACACCTCTTGCGAGAATTGAAAAAGAAAATCAGTGCACAAAAAAAAACCAACAACGAAAATGTTTTAAACAATGATCTGGTGCAAATTGAATCAACTGAACAGGCAGCTACGAGTGAAACAGTATCAAATTACCAGCCGAGAAATGAAATAGTCAATGAAACTATCGTGTATGATATTCGTTTTTTCCACTCATATGCAAAACAGGACAATGAAAAACCCAGTCAGATATATCATTGTTCGAACTGTAGTTTCAAAACACACAAAAAAGATACTTTGAAAAAACACGAAGCAGAATATTGTGCTCTTGTGCCTGTGCGTTCTTTTGATTGTCCCGTTTGTGGCAAGCTCTTTACATATGACGGTTTACGAGGCCATTTACGATATTTTTCTACTGGCAAACATAGCGCCATGAACAAACACGCTCAGATTACACCTCAAGAGCACAAAATTCTACTCGAAAAACATAAAATTTTGAAATAGTAAAATTCTAATCACGGATATTATTTGGGTTACCTTTGTTTTAATATTGCTATTCTTAAATTTGTCAATATTATGTCAAGATTTTATATTCATACAGTAAAATAAACGATATTTGAACTATTTACTTCAATTACTGTAAACATTATTCACGTTTTATAAAATGATTCAAATTATAATTTGAATTTGTTTTTCCTTAGATTCTTGAGATTAAATAATCACATATTTGATTATAGTCCTTTCCATTAAAAACGGTACTGTCTTTTGACATAAGACGAAAGCATATCAAAGAATTTAAGCCCATTGGCCACCAAATTTTAGCCATTTAGATGTAACTCACACTTAAAATAATATCGATTCCAGTAAGACTCATCCAAAACACAAGGCGATAAATTTTCGTATTCCATTTCAATATACACCTATATGTTGTAATATGATTCCACCGATCAATAGAAATGTCCAAACTCACATGAATATTTCATGACTTTGTGATATTTTATGTAGCGCCCAATTTGCGTCAGTGGTCAAGCGATCAAACCAAATATAACGTTTGGCCCAATGCAATTGGGAGTTTGCCATTCATAGTCATATTTTTCATTGGTAAATGATGAGACATTTCAATTTCATGCGAACAAATTAATAGCAATATCGAATGACCAATTTCACCGGTCGATACAAAAATGAATCCCAGCTTCATATCAACAAACAATAATATTGTCTTGGTTTCTATTTCTCAAAATCATAAGATTAAGCATTTGGTTACCTCAGAGTAAAAACTGTACACAATTATTAAGTGGTGTTCCACTTACAAAATATTCATTTTTTTTTTGGTAGATTGTCATATTTTTAGAGCTACTGCAATATTTATTAAACACGATTCGCATTTTAATTTGAATTTGCTCGCTTAATTACAAACAATATATAATTTCATAATCACAAGTTTAACAGACTCACAAAACAGAGTCAAATTATTGGCACATGGTATTACAATACAAAATTGCTTCCTTGATAGCTGTTACAAGTTGCATATTCATCGGATTTGAGGTTGCGAATTGCTCACAATTGTTTTTGAATTTTGATATTTGTCCTATGTGGACTTTGGACGTTCGGTAGTCGTTAAACCAGACAATTTCGACCATTTGATTGGTTTTCCCATAAATCCTTTTGATTTTAGCTGGCCAACATGGGAAACCTTTTAGTTTACACCAAATCACTTCATTTATTTTGTATTGGATAATAGCAACAGTTTTCTCATCATTACGAACAGAATTTACATTCTTGCGAGTCTGGCGTACGAATGGGTTCACTTCAAGCTGTTTTGATGGTTGCTCTACTATTTCATCCGTTAATCGATTTTGGTTTTGATTTGACGTTTTTTTAATCTTCATCGGGCTACAATGCTCATACATATCATCGAATGACATTCGCTTCAAAGCAACAATAACGTTTCTTTTTGATTTATTGACTTTGGCAAGTGTCATTTCAACTTTAATTTTATTCGATAAATCAACACGTCTCCTTTTTCTTCCCTCCGTCACAAATGCTGACACTGAAACTGAGAAAATTAATTTTGTTCAATGTTAAAATCACATGTAGCCGATGAAAATCTATTTTGAGGTTAAGTCATTTCATTTATCATTTCAAATACTATGAATTCATCAAAATAAATTCGTATTTATTTACCACGACTATTAAGATCGTTAACAGTTTCAGTTGAGGTTCGTGAAGATGTTGACGACGTAGAAGTTTCCTTCGAAGTTGAAAAAAAAATTGAATTCAATTTGTGATGATACACATAATGCGCACTGCACATTACCAAAATTTTCATTATAATATAGTGATCTCATACGAGATATGTAATGGATATAAAATACCTTCAATTTAAGATTTTTGCTTGAATTTGATTGTTTTTTGAGATCTTTCTTTGTTTTTGCCATGGCGTTGGAATCTTTATAAATTTTAAAACAATATTGAGGTGATAGTTACAAAATGTACTGTTGATGCATTGGGTTTAGCCGATGAAATATATTCTTTCATCGGCGTGAAAAGTCGTATTGTCACAAGCAGTCAGTTTGACAGATGAGAGAATGTATTTTATCGGCGTAACCCAATTTCATCGGCAAACTCATAACCACATTTTGACAGATTTGTCAAAAGCAAAACATTTATTCACTGAACTAAGTATATAAATATTATCGGCTTACAAAATAAATTTCAAGTAATTTAAGCGTTACAATAGTTAGTTGAATTTGCTATTTAAAATCAAAGTTTGCGAAATATCAAATCAACATTTGAATTTTTGCTCTTATATAAGAGTTTAATTCATTTTAGAACTGATTTTAAATTCAGTTTGTATTGGATTTTTTTTTTTTTTACAATCACATTTTACATAATATACAAAACGCTAATTTTCACAATGAACGAAATGCTTTGAAGATTTGATAACAAATTAGTAATATATCACCCGACTGTTACATATGTATAATTCCACATAAACTCAATTTAGAAAATTTTACAATATTCCAAACTGGAAAAAAATTATTTTTTTACATAAATGAATGAGTATTGTGAGGATTGTTTAAATTATGCATGTTTTTTTCCCGAAAAATAGATTGTGAAGAGCTCAAGTGGTTGTTAATTGATCCTTTGTATCGTTTGGCCAGCTGATATGGGAACTGGTTCACGTGTGTAAATGGTTCCAATGATTGGCTTACGTTTTGCAGAATATTCCATGAGTTTGGCCAAATATCCCTTTTAGCATCTCTGAAAAATAAAAAAAAGCATTTGGGAAAACTTTACATAGTTGAAGTCAAATTTGGTAGAATGGGAAAATGAAATATTTTTTACACGTGAATTTTGGAAGGAAAGAGATAAAAATGTGTTTAAAAAACCCTCACTTTTTAAATAATCCATTGTAAAATGGATTTTCGCTCTTTTCAGAGGTCAATTGAGCATTACGCATGGTATCCGATATTGAAACGTTTTGATCATCGAAGCTGTTCGTATTTCCATTCAGCATACAATTAGAGGTGTCTGAAGAATTGGAATTAGATACACCATTGACGTTCGGTCTGCCAAATACTAAAGCAGTGGCAGTTTGGTTCGGTTTGCCACTTGTGGAAGTGGAAGAAAAACTGAGTTTAGACTGAACCATTGCTTTCGATTTAGTAGATATTGCGTCATTAGGAATCCTAATGCCATTTGCTACATTTCCAACAGGAGTAACAGTTTTATCCACTTGAGTTTCAGTGGAACCAATTACGTTGTTTTCCGCACTTTTTCGATTCTTCGCATGTCTGCAAATTAAAAATAGTAATTACTAAATTGAATTTAAATTCAAACAAACCAAGAGTTTGATTAAAAATACAATGGCTTTATGTAAGTCTTACTCGTATGCATATTTTATCACTTTGTCCTTCAAGTGGCTTAAAAACAATAAACGATCATAGCTTTCATCCGATCCTTTTACAACGGTGTATAATAAATTAAGAATGTTCGGATGGGTTTTGATTGCATTTTTGGTCTGTCCGTTAGCCGCCTTGCCTGACCAAGTGTAGTTGGCTAAACAGCTGCGTTCGATTAATGCATATATAACACTTTTTAACATTTTGGGCTTGTTCCCCATTGCATTTGTTTTCAAATCAGGTACATTTGATAGCGCCTTTACCTATTCAAATAGTGTTTTTTTAAAAAAAATACAAATATTGAAGATTCTAATGACTTTATTATTAAACATACCGCTTCATTCATGGTATCGTCATTCAAACCATCTTCGAATGCTCTGACATCTTCAACAGTTTTCAGTGGCAAATGTTTGGTTTTAGCAAATGAATGGAACTCTTCGAATGGTGCTTTGTTCTTTTCCAATCCAACTTTTAAACTAATTAACGTGCCATTCTTCAGCATACTTTCTTCAATGACCGAAATTCTAGTTAAAATTTGAATTGTATTATCACTTAATAACTGTAATTGCTCCAAAACTTTTGACTGCAATGCCATTGTCTCTTGCGATGGGATTTTGTTGTGATCAAGACCAAATTCAATTTTATCAGTACAAATAATATTTTCATCGTTTTGCTCGGAATTTTGAACAGAATGAATCCCAACATCATGGGCTTCTGAAGAATCAACTTTTTCAAATTCTTGGTCGAAATTAACAATATGAACAGAATCATTTTGTGTGCTATCTTTTTGACGATCAATTGATAGTCTCTCAAAAGAGTTATCAGTTGAATAGGTTTCATCAGGTTCATATAATTTATCGTCTTGAGAATTATCACCGAATGGTTCATTTTCATCTGAATTATATGACCAATCAACATTGTTTCCGAACCGAATTGGCCTTTTTCTGAGTCTATTAGTGGCAACCTTTTCAGACATTTTCAATTGAACTTTATAAAATTCGAAATTTTTTACTTATGTACAAAAAAAAATTTACAATTTCAGCGAAAACTCAGATTAACTTAAACATAATCTGATTATAATCGTTATACTCAATTCTAGTCAAAAACAAATGCTCTCAAATCAACAATTAAACTCAACACTATCATGATCTCATAAACTGATTACTCATGTTGCAACAGTACTGTCAGTTAAAAAACACTTAACCTCACATAGTGTTTCAACACTATGCTGTAATTGAGGTTACGTGTTATCAATTGCTGTGTTGAAACACTATGTGAGGTTAAGTGTTTTTTAACTGACAGTACTGTTGCAACATGAGTAATCAGTTTATGAGATCATGATAGTGTTGAGTTTAATTGTTGATTTGAGAGCATTTGTTTTTGACTAGAATTGAGTATAACGATTATAATCAGATTATGTTTAAGTTAATCTGAGTTTTCGCTGAAATTGTAAATTTTTTTTTGTACATAAGTAAAAAATTTCGAATTTTATAAAGTTCAATTGAAAATGTCTGAAAAGGTTGCCACTAATAGACTCAGAAAAAGGCCAATTCGGTTCGGAAACAATGTTGATTGGTCATATAATTCAGATGAAAATGAACCATTCGGTGATAATTCTCAAGACGATAAATTATATGAACCTGATGAAACCTATTCAACTGATAACTCTTTTGAGAGACTATCAATTGATCGTCAAAAAGATAGCACACAAAATGATTCTGTTCATATTGTTAATTTCGACCAAGAATTTGAAAAAGTTGATTCTTCAGAAGCCCATGATGTTGGGATTCATTCTGTTCAAAATTCCGAGCAAAACGATGAAAATATTATTTGTACTGATAAAATTGAATTTGGTCTTGATCACAACAAAATCCCATCGCAAGAGACAATGGCATTGCAGTCAAAAGTTTTGGAGCAATTACAGTTATTAAGTGATAATACAATTCAAATTTTAACTAGAATTTCGGTCATTGAAGAAAGTATGCTGAAGAATGGCACGTTAATTAGTTTAAAAGTTGGATTGGAAAAGAACAAAGCACCATTCGAAGAGTTCCATTCATTTGCTAAAACCAAACATTTGCCACTGAAAACTGTTGAAGATGTCAGAGCATTCGAAGATGGTTTGAATGACGATACCATGAATGAAGCGGTATGTTTAATAATAAAGTCATTAGAATCTTCAATATTTGTATTTTTTTTAAAAAAACACTATTTGAATAGGTAAAGGCGCTATCAAATGTACCTGATTTGAAAACAAATGCAATGGGGAACAAGCCCAAAATGTTAAAAAGTGTTATATATGCATTAATCGAACGCAGCTGTTTAGCCAACTACACTTGGTCAGGCAAGGCGGCTAACGGACAGACCAAAAATGCAATCAAAACCCATCCGAACATTCTTAATTTATTATACACCGTTGTAAAAGGATCGGATGAAAGCTATGATCGTTTATTGTTTTTAAGCCACTTGAAGGACAAAGTGATAAAATATGCATACGAGTAAGACTTACATAAAGCCATTGTATTTTTAATCAAACTCTTGGTTTGTTTGAATTTAAATTCAATTTAGTAATTACTATTTTTAATTTGCAGACATGCGAAGAATCGAAAAAGTGCGGAAAACAACGTAATTGGTTCCACTGAAACTCAAGTGGATAAAACTGTTACTCCTGTTGGAAATGTAGCAAATGGCATTAGGATTCCTAATGACGCAATATCTACTAAATCGAAAGCAATGGTTCAGTCTAAACTCAGTTTTTCTTCCACTTCCACAAGTGGCAAACCGAACCAAACTGCCACTGCTTTAGTATTTGGCAGACCGAACGTCAATGGTGTATCTAATTCCAATTCTTCAGACACCTCTAATTGTATGCTGAATGGAAATACGAACAGCTTCGATGATCAAAACGTTTCAATATCGGATACCATGCGTAATGCTCAATTGACCTCTGAAAAGAGCGAAAATCCATTTTACAATGGATTATTTAAAAAGTGAGGGTTTTTTAAACACATTTTTATCTCTTTCCTTCCAAAATTCACGTGTAAAAAATATTTCATTTTCCCATTCTACCAAATTTGACTTCAACTATGTAAAGTTTTCCCAAATGCTTTTTTTTATTTTTCAGAGATGCTAAAAGGGATATTTGGCCAAACTCATGGAATATTCTGCAAAACGTAAGCCAATCATTGGAACCATTTACACACGTGAACCAGTTCCCATATCAGCTGGCCAAACGATACAAAGGATCAATTAACAACCACTTGAGCTCTTCACAATCTATTTTTCGGGAAAAAAACATGCATAATTTAAACAATCCTCACAATACTCATTCATTTATGTAAAAAAATAATTTTTTTCCAGTTTGGAATATTGTAAAATTTTCTAAATTGAGTTTATGTGGAATTATACATATGTAACAGTCGGGTGATATATTACTAATTTGTTATCAAATCTTCAAAGCATTTCGTTCATTGTGAAAATTAGCGTTTTGTATATTATGTAAAATGTGATTGTAAAAAAAAAAAAAATCCAATACAAACTGAATTTAAAATCAGTTCTAAAATGAATTAAACTCTTATATAAGAGCAAAAATTCAAATGTTGATTTGATATTTCGCAAACTTTGATTTTAAATAGCAAATTCAACTAACTATTGTAACGCTTAAATTACTTGAAATTTATTTTGTAAGCCGATAATATTTATATACTTAGTTCAGTGAATAAATGTTTTGCTTTTGACAAATCTGTCAAAATGTGGTTATGAGTTTGCCGATGAAATTGGGTTACGCCGATAAAATACATTCTCTCATCTGTCAAACTGACTGCTTGTGACAATACGACTTTTCACGCCGATGAAAGAATATATTTCATCGGCTAAACCCAATGCATCAACAGTACATTTTGTAACTATCACCTCAATATTGTTTTGAAATTTATAAAGATTTCAATGCAAAAATCAAAGAAAGATCTCAAATAAGCAAATTCAAGCAAAAATCTTAAATTGAAGGTATTTTATATCCATTACGATTGCTCTCGTTTTTATAACCCCATAGTATTTGAAATGATAAATGAAATGACAACCTCAAAATAGGTTTTCATCAGCTTGATGGGTTTTAATCGGCTAAATATGATTTTAGCATTGAACTAAATTTTATTTCTTGTTTCAGTGTCAGCGTTTGTGACGAGAGGGTCTCCTAGAAAACGTTTCTGTCAATTGAAATACAATATTCAATATTCACTTTTCAATTATAATAAGTAGTGATAATTTGATTTTGAACATTTCTACTTCATCATAAGTGTGTTGCAAGTTTCTTACACTGGTGGTATAACTGGTGTTTACTAAAAACCAAAATCGTCAATGGCAAAAGTGAAACGATACGACAAAAAATCAGTTAGCAACCGCATCAATGTCAGAAATCATCGAAGTAGATGGAGGCATAGGCGACTTCATGAAAAGTTTATACACGATCGAATACATTCAAGAGAGAGGGGTTTTGTAGATGACGTCTCTGGTCTTACTGTAAATAATGATTCCCATCATGATCATCATGAAGACCATATTGATAAGCCTTCAAAGATAACTAATAAACTGAAACACTGGGCTGTACGTCATAGAATAACAAAGGCTGCACTAAACGAACTGCTTGTGATTTTGATATTTGCTGGACTCAATTTCTTACCAAAAGACAGCCGAACCTTCATGAGAACACCCGTCAGCGTGCCAATTACTACGTTAAATAAAGGAAAGCTCTGGTACAATGGAGTCAAAAAGTGTTTGGAACTATCTCTTGCTCAGATATCTCGTGACATGACCATTACACTTAACTTCAATTTCGATGGTCTCCCTATAGCCAAATCTTCAAATATGCAATTCTGGCCAATTTTATCAAGCATACGTGGTATGTGACACATAAATATGAAATATTTCATTGTGATATTTGATACATTGAGGTCATTTTTAAATTATTGCGCAATTACAGAGCTACCAAAAATTACTCCAATGGTTGTAGCAATATGGTACGGGGATTCCAAACCGATTTTGGAAGAATACATCGCTTCCTTCGTAACAGAAATGGAATCAATTCTTGAAAGTGGTATATTTATAAATGGGCATCATATCAAAATCCGTTTTGGTCTTGTAATTTGCGACACTCCTGCTAGGTCATTGCTAAAAGGTTCGTGTATTCATTTTTAATCATAATGCAACTTAAAATTCAACTATGACTTTTTGAATTACATTCACTCATTTGACATGCTTTCACGTCCAAACGAATTCATTTAATCAACTTTATTTACACAAAATGTTCAATGTTCATGCATTAGACATGAGTTGTATTATATTATTTTCTTCATTTTTTTCATTCATATTTTTGTCATTATACATATTAAAATTTATATACATTTTGATGAAAATAATGTGTTTTAATAGGAGTCGTCAATTTTAATGCTAAACACGGTTGTCAAAAATGCACCACGTTGGGACAATACAGTAAAAGATTTCATCGAATGTTTTTTCCTGATCTCAATGCAGAACGTCGAACTGATGCTGATTTTCGAGCTCGTAAAAATATGGAACATCATAAGGAACGATCTTTACTAGAAAAACTTGGTATTGATATGATCTTCAGTTTTCCTAGCTCTGATCTGCTCCATCTGTTGGATTTAGGAGTGATGAAACGGTGCTTGATTCGTTGGGTGTTTGGGGAAAATGGCTATAGTAGGAAGTGGAGTAAATGTCATATCGAGCGAGTATCTCGGTTGTTGGAAATTTGCCAGAAATATATGCCAAGCGACATGCACCGTGCTGTACGAAATCTGAACTGTGTGAGGAAATGGAAGGGAGTGGAATTCCGAACAATATTGCTTTATGTTGGAATGGCTATTTTCGAACAGGTGTTGGATAAAGATGAATTCAACCACTTCATGACTCTTTGTTGTGCTGTCCGAATTTGTTTATCTGAACAGTACAAGGCTTATCTCCCAATTGCTGAGAAAATGTTCAAAAATTATGTGCAAATCTATGGTTCACTATATGGTCAACACACAATTGGGAGTAATGTTCACTTGCTAACTCACATAGTTGAAGACATGAAATTCAACAACGTAGGCAATCTTATGGAAATCAGCACGTACCCATTCGAAAATTGTCTCAGGTTACTGGGTCTGAAGCTAAAACATGGACATCTGCCCTTAGAACAAGTGTCTCGCCGTATCATTGAAATGTCGCAAATAAGTAGTAGCTATGAATCATCCGGTATATTTGAGTTGAAAAAATTTACACCCAAAGTATATTATCCATATCAACGTGACAATATAACAATGTACAAAAAAATTCAAGTTAATTCGGATATCATGCTCAATAGTAAAAAGACGGCAGACTCATGGTTCCTCACAAAAACTGATGAACTGGTAAGAATGGAGTATGTTAAGAAACAAGCTGACAATTACAAAATAGTGGGAACTGCAATTCACGAAAAAAATGCTGCCTTTACTGATCCAATAAATTCAACCAGATTAAAAATATTTGCATCAGATGGAAGAGTACTTGATGAACTTCGCACTTATGATATAGACTCCATAGTTTCTAAAATGATGTATTTACCGCACAAAGGAGGATTTATATTCATACCAATTTTACACACCATTGATAGTTAATTTTTTCAAATAGTTTGATAGGGCCAAAAATTTGACTTTGATTTTTAATTTATAAACGCTTTTATTGTAGAATTTTAAGTATTGATTAAGACGGTGCATTATTTTTTCCTTTTTTCAAATAAAATTCAAATGAGCAACTTAAAGCATATGAATCGATTATCAGTAATTTTTATATTTAATGGGCAGTCGAATACTTTGAATATATATAGTACTTCTGTAATGTGTCAGAATTTTGGTGAAATCACCCCCAGTAATGGGGTCTAATATGTGTACAATGTGGGTGTCGGTTAAAATAATCAACCAGTCACAATAAGCCCACTATCATTTGTATTTAGTACATTTTTGATGGTGAACTGGTTAAAATTACTGTAGAATTTGACGTCAGTTATGTACAGAGCATTACATTTTCCTACGTCGGATTCATGCGTAGAGTATTACATAAATGTTACTTGGGATGATGTTGATATTTTGTCTGCGTCGAGCACAATTTTCGCCTAACATGATGAGTTTTTCGTTTATCTTCAATCGGTTCTAGGGAAGGTTTTACAGAATATTTAAATGCGATCTGGTGTAAAAAATCTCCTTTCGCTTGATTCGATCGCACTAAAACTCCATTGTTGGTCTCAAATGAGAATGACGACTGTGCCCAAAGTGGCCCAAGATTCCTAACACCATTTGTAATATGTCGAATCAAATGAAGGTTCATTGTAACTCTATATTTTGTATACTTACTGATTATATTTTATTGATTATTAAATTCAAACACTTGAAGATATTTCATAAAAACACTTAAACTTCTGATGAAAAAAATATATTTTATTTCTTTTTGCATAAACTTAAGAAAATTTGGAGATGTTACTCCTTGAAGTGACAAGAAAAGAATGCATTAATTTTAATGGGAAAATAGCTTACTTGCTATTTTTCGTCATCCCACTCCAAATTCTAATTTTTTGTATCGGCCAATAGCCGATAACAATTAGTAAAAATGCTGTCAATGGGCAGTAACCAATTTCAGGTCATTATGTGAACCAGAAATTGGCTTAATCTGACAGCCTGGCAGATATAATTGTTCAAACATTAAGAAAAAGATGAATAAAGAGAATAGATTAGAAAAAGGATCAATGAGGCCCGAAGATGCAGACAGAAAAGTCATAAAATTTGCATTTCGGCCGTTACGCACAGCTGCAACACTGGGTCATGTTGCAGGTCGTAAAAATAGAGCGTTATCGGCAATCTTCAATGCGCATGAGGATTATCGGGAATTTCCAATGCGCATGAATAAGTAATGCACGTGCAGTACTTATTCGAAGAAACGAGGAAATAAAGAAACAGAGAGATAAATGGAATGCCCGAAGACTACAATTTGAATATGGTTTAAGACGATTGTAATGAAATTCTATAAAAAATGGGTCAGGAAATGCATCGCATAAAATGTTGAAAAGATGCAATTTCGGTGCATGGGAAAAGACCCAAACCAATTGGTTGGTATTTTCCCAGAATTCAAGAGATAGAAAGATGGAGAGAAAAAATAGAAGGGAAGAATAAACTACATGTAGCAATTAGACGCAATGCATACAAGTGCATCAGTGTTTTTTTAGATTACGATCTATTTTTAGATACTTAGATAAGATAGATAAGATACTGAAATTTTAATCTAAACATCTTATCTAGATACCAGCGAATTTTCAGTATCTTATCTGATATCTTATCTAATTTTTCATGTATCTGACGGCATAGATACTAGATACACAGATAGATACTTAAAAATATTAATTAAAAGAAATTAATTAAAAACCGATGGATTCTCTTGAAAATGATCAAATATTTTATTTATTTAATTTATTTTTTTTTAACGAAATAATTTAATTTTTATCCAAAATCCACAAATTACATTTCAAAAATACCGCATATTCGAAATTAGCATCAGAAATTCTATTTCGACGTGGGGTGAATATTAAAAGACATTGACTGAATAATCGTTCTACAGCACCCGATGAGGCTAACGTCGTATTAAATTCGAAGTAAACATCGCGAATAGATGGATACTCGTTCAATATTTTAATGTCTCGTCTACCGTCATTAAGAAAACGATCGACCTCACCCTCGATAGTCAACTCGACTGAACTCCGTCGAAATATTCGTCCAGACGAGAAAGATAAATAGAAGTCGTCGTCATTTGATATTGCAGTGTCTTGCGTCGTATCTGTTTCCAATGCATTCTTGTGTCTTACACATTCGGTAATAAGCATTTTTCTCGCTAACTCAATGTCTGCTTCGTGTTCAATAAAATTATTTTTGAATCGGGGAGTGCAAACAGCGGCTATGACGAGTTCTCTAGAATTTTCATTGATTTTAAAGTAACGTTCGAAACGACGATCAATCACTCTGAGCATTACTTCTTTGAAGTTTTTAGTAATAGTACCACCGTCGACTGAACTGATTTTATGCCGCATTGTTTTCATCGTTGGCAAAATATATCCCTGATTCACGTTTTCTTCTCCTTGTAGTTTATCTAGTGACATAGCTATTGGCTCCATAACTTTCAAATATGCTGCTACAACAGACCAATCATCGTTCGTTAGTATTGATAAATTCGTCGCTGATTTTATATTCGCTTTCAAACAGTCAATATATTTGTTCATTTTGTGTCTCAACGCATAAGCATGTTTCATTGAATCAAATAGACTGTTCCATCTTGTTTCACACGGACGCATCCAAAGACATCTTTTGCAATTTTCTTAGCATACGAGCTTCTGCGCGGAAATACCCATATAGTTTGGAGCTTACCCAAAACTGAAATAAGTGCTGTTTTTGCTCGACAACTTAGTTCTTTTTCGAAGTATTTTGGAACCAAATTAAGGAGATGCGAGACACAACGACGTTGACCTGGTAAAATTGCGTTTGACATGGTTGGAACTTGAGCATTTTCGTGTTCATTCAACGAACCCTCTGACATGAAAAAGTCGTCGTCGTCGTCACTTTGCTGAGATTCACTTTGAATGTCGGAAGCCCCGCTCAAATTTTGATCATCTTCTTCGAGATCGTCATTATTATCGCCAATATGTAAAATATTACTATAATAGTGTTCACCATCGTCATTCCGAATAAAAGGAGCGATTTCGTCTTCATCTTGATTTGATGGGTCGTTGTACTCTACAAGCTGGTCCGCACATCTACCGTAGACTTTGAAAGCCTTGCAGAAGGCGGAACCACCATCCGTAACAATATGTGTTATTTTCTCGACGGAAATGCCAAAATCGTTGAGAACTTTGACGATTTCTGCTGTTAATATTTGGTTTGTTTGTCTTTTTTCCATCCGACGAAATGACAAAACAAAAGACTTTTGTTCAAAATCGTCGTTTATGTAATGCACAGTCATTCCCAAATAAGCCTGTGCACGGCTGGACCATACGTCAGCAGTTAAACATAGATAACGTAGTCTATTCAGGATAAGCATCATTTTTTTCTTTGTGTCGTCGTACTGCTGTTTCAGATAATTCATGAAAACCGTAGTTGATGGTATATCCAATGGATGTCCAGCTACGACGTTCAGCAATTCATTGAATGACGGACTTTGAACTGTAGAAAATGGCAGATTTCCATTCACGACGAACTTTAAAAGAGCCGCTAAAAACTAAATAAAATGTCCAGTATAAGTAAAAAACTGTGTTCATGTCTTATTGGTAATAAAAAATCGAAATACAAACTTACGACGTTCAATGTCAATTTGGGAAACGCCGACGTTATAGTAGGTTGCTTGGATGGTTTTGATGAATCTCTTGGACCTTCTTTTTTGTATAATTCGACTGCCGGTGCCATGGATGGATGACATGAATATATGTGTTTCATAAAATTGCCTGTGCTAAGTAGAGTTCCTTTCCGCAGCTTGCCGCATGTAACACATCTTACTGTAACGTTTGAATCTTCCAACGACGTAATGATTTCAAAATATTTTCCATCAAGTAATCGTGGAATCGTCTTTGGCCTCTTTGTAGCAGGTCTGTTTGGAATATTTTCTTCGTCGTCTAAAATATTTTTCAGAAAATTGAATTTTTCTTAGAATAATCTAACCTTCAAATTCGTCGTATATTTGCAAATTACCATTGATTAACTGTACAATATTTTCGTTGTCCGAAGTAGAATTTTCTTCAGCTCTCATGCGCTTTTGACCTCGCGTCAAAATTTGATTATTCATTTTTTAAACACAAAATATAAATTTACGATGGATAATTGTTCGCTTTTTTACAAATATGAATTGTGAGCTTCAATATTAGGTTGAGATAATGTGTTTTATTAGTGTCTATAAATTATGTCAAATGATACGTGGCAGTGTCAAAATGTCAGTGTACGTGATCGAACACGAATACGTAATTCAAGATATGTTTGACGTTTAAATACGCATATTAACTTTGCTCTCTGCTACATAGTTCTACGCTTATATAATAAAAAATTATTAAATTGATTTTTTGCCGAAAAAAAACATAAAGATGACTAAAATATACGACGATAAAAATGGTAAGACGTAAAATAAATCTTTATTGCAAATAGAAAATATTGTTTTGAATAAACAATTTTTGTTTCAGTCAAGGTGTATTTATCGATTGACGACGAAAATGAAACCCAAATCAGTTCATCCGATATAGCTAAAGTGAATGTCGTCGTTGAAGAAATTGAAGAAGAAATTAAATTACCGACGATAAAACGAGATTTTGTTATAAAATTAAAACGATTAAAGCCTCTGGAAATTCAAAAATACACGCAACAAGCGGTGAAATCCGACGACAAAAAAAGAAGTTTGGAAAAAAACACAAACGACTATATGACACGATCGAAACGTCGTAAGCTTAATGAATCGATTTCAATCAATATGGAAATACTCAACAGTGAAACAGAAAAATTTGAAGTGGCTTCTCTGCAACCAAATCAAACTGAGGGGTGTGCATCAAGCTCAAATGACGCGTGTGCATCAAGCTCAAAAGATGATAAAATTTCAAATACGAACATCGATTCAGAAGCTGAAGCACCTATTTTAGGCGACGTATACGCATCAAGCGCAACAAATATTGAATCCTCAAACAGAAACGTCGAGCCAAAACAATCGTTGTCCACAGCAAATGTTTTGGAGCCGTCGAATATGGTTATAGCTACACAACCGTTTAAAGTTGGTGAGGTAATTTGGGGAAAAATACGCGGGTGGAATCATTGGCCTTGTAAAATCATCACAATATTGCCACGACGCTACGAAGTCATTTGGTACAATGACTTCAGAGTTACCAAACTTTATCGAAGCCAAATTTACAAGTTCGTTCCGAATTTCCACCTTTTCGCTGAAAAATTTGACACGACGGTTGGATTGAGACAAGCAGCCGAGCAAGCTATGCTTGAATTGATGAAACGACGACCTGAATGAAAATGAGAATAATTTGTTACGACGCATTTTAAATAAATAATATTGTTTGATGAAAAAATTAAATAAATATAATCAATTATTCAACTTAATATATTTTATTATTAGTAGTAGTGGTTTGTATACGATTTGCAATCAAATACGAAAACAAATACGAAATCTGAAATGTGACATGTCATTTGTCAAAAAGAAGCGCTAAATTACTGCGAACCATAACCACAAATTGTTCTTACGGAATTTTTGTTTATAGACGTCAACGCGTTTTGGTATTTTCGAAGTTTTTTGTTTTTTATCGGTGATTTTTTTTGAAATAATATCCTATTTCGCCAAAATAATGGCGTCAAACATCAAATGTTGTCACAACTGCGGATCTACTTTGCATTTCTCGATCAATTGCCCGAAAGAGCAACAATACAGTCGGTGCCCAACATGTGCAAATGTGTGTTTCAACGAGAATGGACACAAAAGAACTTGTGGAAACGTTGCATTCCGATCGGTTCTCAAAACCCGGTTTGAAAGAGTCGTCGAAATCAAGCGAATCCTCGAATTAAAATTTGAAGAAGTCGATGACATCGTCGTTCGTTGTGGAGATACCTTCAAACGAATTGGTCCAACTCCGTTATGGTTGCCAGAGCATTCACTCCATTTGGTGAAAAACGACGAAAATTTGTACGTTGAAGGCGACCAGGCAAAAAATTACACGGTTGCAATAATGGATAGCAATGGCAAACGACGCATCAAATTGGTGGTTGGTCGCGAAAGAATCATTATAAACGACCGATACCTGTGCGATATTCACGGAAACATAAAATACAACATGTTCGCGGAGGATGTGAATTTCGGCTACGCCAACTGTACCTTACAAGTGGACAGCTGCCATGACAACAAAGCGGTCAAAGTTCATGCAAAGTGGGAGCAAATCAGTTTGCATATCGATGGTTACACTAGAGGTGCCATTTTGGTAGACCCATTGCATCAATTTCTGCGTACCGTCGAACAAGGTAAATGACTTTACGAACGATTTGTTTATTAAAACAAATTAATCACATTTAATTGAATTTTTTTCAGAAATGGTCGTCGTATCATCACCAAGCGAAGTCAGTGTCGGTACAGTTTCTACCATGCAAGAAGGTAGTTTATTTTACGATCGATTTTTACAAACGATTTTTTGAATAAATAAAATAAAACGAAATTCGTTGGTTTGTTTTAGGAAACGACGACGCATCACCAACAATCGACGTCGAAGCCAGTGGAGTTTCTACCGAGGACAAAGGTAAATTATTTTACAAACGATTTTTTGCATAAATAAAATAAAACGAAATTCGTTGGTTTGTTCTAGGAAACGACGACGCATCACCAACAATCGACGTCGAAGCCAGTGGAGTTTCTACCGAGGACAAAGGTAAATTATTTTACAAACGATTTTTTGCATAAATAAAATAAAACGAAATTCGTTGGTTTGTTTTAGGAAACGACGACGCATCACCAACAATCGACGTCGAAGCCAGTGGAGTTTCTACCGAGGACAAAGGTAAATTATTTTACAAACAATTTTTTTAAGTAATTGAAATAAAACGATATTCGTCGGTTTGTTTTAGGAAATGGCGACGCATCAACATCGAACGACGTCGAAGCCAGTGACGGTTCTACCATGGACGAAGGTGAATTATTTTAAAAATGATTTTTTTAAATAAATATTGCAAAACGAAATTCTTTGGTTTTTTTAGGAAACGACGTCGCATAGGCCATACACGGTCGACGACAGTTTTTTTACTATTGATAAATTCAACATTTGCTGTCACTTGGAACAAAATAATAATACTATAACAATAACAATAAAATCACATTCCAGATGCTTTAAACAGTATTATTTAATGAAGATTTAATAAATATTCAATATATTTACGAAAAGTATCTAAAAAAAATCTAGATTTATTTTAGATAGATACTTTTTTAAGTATCTAGATTAAAAAAGTTAGATACTTATCTGTATCTGTATCTAGGTCATTTTGAAAAAAATTGAATATATCTGAATCTTATCTAGATTCATTTTCAGTATCTAAAAAAAACACTGAAGTGCATGCTGATATTGCTACAATTTCGTTGATAATCTTCTTTAGTTTCCATGGAGGATCCACTCTCAATTTGCATCGAGTTGGAGTCGCATCTCAGGTATCAATTCGAGCTTCTTTTAAATGTGGTTTATTTAGCTCGCCCTCGGGATTACACAATGGAAATAATAACTTTGCTTCGTCTAACATTTTCTGTTCATGCTCATTTAAGACGTGTGCTTCTTCTACTTCAATGCATTTTGGAGGTAATACATCAGCCACCAAATTTTCACTACCTTTGCCCTCATTCGGATCATACATTGCCATTGAACAAACTGATGTCGTCTCTACAACTTCTATGCCATACTTCGATACAAAACATGGTTTTATTTCGTATGCAAAGTAACGACAACATTCAATACACCGTGAAACATTGTTTTCACTACTGGACGACGGTATCTATGTGCAGAAACCAAGGGGTTTTTTACTACTTCGCAAGTACTCCATCAATATCTCAATGTACTGAACATTTTTAAATATTTCTATTTTATTATATGACAAATTTTCCTTACATGAAAATCCTATGAGATTTAAAGTAAATAGAAAATGATAGAATGTAGTTGTTTTGAGGTTTAAGTCGATATGAATTCGGTGTGTGTTTGAATTACTCTTATGAAATACATAAAACAGAGATGCTCACAAATACACGAACATTCATTTTATTTCTTTCTGCGACAGCGTGCGATATGACCACTGGACGGACGCACACTGCTTAATAAGCAGTGCTTATACTAGCTGGCGATGTGAAAGAAGAGAGAGATTAGCATGAGCATTTCATCGTTGTGCATAGCATAGAGCATTGTGTGTGTTGCGTACATTCAAATGGTTCAGAGTTTTGTGTTAGTTTACGTTTACAAAGTAGTAAAAAACCCCTTGGCGGAAATTTGGTTGTATGCGTACGCGATAAATACATGAAAACACCAAGTTATTTTCAAGTAAGCCACGTTCATATTCACCGATTTTAAACATATCAAACGGATCATTTGATTCGAGACTAGTTATACAATTTCTTATAAAAAATATTAATTTATATACATGTACTTATTATAGTTTATATAGTTACGTGTCTTTTTAGTTATTGACAACTAAACAATTAGGCAGTAATATGAATTTATGATTGTCAAAACTAGTTTTTTAGTCGCGGAGTGTTAGGTGAAATTGAAAAAGAAGCCGTTATTTCGTAAAATCTGTACTTACGAGCTTCTTCATGTGGATTACTGTCCATGTCATGAAAGGGATTCATGATTGAATGAAGAGATTCGCTAGAATCGCTGCTGATTCAACCATTTAAATTGCAATACATGAAGTGAAAGCTAAATTCAATAAACGCATTCTCTGCATCAAACTTTATTGTGTGATTCGTCGGTAACTAAATAATAGTTATAACAAGATTCTGAAGAGAGCATGCGGAGTTGCCCATATAACAGAGTTCGTTCAGCTTGCGGCGCATGCGGATGACGCTATCACTCAGTTCGTTACATGACGTCCGAGTTATTGACAGTTAAGATAGAACTACATACATAAAAGTAGCCCTACTGTAGTAGCCACTGTTCAGTATTTCGTTGCGTACACAGCACAGCAGCCACAGCGTTTACTCACGCCATTTCAATAAAACGTGTGCACTGTATTGAAGTGACGTGCGTGTGTGAGTCAACAATGCTGTGCTGTGTACGCAACGAAATACTAAACAGTGGCTACTACAGTAAGGCTACTTTTATGTATGTAGTTCTATCTGCGACCCAAAGCCTGTGTATGGATTGCACTTTGTAAAAATTGATCGAAATTTAAGAATTTCATGTTGGCACACACTAGGCCTGATTATGGCTTTCAGTAGGCATATTTCAGTGAGATCTACACTTTTCCTCATTTGGATGATTCCAATACATTCAAATTGGAATTATCGCTGGACGAAATATGTTATACAATGCAACGTATAGATACGAATAAGGGAATTGGCCAGGACTCAATATCACCGATCAGAGAGTGCGCTGAAGCACTAGCCAGGCCGCTACTGATTTGGTCAACATATCCTGTTAGTAATGTCATCTTGTATAAAGTAGACAATAAAATTAGATATTATTATTATTATAAGTGTTTTCGATTTTCTTTCCAGATATTATTCATGAACATTAAAAATCCGAGATTATATGTATAATGAAAGCCTAATGATGGTTTATATTTTCTTCAATCACTTTTATTTTATTTATTTTGGTGTCTTACGCGCGTGTGCATCGTCGTCGTTCCAATATAAGAAGAAAGAACAATATCCAAAATGCCAACATGGCTGACCTCTTACCATTACTAACGCTTACTCATACTAATGCACATCATCTTATGGTTGTCCACTATACAAAATACAGAATACATAGGGTTCGCTAATTGTTAAATCACTACATCTCGGCCATCCTGACAAATACAATAGACCTCGATTGGTTGTTAATTCAAATTAGTTCTCCAAAAATTCATAGTCTGTACATATATCTTCGTCATCTAAAAATTCGTAATCTGTGCAAATATCTTCATCTGGCTTATCATCTAACGGTTCATCTGTGTTGCCTCTGTCCATCTTATTATTTTGAATATCTTCCAACCACAATCTCATACGACTAGAATCTACTATATTATCATAAGGCATTTGTGTTAACTGACAATTCTCAACATCTGTAACCTGATACCGATCATTTCCAATGCATTTACGTACACAGTACGGTCCTCTAAATTTAATATTAAATTTCTTATTTTTGCCCGTTGTAGTATCGACATGTTTGATCATTACTAAGTCACCCACCCCAAATTCTTTTGCTGGCTTATGGATTTTCATAAAATGCTGCTGGTTGTACACTTGAGACTTCTGTATCGCACTCTGTGCCTGATCCCTGATTACATTCAGATCTTCATATTCTTCTCCATAACATTCACTCAAATGTTCAGTCAATTCATCCACAATTTCTCCCCTTTGTTCTACCCCAAACAATAATTTACTTGGCGTCTGTTTCGTGGTACAGTGTACAGTATTGTTTATTGCAAATTCGACAGCCGATAAACGCTTCACCCAATCGCTGTGATCAATTGGATCTGTCAACTTGGCCAACATAGCTTTGATTACTCTGTTCGTTCTCTCAACCTGGCCATTGGATTGTGGAGAAGCCACCGAATTTTTGACCTGTCTAATGTTGCACTCTTTTACCCTCTTTTCAAATTCAGCTGAGGTAAAACATGTTCCCTGGTCATCAATGATTCGTTTTGGGCGACTGTATGCCCCAAAATATTTTTCCAATGCACACCAAGATTCCTTTGTACTTGTTCCATTTACTGCATACAGTTTTACAAATTTCGTGAAAGCATCTACAACGGCCAACACATGTTTTCTTTTTGATTTTAATGCCGGAAGCGGTCCGAAGTGGTCAATGTGTATCGTATGAAACGGCTCTGGCACTTTTTCAATACTATGTAAATTTCTCTCATTTGACCTAACCGCCGGTGAGTAATAAATGCACTTCAAGCAGTTTCTTATGAATTTGTTTAATTTCTCGCGCATATTTGGGAACCAATAGTGTTTTTGGATTTGCATCAGGCTTTTTTCAATGCCAATATGACCGTAGTTCTCGTGAATCATTCGCATCACATTATCCTCCCATTCAACTGGTACATATAACTGTCTCTTTTGCTTGTCATTTATGCGAAACACCAGTCCATTTTCCAAAATATAATTCGGCACATCTCCATTTTCTAATTTTTCTCTCAACGTACTAATGAATCTATCTCTCGATTGCGAAATCTGTATATTTAAATCAACGTCACTCCCATCCACTACACACACCAACGCACTCGGGCATACTGTTCTTAGATCACACTCTGAACTCGTTATCTCATTTTCATTCGCAACACATATTACACTAATCGACAGCATTTTGATAACATAGATATGACTTATATGGCATCTTAGAGCCATGTTCACAGTCTCCAAAACTGATTGCCGTTAGTCTCTAGCACGTCAGAATTTTTTTTTATTGATCTACATCCGAAATCCGTACTTTCGAAAAATCACGGTAGAACATGTGCAACCAAAAAATCTCTATTTTACCATATATTGATGCATGTCTGGTGTCATTATAAACTAGAATGATGACCCTTTCAAACAAGCGCATAACCATTGAAATCGATTGATTAAGTCAAAAGTTATGATTTGAAATATGATAAAATTTTTCCCTAAGATCTGCGTTTTTGCGTTTTTTTGTCCATACTCGATCAAAAAACTTTAAGAGAACTTATTTATTCCTTATATATTATTTTTTTAACCTACAGTAAATTGAATTTAGATGATTATGCTTGAGATTTGGCTGCTGTACGACGAAAAATGAAAAAGTTATTACATTGTGTATGAAATATTGAGAAAGTCCACTTTTGACCGATTATTTTTAATTTTTTTTTATTCAATTTTTGCTCATGTAAATCATTTTAAATTGGTTTTAGATGCATAATAAGTTTAAATCATTGTGTCGAATGCCCAGATCAACTGATAAATGTAGTGGTTTCACTTTTTGCTGATCGTGAATTTGTTGCTCAATTGTGGTATCAAAAGTGTTTCTTTGGCCCTCGTCTTTTGTGGATGGCTCGTGTTTCACGCAAGATAGACCAGCAATATTCCCCGAGCATTTCTGGGATGTAACGTCCGTTGAAACGATCTTCCATATCGTTAATGTCCTGATGAAAGCGCTCTCCGTGTTCGTCGCTGAAGTCTGCAAGGTTGGCTGGGAAAATATCAAGGTGTGATTTAAGGAAATGAAGTTTTAAAGATAAGTGGGCTCCAATCTTATTAAAATTTTGAAGCATTTTTGCCACTAGTTGCTTGTAATTCGAGCTTCTATAATTGCCCAGAAAACCGTCTATAACATCCTCGAACGATTTCCAAGCATTTTTTTGATCGCGAGTCAAGTAATTTTTGAATTCCTCACTGTGTAATACCTTTCTTATTTGTGGACCCACAAATATGCCTTCCCTAACTTTGCTTATAGATAACTTAGGAAACATATACTCTAAGTATGCGATTGCTGCTTCGTTCTGGCGAATAGCTTTCACGAAAATAGTCATTAAACCAAGTTTAATGTGCAGTGGAGGTACAATTATATTTTCTTTCGCAACTAGCGCTTTCGACGCAACATTTTGTTTTCCGGGTGTATAATCTGTTCTCTTGGGCCATGTTCCTTTTATCCAATGTTGTTGGTAGTCTCTGCTATCCCACAAGCACAAATAACAACAATATTTGGTATATCCACTTTGTAACCCCATTAGCAGCGCGATCACTTTGAAATCTGCCACAATTTTGAAATTGAATTTATTATATTGAATTAGACCAAGTATTTCACGCATTGTGTCAAATTCTTCCTTCATCCCGATCGCAAATGCAACAGGAATTGACGGTTTAATATTCCCGATATGAAGTAACACAGCCTTGATGCTGGTTTTTGATCCGTCAATAAATAATCTCCATTCATCAGGATTGAACGGTTGTTTCATAGCCAAGAAAAGTTGCGTGATGTCTTTACAGTAACATATTTGTTTCTTCATTTCAAACCACACAGCCAAGTGTGTGCTTCTTTCTCGAGCAGCAGTTACTCTCACATCTGAAATATATTTTCATTCGAAGTAATTTTTGAATGTTTGCAAAACATTAAAGAATAAAAACCTTTTAGCAATAAACTCCATTGCTGAAGCCGCGAAGCTAATAATTCAGACATTTGCTTCGACAAATTCAAATCTCGCACTAAATCATTTAGGTCTCCTTGAGATAACATATGCGGCTCCTGAGTGTCTGGAATGTACAAAGGATTGTCACGTTCAAATATTTCTTCGTTATCGGAAAGATCATCTTCCTCCATAAAAGGATGGTCCATGGAGCCCTGTACTGGTGGTACCGGAACCGGAAGTGTCGCCGAATGTGGCACCGGCAGTGTTACTGAATCAACTGTCGCATATTGAATGTCCTGTCTGCTTCTCCTCGTGTAACCAAATACGTTAGTCAAACAAATGTAGCAGTTCTTTTGATGATCGATAGGGTCACGCCATATCATTGGTCTGCCGAAACTCAAATGCCCCTTATTTTTTGGCCAGTTTGTCAGTTCTATATAGCATGAAGTGCAAGTCTTATGAGGCACCCAGCATTTATCCTGGTGTTCGACCTCAATATTGAAGTATTTTTTATAGAGATCTTGAATTTTTTTACTCAGAGGCCTTCTTTGGTCAATTAGAGTATATTTCCCACAAATATAACAGAAAAGGTCTGAAGACTTGTTACACCGAAACTCTCTGACGCGTTTCATATTTATAATGTTAACAATGTGTACCACTATTGCAATTAATATGACTGAATGCATTTTAGATCTTATGAAGTATTTATACAGTTTTAAAAAACCACAATACCTTCCGATCAAAAAGTAACAATCAGCAAGAAATCAATGAAAAACCGCTAGATCCTGTTTACATCTTTTTATCATTTAATTTTGAATATACTTACGCAGATACTTAAGTTGATAACACTTATCTCAAACGAAATTACAATTCCTGCCAATATTGCAGATTATCATTTAATCCCACACGAAAATGTGAAATACCAAAAGTATGAAACCATAACATTTCTTAGTTGAATGCAACAAATTCATCAATATCTGAATGAAATACTTGTATCAGTTAACCACTACATTTATCAGTTGATCTGGGCATTCGACACAATGATTTAAACTTATTATGCATCTAAAACCAATTTAAAATGATTTACATGAGCAAAAATTGAATAAAAAAAATAAAAATAATCGGTCAAAAGTGGACTTTCTCAATATTTCATACACAATGTAATAACTTTTTCATTTTTCGTCGTACAGCAGCCAAATCTCAAGCATAATCATCTAAATTCAATTTACTGTAGGTTAAAAAAATAATATATAAGGAATAAATAAGTTCTCTTAAAGTTTTTTGATCGAGTATGGACAAAAAAACGCAAAAACGCAGATCTTAGGGAAAAATTTTATCATATTTCAAATCATAACTTTTGACTTAATCAATCGATTTCAATGGTTATGCGCTTGTTTGAAAGGGTCATCATTCTAGTTTATAATGACACCAGACATGCATCAATATATGGTAAAATAGAGATTTTTTGGTTGCACATGTTCTACCGTGATTTTTCGAAAGTACGGATTTCGGATGTAGATCAATAAAAAAAAATTCTGACGTGCTAGAGACTAACGGCAATCAGTTTTGGAGACTGTGAACATGGCTCTAAGATGCCATATAAGTCATATCTATGTTATCGAAAAAAAGTTCAAATTTGTTGATTAGTGTTAGCGCTGTTGTACATTTATTTTTTAAATCATCCAATGCTTTTCCCCCTGCTTTTGACAACTGTACACATTCATCTGTTTTGTTAATCGTTACTGCGCAAACCAATGCTGCTCTACTCAATGCATCCACATGCGCCATCTGGTCCCCCCTACGATGGCGTACCTCGTAATCATAATTTTCGAATTCAAGCGCCCAACGTGCAATTCGTGGGTTTATCTTCTTTTTGTTTAGCGTCAATACCAATGAATTGCAATCCGTTACGATTGTAAAGTGCAATCCCTCCAAAAAATTTCTGAACCGATCTAATGCATATACAATTGCCAGTGTCTCTAATTCATAACTGTGATACTTTGATTCTTCTGGCGTCGTTCGTTTTGAAAAATATGCCACTGGGTGGAATTTTTTGTCGTTTTGTTTTTGTAAAATTGCCCCCCCAAAACCCAAGGTGATGAAACGTCAGGTTTTGCTACTCGTGGCGCCATCATTAACGCGTGCTCACAGTTAAGTACTTTGAACTACATCAGTTAAGTACTTTCGACTGATACAAATCACACTTCTCAGTGCGATGACTCCCTAACGCAAGATGAAATCCAGTTTTCAAATTTTAGGTTTATTTTTCTATGAAAATTGATGCAGTTTGTGTCGTAGATATTGAAATCTCTTGATAATTTAAATATTTGAATAATGCACAGCATGTATCTTTATGCTGAAAAATCATGGAATATCAAAACTTGTTAAAATGTGCGAATTTCATAGAAAATCATATTGTGATGTAAATATATTACTTGAGATATAAGAGTATCAAATCGAAAAGTGAAGCTGGAAATTTCAAGTCAATTTTCAAGACTCCCTAACGCAAGATGAATTTCAATTAAATAATTGAAACGATAAAAAAACGTTTATGAACAGCAAGATGGTGAAGAAGAAACAAAAATCAACGATTACAATGACTAAACTGAAGAAGCTGTTTGAACAGTTCAAAATTCGTGGATGTCAAATCGATTTGGTTATATATTGTGTGTGAACAACAAGGGGGAAAAAGTCAATGTCAACTTTATTTAAGATGTTGTTAGAGATTCGTTAGGGAGTCAATTTACAAATTGTCTTAAGAGCTTGTCAGTATCAGTGTGTGCGAAAGATTTCTTTCGCAGCTCTGAAAATCAATTTTAATCAAATAATTGAAAAGATCTTCTGTGTTTGATTCTGTGATTTGATTCTCTTTCGGTTCAATTTACGGAAGTGTTTGGTTGCTATATATGAAATGTGTACGGTTCAGAAACAGACCTCAAATAATTTTCACGACAATTTTCCATATATTGTCAATAATGATTTGTATGAAGACTCTATAACATTTTGGTGTCAGCTTGCACTTGTTTTTTCAAAAGTTTCATTAAAAATATTAGAAAGTAAAGTGAGAAAGAATGTTCATTGTCCAGCTAGTATGTATGCACGTTTATTCTTGAATCGAATGAGGTCTCCCCGCTCTTGCTCTGTTTTTTTCTTGGCGATTTGTTGGAGCTTTATTGTCAAATATTTGGTCACTAAGTGAGAGATAAAATTCACTTTGTGGGCATGATTTGATGGTTCACCTTCCTCGTTGTGTAGGAGTTCAAAATTGTCATATAAATCATTTATATCGATGTTTTCACATATAATCTTCCATATGCAATTGAAATTGTTTCCTTGGTTGTGACCTTCCAGTTCTGCAGAATACTTTTCCATAACGGCATTAGCGAAAATAACTAGTTTCAATGTGCTTGCAGATGGCTGCTCATTTCCTTTCATGGCCATTAAATCGTCATTGATTTTATCGTTTGAAGTGGACAATACGTCTGAACACTTGATGCACTTGTATTTGTACACTTTTACATCTTGCTGAAACTTTTGTTCAATGCACAACGCAAAATATGCGCACATATGTTGCAAATATGGATCCATTTTATCAATCTCTTCCAGTAATATATTTTCATACTGAAGTTCCAGCTCGAATTCGAGTACTTGCGTTTCAGGTGCTAACGGTAAGGTCTCTCCCTTCTTTCTCGACGATGCTGTTAGGATTCCAGTTGCGTTGGAAATTACATTGTGACCAGCTGTAGTTATGAGCGGGTGACAAACCAGAAGTTTTTTTAATGCAGCCCCGAATTGGATTGCGTTCGGATTATCGTTTCGTCCCAAACTATTTCTAGAATAATCCAAAAAGCAAACTTTTAAAGTTTCAGTTTTTCACTTATTTGGTATTTGTTACGAATTTTCAATTGCACTCGATAGCTTACCTCACCAAAGAAAAAAACTGTTCCAAGTGATCTTGGCTGAATTGAAACGGGAAAAATTCTTTGAGTGGGCCATTCAAAACGAAATCTCCGTAAATACCCCGAAGACTGGTGAAATCGATGTGGAAGCCAAAGAAGCCCGTGAATGCCTCAGATTCAAGAATCGGCTTACTTTTGGTGTTTCTACGATATTCTAATTGACTTATGTATTGCTGGAATCTTTCAGCGAACTCGAAAATGTGATTTCCAGTGTCTTCACACAGTTTTTGCTTGTATTTTCCATCTTCTTTTCTGTTATCTCCGAAATTCAGAATATCGTATCCGTCATTGAAAAATCGCAAAAACTTTTCAGTGGTATCAGAATGTTCGAATTCCTCATAATTATCATTACGTAATACAGTCAGTGCGTCAGCCACACTATTGCTGATGGTTTCTGCTGCTAGTCTTACATTCATAGGTTTTTGTTCCCAGTTCATGTGGAGCATTTTTAACTTGTTACATAGATTTAAAGTGCCCGTGGATTGTTTCTCTACTATCATTTTCAAGAGATTCCAGTCCACTAGTTGACCTTCGTGAAATATTTTGTTTGAAGCAAAGTGTTTTCGAACGAGTTTCAACACGTGTGGAGGATCTATTATGACGTAGATTTTCTGTTCTGGATATGTTGGACTCATGAAGTATGGTTTTCCTTCATTGAATTTAGCACCAAGTTCTTCAGCAGTTGTGATGTTCGCAGCTAGACCATCGCCGGTGAGAGACATCACTATGGCTCCAGCTTCTTCGATGGATTTTATAACTATCAAAGTCAATGCGGCTCTATCATAACTTTCTAATCCATTCAAGAGCTCGTAAGCGACTGGTAACTTGAAATCAGGTCCAACGGCCATAAAAACCAAAGCATCTTTAGCCAATGTTAGCGATGATGAATTGCTGACTGTACTAATTCCAACAAACGACTTTGTTACGTCACAGTAACACAACTGTTTTTTTATGGACATTTCGTCGTACATCAGTGTGACATGTAGTTTATGACCTTTCTCCACCAGATATGATTCTGCTCTTTCCCGTAGTATACTAATAGCACTTCCATTAATACCTGGTGATCCACCTACTGAACTATACCACATTTGCAAGGTTCGTACCGTTGGAAGATTTTTATTGAAAAAGAGTCGCAAGGATTTATAAGCAGCCGTTGAATGATATTGCTGTTGCATACAGAATTTTCTGACACTTTCAGGATACATAGTCTTATTTCCATTCACCAAACAGTGAATCACTTCTCGTTGTTCCTGGAAAAATATCATATAGAGTGAATTCGTAGAAATTGATTTGGCTTCATATTGAGAAATGCTTACAGTATTTAAATTGGACAAATTTATACATTCCTTCCCTGTCAGTTGATCTTTCAGTTCTTTCAGTTGTGAGTCTTTCGATTTGATTATATCTGCCATTTTTGTAATTTTCATTTTAAGTTTATTCACTTCGGGAATCAGTTGCATTAAAAGTGTGTACTCTTGATGAGATATGATTTTATATTGACTTTCAAAATCGTCCACTTCACTGGTCACAGATAGATTCTCCAGTCCATCGCAGACATTTGAAACAGAGCTATGTTCGTTTGCACTAGAGTCTTGAGAATTGAAACTTCTGGAAGAAGGAAGGGTAAAAGATTCATGAATCGGGAACGTGGATTAAACATCGACCATGTTAGGCGTTCAATCATAAAACAATTCATGCAGAGAAAACACATTTTAGTAGAATGCATTCGCCAAATAGATATCCAGGAATCAAATACGAACAATATTATTACTGAAGCTGTTTGATTCTTAAACAACTACGAAGTGTAGAATGTTCATCTTGATGTTCATAGACCGTGAAACTTACTCGATAATTGGAATTGCACCTTTCTTCAGAACTATGTTCGTCTTGTGCTTTTGAAAGTCTCCTGGTTTGAAATGGAGATCACATACAAATAATTGACAATTTTTGTTTAACTGCTGATGTTTTTCAAGTATTCCTATCCATTCCTTTCTTCCATCGTTGATTCTAAAATATAAATGAGAAAATGTACTAGATAGTAGATAAAAAACGAGAACAACTCCCACAAAAACCAATACACTACTTGAACAAACTCCTTTCATTATCTAGTTCACAGCTTGCACAACCATCTATGCAACACTTTCGCATATTAAATTAGTTTATTTCCCAATCAGCTACAAAAAATTCCACCAGATAAAATAAAATTTTAAAATATATTCGTTCAAATTGAGTGGTTCAAATCGATTTATGTATCGATGTTGGCGGATAAATAATAAACGAAACTATTAACGGCTGAATCCAATAAAAGTAAAGTGACAGCTGCCACTGAACAAAGCTCAACACCTACAAACCTCAATAAAGAAACACACACAAATGTGTTTGGTTATCTGTTGTGTGTGTGTGTGTGTGTGTGTGTGTGTGTGTGCGTGCAGAATGGCGGTTTGTTCGATCAAGCGCTCATTTTTGTACCGCTGAGCGAACATGCAACAAGTGTAAGAAAGTCAATGTCAACTTTATTTAAGATTTTGTTAGTGATTCGTTAGGGAGTCAATTTACAAATTGTCTTGAGAGCTTGTCAGTATCAGTGTGTGCGAAAGATTTCTTTTGCAGATTTTAAAATCAAGTTTAATTAAATAATTGAAAAGTTAAAAAAACGTTTATGAACAGCAAGATGGTGAAGAAGAAGCAAAACTCAACGATTACAAAGACTAAACTGAAGAAGCTGTTTGAACAGTTCAAAATTCGTGGATGTCAAATCAATTTGGTTCGCATGACTGCAACAGGTATATATATACATACCTATATAAATATGATGAGAATTTAATTGATGAATTGATAATTTATGTTGTTTATTTCTTCAATCTAAACTACAGATGTTGTAGAACAGAAATTGTTGCAACAATACCGTATTCGTGGATGTGTTGTGCTCCTCGATCGATTAAAAAAAGACATTATTGAACCGATTCGTAAATTGAAATTTCTACCGGTGCCAAAGATTGGAATCGTGCGGTCAAATGAAAGTTGGATTGCAACACCAGCATCTACTCTGAAGAATGCGGCCCAAGCTCGCCATGCACTGGCTGAATACCAGAATCGAAATGATATTGTCATGAAAACAAAGCAGCAACGAAATGTCAGACGCGAAAGAGCAAAGTCAATGTATGTCCAACGGCCCTTGCAACAAATAATGACAATGGACGACATGCATCTAGAATTGGCTGAAAGGTACAGTCGTCCCAATCGAGGCCTCAAACCGGGATCTCACCGCCAGTTTCCAGAGCCGCAGCCACGACAAATTTCTGAATGCCAAAAAATATTTCTCGAAATGAAAGCAAAACTTGAAGCGAAAATGGCCAAACATTCGGCATAGAACCGACTGTAAATCAAATTAATTTGATGAAGTAATTTAATAAAAAAGGACCGAATTCAAACCAAATTGACACGTTTTACTTTTTATTCAATAAAAAAATGAATGTTTTTGTGTGCCATAGTACGAATACAGCCTTGTTTTATCTATGGAAGTATACATTTGTACTGTACAGTTCTACCACTTATAAAGAAAACATCTTAATAGACTTCATAATGCAAGATAATGATGTAAGTCAAAAGATGAAACAACGTAAAATTTTCATCGTCCATCTAGTATGTATCCACATTTATTCCTGAATCGAATGAGATCTCTGCACTCTTGCTCTGAATTGTGGTCGAAACTATTCCGTTCGTAGCAGCGAACATTTTGGTTCGTTATAGCGAACATTTTCGTTCGTTATAGTGAACAATTTCGTTCGTTATAGCGAACAATTTCGTTCGCTATAGCGAACAATTTCGTTCGCTATAGCGAACGTTTTAGTTCGTTAGGGAGTCGTTAGGGAGTAAATGTGTTTTTGTGGAATGGATGAAATGAAATGAAATGAGAAGTTCTTCAATTTATTCATTTATTAATAATGCTTTATTGAATTCATCACGCTGATGCTATTTTATGGAATTCCGTGAAGCAGTTTCTGCGGTTCATACAACATAAATGAACTCCACATTTTTTACAACAGATATTGGTTTTCATGCCGCATTTTTCTTTTTTGCATCGGGCTGCTTTGATTGTTGTCTCTGGGAAGTGGTTGTGTTCATCATATCGTATGGAATTCGTTGGTTTTCTCTCATGCGTGGGTATTGTTACATCACTTTTGGTTTTTTCTTTTTTCCTTTCTTTTTTAATTTTGCTTCCTTGATTTGTTTGTTTTGATTCTTGTCCATCGACTTGTCCATTGACTCTTTCTGCAACTTGACTTCCCATTTTCTCACAATCGTTATTTAAGGCGTTATTTATTTTTTCATCACTTTTGGTACTTTCTTTTTTTTTCCGTTTTTCATTTTGCTTCCGTGATTTGTTTTGTTTGATTCTTGATCATCGCCTTTTGCTTTGATTCCCTCCATAATTTTTCTTTCGTCGTTCTGCATTTTTTCCTTCATTCTTCTTATTTTTCCTGAAACTAATTGATAGAAAAACTCTTGTGACTTAGGATTGAGCAAAAAAATATCAAACTGTATCAAAAAGTTTATATTTCTCTACTAAAAAACAACTATTTTCTATATATCCGAAGAATTATTGTGAATTGTAAATTTAGTTTAATTTTATTTACCAACAAACCCGACCATGCATTTGAGGAGCACGATAAAACGGCGCCATATTGATCTCAATAAAGCCTTTTTGATTTGTTTCAATGTATCCTGTGGACATTCTTTCAAGTCATATCGAAATTTGTTCAGCAAATCAACCTTTGTAGAACGAAACAATATTATTTCTTTCCCGATAATGAAATCGTTTGGTTCAAATCCACGTGAAAGCAAGATTCTCGAATATAAAGTTGTATTTTTGACATATTTGAAATCATTTTCGATCGGCTGCAACTTGTTTGCGAGCTCCTCCAAAGCAATACGCTTCGGATACCCGAGACACATAAACTGGGCATATGATATCGTACACGATGTTTTCAATTGTTGCAAAACCAGATCTTCGTTAAAGTTTCCGCTTTGTTTCTCATTGTTTGGTTTGATACAACGAATAAAATGTGGATTCTAGAATTATAACAAAAGATAAGTTAGAAAAACATGCAAAATATCTTAGAAAACCAATTTCATATCATTACTGTCTTCCTCAGTTTATCCATTAAATTATCTAGCTCCATTTTCAGAGCTGAACTCGAGGTTTTTGCTTTTCGTGTAAAACTCTTTGATTTTTCTGATAGCCTTATTGAGTTTTCAACTATGACACCAAGACCAAATGGTAGATCTTCAACATTTTTTTCGATAAAATCTCTCTATAAATAGTCAAAAATAGTTACACAAATTTATTTTCTGCAATGATATTCAAACATACCGTTGAGTAGCAAACATCAGATGCAAAGTGACGAATTTGAAAAGTGTTTTCTGTTTTTTTACCGCGAAAGTTCCATGCTAGCGAAGTTTGGTCGTTTTCCCATGAACTCTTCAGTTTAAATGCAAAGTTCTGCATCGAAGGATTTTGAAGCTTGCATTCATCATTGAGAATCGAAAAAATACCTCTTGATTTGTGATGGAATAGTTCTAATATTTGAAAAATAAAGATAAAATTTGACTTATAAGTAGAAATTTCAACTTTCAGAATAATACTGAACTTCCTACCGATAATGTGTGAGTTATCGAAGAACGGTATAAAGGGTATATCCAAGCCTTGGCTATCGTACCATTTCTTTTCTCTTAGCAACATAAGATCCACAAAATATTGTTGAAAGCGTTCATTTGTATAATTGATACACAATTGGTCAAATGAATTGTCTTTAGTTTTCAAGTACTCTGTGCGAGTAAGAACAAGAAATATATTACGAATCAATCGAGTGAAATTGGTTTGCAAGAGAAATATAACGCTATTGGTTGCTTGACCTCTTTTATTAAAATACATACCAAATCCAGCAATATCCAAAATTCCAATGGAATACACAGTAGATAGAGAAGATGATTGGTCGTTCATACATCGTACTAATTCTCGGAATACGTTGTCAAAAAGTCCTTTAGCCAAACTGTTTTTTGTCTTCTCTGCGGCGGCCTTAGTCAATGGAGATCTAGTTTAGATGATATCTCTAGTTCATTCTACTATAATTAATACTTTTCCAGTACAATCGAATAGAACAAACCTAATTTTTGAATTGGCCACCTCAATAGTACGTATAGTTAGAGCATCTTCGATCTCTCCCTTACTAACGAGTAGTAAATTGGCTACATTATTCAAATACCCTTGTGATTCGTTTGCTATACAACATCCATCATCCTTTGAAACACATGTTTCAAAGGTTATATTTCCCAAATTTAGGATTGCGGCCAAAACTGAGTAAATGCGGTCTTTTTTTTGCATTGAAATTCCGAATGCGTCTAAGCTAGTATTTATAATATCAAAGTCTTTGATATTGTCAGAAGATTGTTCAAAAATCTCTTTTTGCGGTAGGTACTGTTAAGAAATTTGAATGATTCTGAACATTAATAACATAATTCCCTATATTTATATCTCATATCGTACTTACATTATATAATGTTGATTCATCAAGACTGATATTTTGTAAAATACTCTTCGGTGCTCCAAGGAGTTTATAGAAAATATGAAAATTGAATTCATGTGAATGTGCAGTGAAAACTCGACTCGATTCCAACAAATGATAAGATATTTTCGTACTAGTTTGTACTAAGTTTGTGTCATAGCCAATCTTGAATCAGTAAACAATATTTGGTTATATTTATCAATTGATGTATACCATTATGTATATTACCTCAATGAATTTACAGAATCTGGAACTGTTTGAATTCATGTGTGTTCTAGCATTACCAAATGCCTCAAGAATAATGGTGGATTTCATTACGGTTTTTGAAGATGTGCTGGACACATCGGACAAGAAATCAATAGCGTGATTGGCAGTGTATGTTTTGCCTGAACCAGATACTCCAGTTATTAAAAGAGATTGTTCCATTTTTGTGTATTTCATATTTTCCATCGCTTCATTAGCTGAAATTAAGATGTAAATAATTGTAATAGAACATCCAAATAAAATTAAGACATGATAAATGAAAATAACCGATTGCATAAATGTGTGGTGACAACTCTCCAAACAATTTCCCATTGTATTCAATTATTCGCTTGCGTCCATATAGTTCTGGGAAATTGTCATACGGGTTCAACGCTATTAAAACCTTCGACACGTTTGTCTAAAAATATAGAATTACAAGCCTATCACATTTGGAAACTTGGATTTTCATTGGTTATTTTCCACAGAAATGATTGAACTCACGTAAATCGACTGATTTTTATAACGCAGTTTTATATTTGAAAGTATACATGATTCATCTGAAACATTCAATGCACCTATCGAAATATGAACATGAAATTATTTATTAAAAATTTATCAAAATACTCAGAAATATTTTAAAGATAATTTAATTCTGCTTACAAATGTCGTCCATTTTTGACTATGAAGAATTTTATTCTTTGTATTCTTAATGCTTATACGTTCTTATCCGTAGCAATCAAAATTGTTTTATATAGCGTTTTGCACGTGGTGAATTCGCTGAAGTGACGTTTCGTTAGTGGTGTGTGTATTCGCCTTATATAGCAGTGGACGTTCTCGTTAGGGAGTAATATCTGCAAACGATTTCGTTAGGGAGTAGTTGGAAACATATGAAATACACAGTCAAGATTTACTTGAAACTAATCAAGCATTTTGTTTACGGTATATGATTTTATTGCTTTTTTGTATTGTTGACTTTATTTTTACTTTAAGTGGAAATCATAATAATTTAAATTAGTCAAATGAAGATCGGCCAGGCGATCAGCAAGCATTGACATTTGTTGATCCATGTATTTTTTGATATTTGATAAATTTGGTGATGCTGTCGGTGATGGTCGTTGCTCGAGTGGTGTGGAGTGGTAGATCATGTAAATTGGTGGATTATTCCAGGTTGTCGATTTCCAATCCAATGGCGACAAGGGAGTTGGTGGTCGTCGTTGTTGCTCGAGTGGCGTGGAGTGGTTGCCCATGTGAATCGGTGAATCACTCCAGGTTGTCGTTTTCCAATCCATTTGCGACACCGGGGAGGTCACTGAAACTAAATGAATTTATGTATATATTAGTTAGACATTTCCATCCTCAAGTTTCGGAAAATGTAAAAAAAACCAACCGCCAGAATCACTAGAATTGGACATTGTCAATTGATGATTAGTTTTCAACTAATAATTACGTTGGAAATTGGTACTTCTGCTGTCTTTCTGTGATCTAAATGCGATAATTAGCATTCAAATAATAAAGCTGTTGGAAATTGACACGTCTGTTGTCTTTTTGTGATTTTAATGAATATACATGTGACAGCTAAACACAACTAAAACGGTGTGACATAAAAATTGGCGCATTTCTCAACAGACTAGCACAAATACATTGCTGTATTGTGTATTTCAAAATTCAACGTTTTATCTTCACATGTCGAGTTAAACAGATTCTTCATTTTGTGGTCAAATACATCATTCCAAATAAAAAGATAGGATTGAAGGCAGAAAATTTCGAGCGGAAAAGAAGTGTGTACACATGAATAGGTTGAAAAAATATAAATTTAGAAAATCTAACATAAATTGCTATTTTAATTTCTCAGTGGACAAAAAAAAGGGGAATCAAATTGTAGCAAAACGTTTGAAAATCAAACTCCAGCGAATTTCAACGGCAGGTTGGTTACATTTGATTTGACGAGTGAGTTACAAATATTCTCATATGTTCTGTTTTTTTGTTTTTTTTTTTTGAAGAATTGGAGAAGTATTGTTTGCTCCCCCCAACCGCTAAATCAATTAAAAAACCACCGATTGTAAGTTCAAAAGTATTTATAATAGTTCATTTGTTAGGTACTCGCTAGCGACTTTTGCTAATTTAACAGCGGTATCTTGTTCATTTTAAGGAAGAATTATTTTTAACCTTACTTACTTCAAACCGCTTCATTTGCAGCCAAAACCAGTTCAACAATACTTGCTGCAAGCCGCAAATGGTATGGAATAAATTTATTTTTCGATCAAGTGTTCGACGTAGCGAACATTTTTGTTGCGAACGTTCTTGGTCGACATCATATTCCCACCTGTCTTAATTCATAATTTCAACTCTTCAATTCAATGACATTTTTTTTCTCTCAACAGTTCCAGCTCCAAGCACATCAGCCACAAAATCAGTTTCATCAGAAATTACTGCACCACCG
This sequence comes from Aphidoletes aphidimyza, assembly GCA_030463065.1. NCBI lineage: Eukaryota > Metazoa > Arthropoda > Insecta > Diptera > Cecidomyiidae > Aphidoletes > Aphidoletes aphidimyza. The sequence goes on along the minus strand of CM059998.1, from coordinate 5,247,003 downwards.
CCACCGCCACCACCTATTTCGAATGCACAACAACTCCAAGAAATTTTACCAGATTATCTCAAACCGAAAAGGAAATTTTGTGTGAATGTTCCGATGAAGAAGGCGAACTGGGCGGAAGTTAACCCCAGGAAAATCCAGAAAAATGCTTTTTGGGTAAAGTGTGAAGAAGAGAAATTGGCTTTGGAAAACATACTTAACGGGTTAACTGCCAAATTTTCCATCAAAAGAGCAAACGATAATTTGGCTGTTAAAACAACAGTTACGAAGCAACCTGTTGAATTACGTATAATTGATCGTAAATCAGCACATGCTATTTCGATTTTGCTAGCCTCCTCTCTTAAACATGTATTGTTCGAGGATTTGAAGAAATGCATCTTAAGTTGTGATACATCCATTTTGAATTCAGACATCATTCAACAGTTGATTAAATATTTGCCACCACCAGGCCAATTGAAACTACTCCAACGTTTCAAGGACAACGGTGAGGAGCTGTCAAAAGCAGAAGAATTCGTAGTAACTATTGGTGAAATAGACCAATTAGTGCCGCGTTTGCATGGCATCGATTTAAAACTTCGTTTCTTCGAGATTGCACGAGATGTAAAATCTGACACACTTATTGGCACGGCTGCATGTGAAGAGGTTAAAAAAAGCGAAAAGTTTGCCAAAATCCTCGAATTGATTTTATTATTTGGAAATTATCTGAACTCTGGATCTTTGAAAGGCCCAGCTTTTGGTTTTGAATTTTCTTTCTTGCCGAAATTAGGAGATATAAAAGATTTGAACAACAGACAGACGCTGCTGCACTATATCGTTGATACAATCGAAAAGGAATACCCAGAACTGCTGAGCTTCGGTGATCAACTGTCCCACGTAGAGGAAGCTGCATTAGTTAGTTTCGAAAAAATTAATGATAATATGGATCAAATAAAAAATTCATTGAAACAACTCAACTTGGCACTAGCAAACTTGAAAGAACCTCAATCGTCTGATGATAAATTTCGCGAAGTGATGAATGACATCGCAATTCAATATAATAATGAGGTAGAATTGCTAACCGAAATGAGTGGCAGAATGGAAAATGAATATAAGGAGATCGGGGAATACTTTGTATTCGACACAGAAAAATATCCGATGGAAGTTTTCTTTTCTGACATTAAACATTTCAAAGACATGTTCGCAAAAGCCTATAAAGAAAATGCCAAGATCCGCGAAGAATATGACAAAGTAAGCACATCACAACTGAAGCATCAGCTGAATGAATAATGAATAAATAGTTGTGAAGTAAGAGAGACAGAAAAAGATAGAGAGCATGAAAAATTCTGAATCTCAAGGAAACGAGATCTACCATAAATCATTGAAACTCAATAAAAACTCGAGATTATAAATGTTTATTCGTGTTTTCTTTATCTTGTAATCTGAATCACAGCATCGTTGACCTGCATTAATTTATTATCTCGCTACTCCATTCGAATAATTTGTAAGAATTATGGACAAAGGAAAGATACCCGAAAATTATTTAAGGTTCAATTTAGAACCGTGTACGGAAATGTGTACATTTCATATGAAATGTGTATGAAATGTGTGCGGTTCCGAAACGAACTAATACTTAACACATACGTCTTAATTACAAATTATATTTAATGTCTCATTTTTTGATCTACATCATTATCTTCTTCAGGTATTCTCTTCATAAGTTATATGACATTTAATAAAACATTTTCGTTATATAGGTTTGATCAATTGATCTTGTCTTGATATCAAATTCTATTATACAATTCAATTAGATAAAATTGATCTTGTCTTGAGACTAAATTCTATTATACAATTCAATTGGAATTCAAAAAGAATGTAAAAAATGAAAAAAAAAAACAAATTTGAAAATCATTTGGTTTCCGTTGTTGTCCAATCGAGAAGAATTCTCTTTTTCCAACTAACCATTCCTATATAAGTGTCCGTGGTTGATGATGTTGTTGGCTGTTGTTGCTCATTTGGGAATCCTCCTGGCGTGAAAAATTTGAATAGATAGAGACAGTATGGATGAGCAAATAAAACAAATTTGAGCTTCAGAAAAACTGATCATCAAATAAACTGAGTTCAGCTAACTACAATTAAGCCTTAACTTTAGAGAGTAAAAGAATGAAATTGTGTCCTGTTCTGTAAGCATTTATATTTGTGTTCAGCTATTCAGCAATTGAATTTTTTTTTATATATTTTTCTGGATAGATGTTCAGTTCATCTTGAATGTTTTTTTAAAATCATGCATCTTTGTGCATTTTTGTGTAACGGTGTTTTCTCTTAACTTAACATTAAATAACTATTGTTTTGAGAGACAACTAAAATGAATGTAGTAGATGAGCATTTAAGATTCTTTTCTTAAAACTATTTGCAGTGAAAATTGTACAGAGATAGTAAAGAAACCAGTAAATAGTTGTTGACCCGTTTGAATGATGTCATTATTTGTTCAAGAAATTGAATTGAATAACTTGTCACAACCAGCTGATTGAAACACGGAATTAAACATTTTGTTGCAAGCAAGATTTCATTTTCATGCATTTTTGAAAAGCAAAATATAATTTTCACATTTGTGTACTTTTTTTACAAGCCTTTTCCTTGTGACGTTTCAGGTTGAAATTTCCTGAACAAAGCAATCCACAATCTTCACATGGAATCTTCTTTCTTTTGATCGGATTTTCCAACTTCTTTCGATAGTTTTCTTGCACTGTCAAAAATCAAATTAAATAAAGAATTCATTAGAAAATAGATTCATACACACATCAACAATATCAATATATTTTTATGATAGTAAAAACAAATAACCTTTTTTTGTATTTTTCAAGCTGAAACTGTGCTGTTCATCCAAAACTTTCAAATCAACTTCTTTTTTGTGCACGTCTATCAAATGCCGGCGTAGCATGTAGTTGCTCGAATATATGCGCGAATTCTCACAATCCGGGCATCGATAGCGTGTCAGGAAGTCCCCATGGTTCAGACTACGGTGGTAGTTAAGAAACCTGGCCTCTTTATAGCCTAAGCCGCAATCTGAGCAAACATACGAGCCTGTTGGATTGGTGGTTTGGCCAGTTTTTGGTGTGGCGTTTGATTTGAGTTTGGAATTTTTGGTGGATTTGGACTTGGTATTGGCTTGAGTTATTGGCTTTTTGGAGGATTTTGACTTGACCTTAGCTTGGTTTATTGGTTTGTTGATGGAATTGGATTTGGTTTCAGATCTTGATTGCGATGGTTTGACTGGTTGGACAAGGAATTCACCCATTAAAGAGTGCCGTTCGCGGGCTTCTGCTCCATATCTGAATCAAGGTTTAATAATTATTATTATCACTACATGCATTTGATAATTTTCAAAGAGGGGGAATAATAATATCAAGATTTAGTTACTAACTCGCAAGAACAGAATGTGGTTAAGTCATAATAATCTTTCCACTCTTCGAATAATGCGAAGTTTATAGCCTCTGAGCAACTGAAGCCATGATTATAGCCTTGGTGATATGCATTAGGCAGAGTCACGATAATATCACCCGCTTCTTGGATGGTCTATTGGTAAAACAAATGAATAAATAATAATGATATAGAGCTGATACATTTTGACTATTTCATTTTTGAACCAATTGATCGATTTCATTCATTCACCTGCTTTCATCACAGTAAAAACGTTTCGGTATTTCGTTAGGGAGTAGTTATTATTGAAATCAAATGAAATCAATCAATTCGAAGCATTGGCCATTGGCCAATCTATACAATCGAAACATTTTACAGTAAAAAAATACAAAGCATTTATTCCAAAGAAAAAAATCTCACCGTTCCGAAGTCAATGCTATTTTTGCGCAATACTTTTGGTGGAACTAACACCGACTTGTGTTTTATGAACATTTCGCAGGCTAGTTTCACCTTGTTTTGAACCGCCTGTTCAAGCTTGATGGCATTCGACGATGGCACCGAATACCATCGTCTTGGGGCACCTCCATGGTGCACATTGATGGATGCTACGTTGCTATCTTCATGATGCATAGCGAATGCTGTGAACGGCCATGCATAATAAAGATATGGCGTATTTACACCAGGCATTTCAGTTGACCCTTGGAGAATGGATTCGCGAGTGGTGAGTTTATTCAAATTCCAATACGGCCAATTATCGGGGAATCGCGAGATCTCATTATCCACAGCATAGATTGGGAACGATTTCTTGGGCACACGACGACAGGAATTTTTCAAATTTTTCCAAAACAGCGCTTCGATCTGGCTGTAATTTGAGTCATTTGGGTATTTTTTCGCGAGTGCTGCTTTGCGATACTCTCCCAAAGTCATTCTCTCTGACTCTTCGAATTTGAGCCGATAAATGTCCGATTTTGGTGATAATTCGCACACATTCTGGATGTTGCAGTTCACCAGCATAAAGCTGTCATGAATTTCCACTGGCGTTACTTTCATCGAGGCAGGAGGAATTATCTGAATGGGTGTAAATATAGAACAACGCTAGTTACACATATAGCAGAAGATAGGAATCTTCATTAACTTGAAGAGAATAATGTAATATAGCACAGTTTGGCAAAAAGGTTTCCGTCGAAAAATTTGGCACAAAATTTACGGTTTATTTCAAAGTCACAAATTAAGTTTCAAACATAAAATTTGTTGCATGAATAAAATAACAAGAGACTATGACTCCCTAACGTAATACATGAAGTGACTCCCTAGCGCTTCATTATTTTAATATCAATCGACGAAATGATGTGTGGTCTTATTTTTTTTTATTTTTCATGTGATGTTGTATTTTTTTGATTAATTTTCATAGCCACAATTTTTTTGAGAGATTCGGAAACTTATTTCATCACATTTACTCACTTTGGCTAATCCACTACTTTTGCACTCATCGTCGTTCAATATCATTTTGAGCATTTTTGCCATGTCTGCGAACTCTCTTTCATTTGGAGTAAATGTTTTAATACTCAATGTCGCAGACATGGTAAAATTTAATTTTTATCACAATATATTATAGTATAGATAATATATTATCACTGTTCAAGAACAACTGACTTTCACATCAACAACAACTGACTGTTCAAAAATATTTTAGGTTATGTACATTTCATGCGCTCTTTTTGACATCTCGTACTTTAATTACCTGCGACATACTCAAGTAGAGTAGAGATGTCAAAAAGGGCACGCAATAACATTCGCTTCATCACCTTGCCAAAACCCTTACTGCTGGCATCTGTATGTAACTCTGTTTCGCGCGTCGGGTTGTAAATACTTAGCACTGGTGCCTCTGTTAACATTTTTCTTAAGTACAAAAATCTCTTCATGCAATCATCTGTCCATTCAAACTTCGCATCTTTTTTCGTGAGATCATATAGTGGTCGTGCAATTCGTGCAAAATCGCAAACAAAGCGTCTAAAGTATGAGAAAAGTCCTAAACAACGGCTGGTTTCTTTCCCATTCGTGGGCACTGGGAATTCAGAAATTGCTCTCAAATGTTCCCGATTTGGTCTGATCCCCTCTTCATTCACACTGTACCCCAAATAATCCACCTCTTCATACGCAAATTTACATTTCTTCAGGTTTAAAACTAGTCCAGATGCCGACAATATCGTTAAAACTTCACTCAAAACCCTTTTATGTTCTTCCATCGTCTCCGTTGCGATCATTATATCATCTAAAAACACTACAATCAATTTGCTTTCAATCAAATCTTTCAAAATTCTGTTTATTATTCTCTGGAAAACTGGTGGAGCATTCGCCAATCCGAATGGCATGACTGTGTATTCAAATTGCCCCATTGGTGTCACAAAGGCCGTTAAAGGAATCGAATCCTCATGCATTGGCACCTGGTGGAACCCATCTTTTAAATCTAACGTTGTAAAGTACTTTTTATTGCTTAGATATTCCAGACAATCCTCAATTATTGGCAGTGGGAAACGATCTCTTATTGTGATCTTGTTTAATGCCCTGTAATCCACACACATTCTCAATTCTCCATTCTTTTTCCGTACCAACACTATCGCAGACGCATATGGGGAGTCGCTTGGACGTATTTTTCCCGCTTTTAATAATTCATCAAGTGTCTTCTGTACTTCCTGTTTCTCTTTAAATGATAAGCGTCTGGGGCTACTGTACACTGGTTTGTCATCTGACAATTTTATTTTCATTGAGTAGATATCTAATTTCTTTTCCCCAATTTTATTCTTATATTTTTCCTCAATAATGTGCTTCAGTTCACTTGCATCTGACTCACTCAAATTACTGTTTATGTTCAACTCTGGATCATTTACTTCACTCTCAAGTGCCTCAACCAGCATAATAATGTTATCTACATCATACCATTCTTTGTCATCCATTAAATCGATACAACACGCCATGTCATCTACTACATCTGGCTCAAGTTTACCCTCATCAACATCTTCTATGATTTTACTAGTGCTACATACATCTGTTTTTAAAACTTTCAAATTCGTGATTTTATTCTCCTTATTCATATTCTCTGTGGTTGGAACCTCTGTATCATTGTTGGACGGACTCTTAAATAAATTAAACAACTTAAGTGCACTGATGGTGTTATGTGACGGGGCTCTGTTTTTATTTTGTTGTTTTAAATTTAATAATTCATCAATATTGTATTTTTGATCGACCAACTGACATAAGTGGATGCGCATTTTATTCAATAAATCACGTCCGATCAGGAACGGCATTACGGCTTCATCATCTGGTAAAACAAAAAATTTATGCATAAATTCGTTGCCATTAAACACAATTTTACAATCCACAAGACCATACGTACTTAAATTTTTATTTCCCATTCCACGAAATTTTGTCAAAGTCAGCTTGCCCGTCACTTCAAAAGGTACCATCGAACGTTTCAGAAAACTAGTCGGACTACCGTTATCAAAGAGAGCATAACACGAATTAAACTCGGTGCACTTATTTTGTTTAATAAAGGCAACACTTACAAGGTTTCTGAATTTTAATTGTCGAGCCAACCGGCGAACTTCAGCTTCTTCCTCAGCTGCATGGTCCAAATCGTCCCAATTTTCATCGACTGCAGCAACTGTTTGTGCGGCTGGCGTCTGGACTGGCATCTGTGTTTGCGGCTGTTGTACACGGCGTGGGCACTGATGGCGGTGATGACCAACTTCTGAGCATATGAAACATGAGTTTGGTGGCCGTTTTGGCGCTGTACATCCACTCTGATAATGGCCGTATTTAAAACAATTGAAACAGCGAACCGAATTCAAATCAATACCACTGGCACTTGCACTGACACTTGTGCTAGCATTTGCACTGAATGTTGGTTTTCCACTGGCCACTGTGTTTGCTGCTGGTCGGGCAATCCAATAATTTTGCTTCGGAATTGCACCCTTTGATGTTGATGCACCCAAGTTTACTTCTGTCATCTGGGCACGGCACATTCTTTCGTATCGCTTCAAAAGTTCCTTTAATTCGGCGATTGTCTTGGCCCCATACAAAAATGTCACATTTCTGGAATTGTCTTGTAGACCGACAATTATTGCATCAACGACCTCTTGTTCTGGTAATAACGGTGCATGATTTGCGATTTCCACCATTATTGACACATAATGTTTCAATGATTCGTCCGATTTCTTCTTTCTTGCTTGCAACTGCTGAAACACTTCGTTTGTTGTGAATGTGTGTTTAAATTCAGTGACCAATTCGACTTTCAATTCATCGTATGTAGCGATACGAATTGTGCGTAAAAACACCTTTTCTGTGCCTTTGATTAAACTTCTGGCAGCCACCAATTTATCGCGATCGCCACAATGAAATGCCAAAAATGCAGTTTCCAAATCGTCAAACCACTTTTCAATGTCATATGTGTCATCTCCCGTGAAAGGGTTAACCATTGACTCGAAAGCACGAAAATCAAAACGTTCATAACGGCGGTTTTCCAATTGCATCACTTCGCGCTGTAATTCTAATAATTCACGGCGTCTTTGCAAGCGCTCAATTTGTTGATCAATTTCTGCTTGTTCATCTGGCACAATGTTTTGCATCTGTTGTGGCTGCTGTTGTTGTTGTTGCACTGGCAAAACTTCTGGTTGTTGCTGCTGTTGCTGCTGGTTTGCATTGTCAACTGGCACATTACCCACAGCTGGCTGATACCCGACATTTTGCGTATTATTCACTGCTAAATTTGCAACTGTTTCGTCGTACAATGGTCTTAATTGAACCATTGTGGCTTCTTCGTCAAATTCCACATTATTTTCACGTAAAACTCTTATGATTTCATCGCGTCTCAATGTGTGCGCCATTTTTGTTGTTTGCTACTGTGTTTTCGCTTCTGTTTTATTTCACTGTATTTTGAAATTAATTTTCACCAAAAAAAATCGTCGAAATTTAAAAATAATATTATTTTCCTGTTCACTGAGTGTTTTTGAACAATCCCACACCTGATTTTATAATGAAAGCCTAATGATGGTTTATATTTTCTTCAATCACTTTTATTTTATTTATTTTGGTGTCTTACGCGCGTGTGCATCGTCGTCGTTCCAATATAAGAAGAAAGAACAATATCCAAAATGCCAACATGGCTGACCTCTTACCATTACTAACGCTTACTCATACTAATGCACATCATCTTATGGTTGTCCACTATACAAAATACAGAATACATAGGGTTCGCTAATTGTTAAATCACTACATATGCAATGAATTGAACGTTTCTATTTAAGAAATCAATATTATCGACTGTGGTGCAGTTATTACAAAAAAGAATTGACACGCAGCAAAATATATACATCAAAAACAGACCATGCATTGGTGAGTGCGTTTAGTGTTATGCAAACGATTCATTATTTTTGTGAGCATATGTATCATCGATCTGGCTTGTGTCATGTTGATATTTTTCAAAAATCACAGCAAAAAACTGTAATTTCAATTGATATTTTCTCGTAAAATTTCGTGAAAAATCAATTTTCAATAAAAAAAAGGATTCAAAATCCACAACACTAAACGCACTCATTACTAATGCTAGCGATGCTTGAAACAGACTTATGGCGCGATAGACAAATTCTCGACACGACATCTTAGCTGGTGGATTCGGGTGCGCTGGCAGAGCTGGGCGTCCAATTTCTTCGACGAAAACATCCTCAACTTCTTCGTTGACCAATTGTTGAAAGTGATCCCGATGCAGTATGCAGTCTGTTCGGCCCAGAGACTACATTGGGCCTATTCCTATAGTTACGCTATGGAAGCGTAAAACAATGGATTTCATTGTCCATTGACATCCAATGGGGAACATCCAATTTAACGATTGGATGTCAGTGGACAGTGGACAACAATGAAATCCATTGTTTTATGCTTCCATAGCGCCTATCTCATAGGAACTATATATAGCTCGAACTATAGGAATAGGCCCAATGTAGTCTCTGGTTCGGCCATTTATATATATACCTGAAGGTATTTCTTACTAAAACTAATACTACTCACCGAATGAATATTAATTTTGGTAACTTCCAACTTCATTTCCATCTAAAATAAGAAAATGAAATTGATTTTTAAAATTTATTGTGTTTTTCTAACTTACCAACAATACTTAGCGCTGCGAAGAAGGCCGCTGACAATATTCCTGATAACGTTAATGAATACCTTGCGGTAGTATCGCGGTGTCGGCCATTCTTCCAGACAACTGTGCAGTGGTGTCTGCCAATTTAGCGTTGATCTTAATTTCTGAATTATTTCCTCGGGCACATTCAAGTCCTTCCCTTTGCACTTTGCGACTGATGTTGACAAAGCTCGAGAACCAAAAAGCATCGGGAACATTTTATTCTAGAAAGAGAGAGAGAGAGAGAGAGAGAGATATTTTCATTTTTTTGAAATTCGGTCATTTTGAGGTACCTCCAACTTTTGAGGTACAAGGGTTTTCAATTTTTGTCATTTTTCATGAAAAATCGCATATTTTCGACCAAAAGTCGAATAAAAATCATACGATTTTGATCAAATTCACCCAGTTTGTGCATTTTTCAATCCCCTACAAGATGAATAGACTGAACAATGAACATGGCCGTTGAATCTTGTGAATGGTATGTCGAGTACAAAGGATTTTCAACTTTTGACGTTTATCATAAAATTTCTCACATTTCTAATCAAAAGTCGAAAAGAAACTCTACGATTTTCTTTATTAAATTGGATTAAATTAAATCCCAAAATCTTTATTTCAACATTGATAACAATACAAAAAAATCATTGAAATCATATCACCGTAAACATAAAGCACTAGTTCCAAGTACAACTTGGTGTATTTATATTTAAATTGGCTTCTTCATTTTCGACCGTATAATGGACTGACGGTTCAGCCACTGAATTTGAATTTTCGCCACGTGGTTTGAATCCTCTGCACTTTGGGCAAACGCTACAAGCGCACCCTTGTGAAAAAAACGATTGCCAGCCAGTCGACTGTTAGATGACTATAGTCGTTTGATTTGGGACAATAGACGTCTAAAACCGATTTGTATGTACTTTAGACGGTTTCAGTCGACGTGTTGACGTTTTTTTTAATTTTTGTTCCCGTGTTCGAAGGAGAGTCATTACATTTCAAAACGTACGTTTTCATTGAAATGCGGTTATTTCGAGGGGGAAATATCGAAAATCAAATAAGTTCATTCGACGATATTTACCTGATTATGTGGAATATTTGTAATATTTGTAATATTTAAAAGATATTTGCAAAATATTTACAATATTTACCAAAATTTGGTCAAAATTCACAATATTTAGTTCATATTTGCAAGTAAATATTGAACTGATATTTACTATATTTACTTTATTTACATTATTTACTGTAAATTTATTTTATTTGAACTAAATATGACAAATTCTGATATTTTCACATGACGGCATTTGCAAATATGCTTGTAAATATGTCTCATATTTACAGTATTTGCAAGATATTTACGTTTTTTAATGTGTATTTGTTTCGATAATTCCCCCTCGGGTTATTTTCGGGGTGTTTATCAACGGAATAATAAAATTGTGAACATTTGTTTTAATATTGAGCATGGTTTTTTTTGTCATCGAAGCATTTTATTTGAATTTCAGAATTATTGTTGTTTGATGCGACAACTATCGAACAAACATTTGATAATTACTTTTGTGCGTTATTAGGCAAATATTTACGGTAAGTAATTTATTTCGCATGCAAAATATTTTTCAAATTTAAAACGTCAATGGAGAGAATCTTTTTCCGTTTATCGACGCCATTGGTTTTTATTTAACAATTAGCAAATGATGCATATTTGAATGCATGAGAATAAAAGAACAACTTTATTTTCACGCGGGTATAAGTAGAACTGAAAAAAACTCGGACCAAAGCGAAACAAAACCATTTCTGTTTGTTAAATACGCATCACAAAAATATTTGTGTGCGAACTGTTTTTATTGCGCTTAGATCGGACCGTATTGTTGCGTACTGCGTGCGAAATGTGTGTGTTTCATTTTGATCAAGTAACAAAATTTTGTTTCGGATGTGGAAAAAATCAAGAATGTAGTCGAATATTTTGCGGGAAAAAAAGTGAAATTATTTGAAATGTTGCTCATAAAATGGAAAACTTTACAAGAGTTGGTTCGTGTGCTCCGAATACCATATGACGCTACAATTGCATTGCAAAATCCATTCATTACACTATCAGACGTGTATGGCATATGGACAAAGATGACACTTCGTTTAGGGGCCTGTGCTGCAAAAGATGCATTCAAAACCGGACTGCTGGAAAAGAATCAATTTTCAACAATCCTGAGATGGTAAGCTGCCTTTTTCTTGATCCCCGCTTTCGCACAGTCATATTGAATAACCGCGATGCATGTGATCGCGCCAAGGAATATTTGTTGAGCCTTTGGAGCCGAATAAATTCATTAGAACCATTGAACACATCGAAAACCATGCCTTCGAATGGATCGAGTGAATTTGACGTCTCATTTGATGAACAAGCTGAGCTAAATAGAATGATGAGCCAAGGTGAGTGTTCAACAACACGGCAATTAAACCAACAAAATCAAAATGGATTAGGAATTGAAGAGGCTATAGATTTATTTCAACCCGAACTATTACCGTCGGAAAATTCTTTGTTAGAATTTCGGGAAAGTCAAAACATTCACCACTTTATAATTTAGCCATAGCCGTTTCCTCCATTCCACCGACACAGGCCAAAATCGAACAAAATTTTTCGAGTGTGGGACACGTTTTCACCGAACGGCGATTCCAATTATCACAAGAACGTTTAAAAGACATATTATTGATACATTTGAACAAAGACATATTTAAATTAGTGAAGGAAGAGCGGCTAAACGGTGCCATTTAAATGTCTCAATAATATGTCTTTTAAACGTTCTTGTGATAATTAGAATCGCGAATAGTTTAATTATCATCGACATAAAAATAAATCAATCACACATTTTAATATAAGAAATCATCATGCAACATTTACTTCAATTTGAATAAAGTTAAAAAAAAAAACAAGAAACTGTTCCATTGAATCAACGATTTTTTTTTTGAAACATTTCATTTCTTTCCATGCACAGAGTTTTGATTCAAACGTGTAAGTGTGTTATTTTCTTTGGTTTTGCTTTTCTCTCTTATTTCGTTTCGCTCGCTGTTCGTGTGTTTATACACCAAATACATTGGCGACGCGTTCATGCATTTGTAGTTGTGCGAGTGCGCTAGTTAACATCTATGACGAAATTGTATTTATTTTATTACGAAACTTGCATTTCTATTATATATTTAAATATTGCACAATCACAATTAGCATTGAACCTAATGAAAATATCAAGTTCAAAACCATTTGACTGAGACGGATCAATAATGACGAATCGAAGTTAATAAGTTTTCCAAGTTCAAGACTAATTGAATGAGACGGATCATGGTTAATGACGTTCGGGTTCGATCTAATTTTCAATTTTAGAATTATTGTATTCGATAAGAAGTATTATCACAACATTTCCTTTTCAGCTATAAATAAGACATACAATTGTAAAAGCTCAGTTCAGTTTTGTATGGAATAAAGCACATAGTGCCTAAAACATATTTACTGTTCTAACTGTTTTATTGGCACAGAATCAAGTCTGTCCTTAATTCGCTCTGTTGGTTGTATGTCGCGCGCGACACCGTTACTGCGCATAACACAGCAGATACATTCATTTTTAAAAATATATATATGCGATACCGCATTTTTTGTTAAGTGGTGGAATATATTCGGGCTGTTTGGTCGAAAGCAATGCAAAAAGCATGTGCACGAAGCCCACACCCAGAGATGTCGCCACCAACGAGTGACGTTTCTTTGACTAATACCTCCCATATATCATAAGACTGCGTTGGTTTTGAGTTTTACATCGATATTCAACAAAGGATTTTTTTGTTTTATTTGCTTATTGTTTTGCCCACCGATTTTTAAAGAAAGGGAATTTTTAATCGATGGTATGACAAATGAAGGAATTAGTCAAATTTCTTTTCTTACAATACGTATTTATATTTTTTTTCTTTGATTTTTGAACCGAAAACGAAAACTCGAAAACTAAAAGGTCCGCAAATACCGCGTCCGGATAATTAATGGACTCGAAGCGTTGACGATAATCCGTTGGCATGCGCCTAAGCGACGCAATAGCATATAATTGTTTTAGGTCAGTCCCTAAGGCCATCAATGGGTTCTCACCATCCAGGCGTGTTTAACTTTAAATGCAATATGAATCAAATACCAACAGGATTATATCTGGATGTTTCTGTTGTGCACACAATGACCAGTTAGAACAATTACAGGCTCTAGCTCGTACTTGAACTGGCATGAGTTGGTCATTGGAAAAGAAGGCCGAGTGCCTAAGATTTGCTCAGTGATGATCGTATAAGGTTTGAGAGCCGAAACTCATGGCTTGTATATGGCTACTGTATACACCACTCGGACATCACACGAACAAAGAGAATGAGGAAATGAAAGAATGTGTGAGAGTGAGCAACTTAGTGTCTCGCGTGCAATAAGAAATGCTCTCTTTCTGTCATTCACTCACTCCGCCCGAGTGATTCTGAGAGTGAACAAAATATTGATGCACACACAAACGGAGAATGCGGCATCAAAAGAGCAACGGTTTTGTAAACGCACATTCGATGACAATTAGTTTTGAATTTCAAAATTTGTTTTTTATATTAGAATAAGACCTTTTTTATGCGATTAAGACGCCAAAGTGTCTTATTCCATATTAAGACACTTGGCGTCTTATTTTTGTAAAAAATGTCTTTGTGTGCACTCAAATATTCCTAGCTACTCAAATCCGAAAACTCACCCATTAAGACACGTTTAATTGAAATGCAAACACAAATCAACGGATTAAATGAACAAAATAAACAATTATAGACCGAATTGAGTGTGTTTGAAAATAATCACACGACGGACCTGAAAATCAATTTGGTGGCCAAGAAGGCAATTCAAAATTCGGAGATGTTTCGGAGAAGCAATTTCAAGAACATTCTCGGTGAAAATATTATTGCTCAGTTGAGGCAATTGGATGAATCCCAACGCTATGATTCGAGTTTTATACTCAAATGGATGAAAAAACATCTTCAAAAACAGCAACAGTTTTATCAACATCAGAGCCTGTGGCCGTGACAAAAATTCCATTGACAAGACAATTATTGACGATTTATCTGTTCAGTGTCTTGCTCATTTAGATGGTCTTAGCTAGGCAGCTGAAATTTTGGATAGATATTCGCGTTTGAATTCATTGATAAACTCTGCTATCAATAATATTTCGCGACAAGAAAAATGTATTAGTAAAAACGCAACACAATTCCAAAGTCATGATGCTTTTTTCCGAGTTGTACATGTGCGGTGTGCGTTCTGTGTTGTGCATGTTTGTTCTTACGTTTGTGTTAGTGAGCCAGATCCAATTTCGCATCGACAGTGAATCATTGGTTGTAAAGTCGTGCTTTGGTTAGAATAAACGGCATAACTACACTTTTGTGAATTAATTTTGATTAAAGTGTCTGATGTTGAGGGTGGTAGCTTTTGGGGTGGGGGGGGCTTATATATACAAAAAAAATGTCGCTCACCCTCCCTTTAGGAGATAAGGAGGGTATGAAATTTAAAAAAAGAATTTATGCTTCTTTTTCTGAGCCCAACGCTTATCAGTTGATATTGGAGATAGCAGGCATCTGTCCCTCTCCAACAGTGTATAGAATTTTGATTTCCATCAAGTTGGCCAGACATCGATATTTGAAAAAATTAAAAAATTTGGTGGAAAAAAAACGTTTTTTCGATTTTTTCGGTTGAAAAGTAAGAGATAGAGAAAAGGTTTGATAAGGAAACACCCTTCACTTTTTGCACTTATGGTATTTTCTCCTATTGCTGTGAAAAATAATGCAATGTCGTCCCTTAGATCCCCCAATACATGTCCTAGGTATAGGGAGAGCAGAGTGAAGCAGTTGGGGGGATATCAATGTAATTGGGTTAACTTATGTTCACATATTATTTGAAGCAACATTTTTTTTTGTATATATGTGACCCCCACCTCCTAAGCTACCACCCCCAACATAAGACACTTTAATCAAAACTACTTCACTAAAGTGTAGCTGTGCCGAATAAACTTGGCTTACCTTGCACCCGGTTGCTGTCGATTTACGAATGACGAAAACCTTTTTTTCGTCGGGCATTGTGATGCTTGGTGTTTTTTCATGAGATACACAATTGGGACGGAATGGTTAACGACTGACGCTGGCCAATCTATGAGATTTCGCTTTAACAGCTCTATTTATGCCAGGCTCAATCGTAATGCTCACGTCGCTTCCGACAGAGGTTGATTTTTCTGTTAAAAAAAATATAATAAAATTCAAAATCGTCTAAAATCAACGAAAATTAATTATTTACAATTGATAAAATTCTATCGGGGATGAATTTTGGTCTCATTTCGCCCTGAGATAATAACAAAGAACAATGACCAAACGATTACTAATTTGAGACTTCAGCCCAAGTCTCAATGTAAATCAAATGGAAACGTCAAACTGGTTCTGTTTTACATGAACTGTCAAGCATGGTTCTTTAAGAATTGATAAGAATAAATTTGGCTCACCGAGATAGAACATCCTGACCCCTGTTTCACAAACAATAACATCGAGAGAAATTCTCAAAAATTCTTATTTTTAACATTAATGTTGACGTCATTTGCATTGAGGCTATGTAAATCACATCTTTGTTTAATGAACAGTTTTATAAATACAACTACAATGAAAATTATTTTGTAAGTGATTCTTCATGAAAAATTAACTATAATGCAACAACGGTATTGAAACTCAGCAGAGACGTCGCTCTGTATTGATGGTTTTGAGCTAGGTTTTGAGTATATAGACACAAAAATTGATAAATTCACAATGATAAGATGGCGCACAACAACGGCGCAACTATAAAAAATTGTGTGGTCAAGCTGATTCGTCTTTCATCTGACGAGATAAAAAAAATTCACCGCCAACATACCATTGAATAAAGAAGCTAAGCCCGAGCGCGCAATAATTATTGAAAAGAAACGTGCATGTTATAAAATAAAGGACAAAGTCTCCTCAATCGATTCGGATGTGAAAATTTCAAATCAAAATCGGTGTGGTCTCCGAAAACGAAATCTGCTCGAAAAAAATGAACCACCAAAAAAACGCGTTTGCCGAGACTTGACAAAACAACAAAATCCCAAATTTATATATGCTCCTTCCAAAATTAAAAAACGGAAATATGTTTGAGTTAGCCAGAATGAGAACATATTCTCCTTGGCCAGCAAAACTGTTGAGTATAAATTAGTCGTCGGTTAAAGTTTATTTCCTTGAAGACCATACTACTGGATCAGTGAAAATTGAAAATATTGGTTTATTAGGGGAGAATTCAGAATTTATGAAATCATTACTCGCTAAAAAAAATAAATACAGTGCGTTTCACTCCAGAAAGTACCCCACAATTAATTAAAAAAACAATTATTTCTTAAAATTTCCTTTTGGCATATTTTATTTAACCCATAAGCTAAGACGCAATTCGATTTTGACAGCTGTCAGTGTAAAGTTTGTTTTCAACACAAAAACATGGATTCGGAATATTATTCCAAGCGTTTTGAAGTAGTATTCCTGCATTTGCACCCAAAAGGTCCAAAATTATCCATCAAGGCCATTGCAAAGTACAAAACTACCAAAAAGCGGTTCAAGAAGTCGAACGCATTCAAAATGTGCCACCTCATTCATCTATTTTCAACAGTACGGTTCTGAATATTAATAAATTGGAGTTTTTTTTTGCCCGCAAATCAGGTCGAGGTATATTTTCACTCACGGTGGCTGTTTTCCACTCAAATTGTCTACTTTCCACTCAAAGATGATAAATTTCCACTCAAAATGGTCGATTTTCCACTCAAATTTGTCCATTTTCCACTCACGACTCTCCACTCAAAATGGTCTACTTTCCACTCATTTTGGCCATTTTCCACTCATTTTGGCAATTTTTCACTCAAAATGGTCATTTTCCACTCAAATTGTCCATTTTCCACTCAAAATTTTCCACTCAAATTGTCCATTTTCCACTCAAGGATGTAAAGTTTCCACTCAGAATGGTCGATTTTTCACTCAAGTCTTAAATTTTTGATTTCACATCAAATAATTAGTTTTAGCATATGTAATCTGCCTTCTCCTTTTCTCTTATTATTTTTTATTGTATTCACTCACTCCCTCAACCACTCAATCTACACGTGATCTATAGCTGATTAGAAGAGTGTGTTTGCGAAAAAAAATAATAAGAGAAAAGGAGAAGGCAGAGGATCTTCACTCACGCGCGCGCTCGTACGATCCTCTGCCTTCTCCTTTTGTCTTATTATTTTTCATTCTATTCACTCACTCACTCTCTATACCACTCAATCCATACCCGATTGATAAGAGAAAAGGAGAAAGCAGGGGATCTTCACTCTTCACGCGCGCGCTATTCTATTCATTCTCTCTCTCTGTCTCTCTAGCTCTCAATATATATTATGATGTGGCTGATTAGAAGAAGTAGTACTCCAAAGTAGCTAAACATTTGTTTATTTTTTTTTGCATGGGATATGTCGGATTTAGAGGTGCGCATGGTATCGAATAGCAGGAAGGGGGCAACTTGAAGTCCACTAGGGGGACAAAAATGGGGTTAGACACAGGCTTCTAATACCGCTACTTTTGTTTCAATATTGCTATTTTGTTTTTAAATATTCTATTATTTCCTATTATGCCTCTAATATTGCTATTTTGATTGTTAATGCTCTAATATATACACAAATCTCCCATAAGAAATACACAGAGAGCAAAATATGCGTACTGCTTCTGAATGAGGCGCATGCGCACATTGAGAGCGTACACCACACAAAAGCAGAGGTTTCAGTGCATATTTTGTTATTTTTATTTTCTCTATTTTCGTTTTAATTCGAAGTTGGAATTTATCAAAAGATTTGCTGCGTAAACGTTTAGAGTCATAAATACGAATTGTTTATTCGTCAAACGTGCCAGAGGGGGCAGACCCCGAAATACCCCCCATATTTACTGTGATCAAAAGTATACTTTTTTGTATGTCGTCTTTCAAGCAAAATAATCATCGATTTGTCAAGATTCTCACATTTTTTTATTTCCTTGCGCAAGAAACGCGTTCTTTGGAAAGAGCATGATATTGCTTGTCATGTTCGATATAAATTATCAATCTAACATTGAACGGTCCATTCGTCCGTCCAATCGCATGAGAACCCTGTCCGTTTTCATGTTCACTCTATTCGTTCGTTCGTCCGTTTTGGTCCATCCGGGAACTTTTGGCCTGCTCCAACACACTATCTCATCGAGTTTTGAAGATTTTTCGATGAAATTTTCACAGGATATGTTGAAAGTGAGTTTCTTGAACGTATCAAATTTTGGATCAAATTGAACCACGCCATCATGGTCTACCACGGGTTAAAACATAAAATACTTGAAAATTCGTATATTTCGTGGTGAGATTTGGACTCCTCGACCCAAAATATTTTCGAAGAACCAAATTTTTGAATGTTGAACCCTTATTGACTTAATATACCCTCTAAGGCACTTTTACCATCCGTATCCAGACGTGTTATATAAAATGTTGTATAAATGTCGAGAAATTTGTGACATGTTTCCACTCATTGACAATTTGAGTGGAAAATCGACCATTCTGAGTGGAAACTTTACATCCTTGAGTGGAAAATGGACGATTTGAGTGGAAAATTTTGAGTGGAATATGGCCAAATTGAGTGGAAAATGACCATTTTGAGTGAAAAATTGTCAAAATGAGTGGAAAATGGCCAAATTGAGTGGAAAGTAGACCATTTTGAGTAGAAAGTCGTGAGTGGAAAATGGACAAATTTGAGTGGAAAATTGATCATTTTGAGTGGAAATTTATCATCTTTGAGTGGAAAGTAGACAATTTGAGTAGAAAACAGCCAACTTGAGTGGAAGATATATTTGACCCGCAAATCATTATAGAAATTGTGTCATCTCCATTTTTCAGATTAAGAGATGCATGCTTTAAATTAGTACTGATATTTTGCTGGTTTGATGCAGTGTACGCAAAATACTTCTGATGTGACCCAAACTACTCATTTTGTTGAGAATGATAGATTCAATCTCATAATAATGGGTTCAATTTTTGAATTGTTTTTACCTTATTATGGGATTTAATCGATCATTTTAAACAAATTGAGTAGTTTTGGTCACATCAGAATACATTTGAAATGATTTTAACGACTAGTTTACTAGATATTTTTTGAAAGACAATCTGTGTGCTTGTTCTGAATGTTTTATTGTTCTCTGTTCGGTGGTTAGCAATAGACTAATTTATTGGTGTTTATGTGCTGCGTAGCATCACTTGGTGGTCGCGGCGTTACTTTCTCTCTCAGCGGCATCGCTATCTGTTTCTCTCTTTAGCGGGGAGATATGGAATGCAACGTTCACATTTACGTAAGTAATTCGCGTCACTTCTACATGTAGATGCTCTCCGCGCTACATTTACATTTACTTCACTTTGGACTCATATGTATTCGCGCCTAGCTGTGTTCTTGGTACATGTATAAGGCATGTAGATTGGCGCCGAATTTTTCGTGGGAACTGTCATATCAGCCAATTTGTTCCGAAACCAACAAAAAAACAGCACTCAAAACCCAAAATCACTTCAACGAGAACAACCAAAGAACTTACGATATCAGATTTTCAAAACATCACTCTAAAAAACTATGCAGATAAAAAAAACTGAACCAATAGCACCGACAAGTCCGTACATCGAATTTCTTTTCGGCTCAAAGCGTATCGTCGTGAAAAAATCGTCATTTTGTTGGCTGCTACAGGATGACGTAAAAAAAATTAGCAATGATTGACTATTACGAGTACGGGCAAATAACGATTCAAAAAAAATCAAAGCAAAAAACTAAGAACGCAATGAGCCTGAATGAACGATTCAAATTCACATTGTATCGAGCATGTAAATACTAAGAATATATAATAAACAAATAAATGCATGTTGTTTATTTATTTAAATTCGATTTGAAGACTTATAAGAAGAGAATAAAATATGAACGAAACTTCAACTATTATTTGTATGATATTGGCAACAATATAAATTATATTATAATACTAGCGAATTATTTACTTGACTTTTCTCGCATATTGTTGGCTACGCCAGCAATCACATATAGCGTTCGATTGTGTATGTGTATGCATACGACCGAAGTGTGTAAAGAGTTTAGCTTGCGGCGCATGTCTTTGACGCTTCTTTCTTAGTTCGCTGTACACTGTGTGTGTATGTATTTGTAGTGTTGGCTAACACGTTTGTTAGCCAGCGTACACCAAGCAAGTCAATTAGCTGGCTAATATGACTATCACTGTTCGAATGTAATGCGACCATTTGGAATATTAACATTAAACCCAGGAACCAACAACGTGCATACTTCACATTTAGTAACATCTGGCCTGGCAGTTATTTCATAATCAAAACCATCAAAAGAAGCCAGTGATGGTTTTCTGTTAGCCAGCGTTGACTTGACCGAGGCTTACACCAAAAATTGGTCTACGCCAGTCGTTAGCCAGCTAATATATACAAGGCTCGTTTGTATGTGTATGTGTATGCGTGTGTTTTCGACCGAAGTGCGTTCAATGTTGCAATGATATTTATGTTGATTTTTTTTTTTATTTATGAGAAAAGTAAAAAAAAATAAATTTAACATGACATTTTCTCATTTTTATTTATTCTTTACTTTAAAATAAATAATTTAATTTATTTTGCGTACGAAATATTTGAAAAATAAAAAAAAATGAATGATTTGAAGGTACATGCTGCGCCACCATACGGATACATTGGAAACAAACTTTCCCGCTTACATTGCTGTCAAAATCTCACATTTCATTTCAATTGCAACATTGC
Source organism: Aphidoletes aphidimyza (assembly GCA_030463065.1). Taxonomy (NCBI): domain Eukaryota; kingdom Metazoa; phylum Arthropoda; class Insecta; order Diptera; family Cecidomyiidae; genus Aphidoletes; species Aphidoletes aphidimyza. The sequence goes on along the minus strand of CM059998.1, from coordinate 5,225,593 downwards.
TCAATGCTCAACTGACAATTTTACAAATTGGTTGAAGGGAAAACAAAAAATTTCAATCGATTTCATTCAATGTGTCCATAATATGTTGAAAAATTCAAGACACTCACTTTAATCGTACGTTTGTATTTTTTTGTCGGCCTAAAAACAGGTTAAGCGGTACAAATCTGTGAATTGTTGAAGGAAAAACAATAATTGTCAATCGATTTCATTTGATATTTGCAAAATATGATGAAAAATCCAAGACACTTACTTTAATCGTACGTTGACAGCCCAAAACCCGGCAAAAATTGACATTTGCATTGAATGCATCCATTACCAATACGTAAACAACAGATGGTTGGTTCGGTTCACCAATACATGTATCGCTGGCTAACACATTTGTTAGCCAGTATACACCACTGCGGCAAATTAGCCGGTCAATTTGCTCATCACTGACAGAAGCAATTATGTCAGCCAACATTTTTGTACCACTTAGTCCAACTCCTCTTCAAGAGCTTTTGCATCATCCAATATCATTTGATTTGACCGCAAAACTCCACTTACAAGCTTATCAAAATCAACCGATTTACACATACGACGACCCGAATAAATATGATTGTCAATAGCTTTGATCTTGTAATTTTGAAAATGCATTTGCATATGCATGTACATGTGGCAATTGTTGAGGACACAAGCGATGAGAAGAGCTACTGCTACTACTGCTTCCAACACCAGCCTCTTCATAATCGATCTCCATTATCATTGACATAACTTTGGCACTTTCAACATGATCATCGCCATCATCGCCGCCGCCGCTATCATCAATAATTGATTTATCGATGTCATCGGGCACCTTCCAATCCATTGCCGTCCATACTATTGGCAATATAGGCAAAAGATCGAACAATCCTCTTCCACCCACATGCACTTTATTTCGTATGTAGACAGGTCCTTCGCATAGTACTTTTAATTCGGTCAACGCACACAAGCAAATCTGAGAATAAATGTCAAGCACATTACTCCATACATTTATAATTTTTTGGTCAATCCACTATGGTATAAGAATGTATTGAGTTATCCCAATGTGGTGCAAATGTAGAACTTACTTTCATTGCAAAATCGGTTTGCATGTAAATGTAAGTTTGACATTTGCACCGCATTGGAGTGACCTATGTATTGGTTATACCAGTATAGAGTAGCTTACACAGGCGCAAATATATAATCTGTCAAACTACACGATACTGGTATAACCAATAAGATGAAAAAACCTCTGAACGAGGTATAAACAGAGTGGCGCACCCGAATATCCTGCCCTCAAAATGACTGATATCACATTTAACGTGGCGCTGTTGAATTATATATTTTTGGTTCAACGCTTTTCAAATAATTCAACATTTTTTCCATGATGGCATCAATTGAAATTTGAACTAGTAATTTGAAAAAAATCGACACCCTGACACTCTCCCCCTGCTTATTTTCTTATATGTAAAGAAATTGGACCGTTCTCGACGGTTTTGAACTGCCCCCCACACTCCCTAAAAATAATGTTATACATCACAGAAATCGAGAGAAGGTACAAAGTTACAAACACACACACACACACACACATACCAAACCCAATTTTCAGGGAAAACCCCCCTTTCCGGGAAAACGTACACAACTTTTGAACGAGTCAACCGATTTTGATGGTTGAGCACTCGTTGGAAAGGTATTGAGGAGTACTATCGATTGGTCACTCAACGACAGTGGTCAAAGTTACCCCTCGGGAGATATGCTATATAATCTGAAAAAAACACCCCCATACGTCCACCAAGCGAAATTTTTTTTGGTTCCACGAAAATTCATTTTGACGACGGCTTTCGTTTAGTTTGGTCCTAAGCTACACGCCAATGCATATTCCACGAATGACATCGCTCGGCAACACAGAATCCGAAAACTCGCGTATATATAGTGTTGCACTCAAAAGTGTATTTTTTGGTGCGCCACTGGGAGAACTGCCGTTCTCCGCGATACATAGCTCACTCCAATGCGGTGCAAAGGTTACATTCAATTCCTGTCTTTGAAGACTCAGATTTATTTTAGAATCAAATTTAAAAATACAGATTGTTTTGATATGCTCTGTCGATGGGACTCTCGAAAAATCACTTATTTCGTTTGTACTTAGAACTTAATTCGACATACAGTACATGAAATCATACACTGTCATTTTATTCGTATTTGAGTTTACGAAATACAACAGTTTTATGTATGCGTGGTACCAAAGGATTAAAACTAAATCCAATGAAAAAAAATACCCATACATATACGTAGCTCTATTGGATTTCGTTTTAATCTTTTGGTGCTACGCATACGTATAAATGGTAAGGGAGATGTACCACATACGGGTCGGGTTTTGAATTTTAACCATAACTTTTGATCAAATACGAATTGTGCGAACATATATACCTCGTTTGAAAGATAATCGTCAGATCTAGCTTTTCTCCGAAGAAAGTATATCAATTCAGCTTACAGAAAGACCAATTATATGAGGACACGATTTTTTGGCAAAAAATTTTTTGATACCACATACGGGTCACCTGGAAAAATCCACATAAAATGCAAACATATGAAGTAAAACTCACATAAATACAGAAAATATTAATGTTTATTCATTTTGAAAGCCTTCAGTGGCAAAAATAAATTTAAAAAATGACAGAAAATTGCAATTTTGCATCAATTTATTCCATTTCATTATCATCATCATCAAAATCCAAGTCGGAATTGCAATTTTTGCAAGTGAAGTAGCTCGCCGTCATGTTTGCGCAGCTCAAATGATATGGTCGCTTGCATTCATTGCATTCGATGGAGTTCATCATCATCTGATGGTGGTGACTTCTTTTTTGCACGTTTTGCCGGTGGTTTGGCTGGTGGTGTCGATTTTTGTTTTGTTGCTTTTGCTGGTGTTGTTGCTTTTGCTGATGTTGTTGCTTTTGCTGGAGTTTTTGCTTTTGCTGGCGTTTTTTGTTTCTTCTTCTCTCTGAGAAGAGCTATGCTCTAAAGAGAAGTAAGAACAGTGCTTTGCATCGCTTTGCGGCCACGACTTGACTTCTTTTTTGGTGTCCAATCTCATTCAAAAGCGAAGCACTAGTCGAACGAGACAATGTCGACAACGAAGATGATGGTCGTGATGATGAAGCTTCCGACGTCGAAACTTCTTCTTCTCGACCGATATCAATCGGTTCGTCAACTAAAACAAGACGCCGCTGGTGGTCTTCACCAAGACCATCTTCACAAGCAGCCTCTTCTTCATTCCGACTAACGGCTTGAATAAAATCCGCTTCGGTGAAAATATCAGGATCGAAGGGGCTAATGCCGGTGGCTCTTAAGCCAGATCTAATTATCATCGGCGTTAGAGCCTTATTCAAAGTGGCACATACAAGACCAGCAATGTGACGGACTTCCAGCGCTTGATTTGCATTATTCTTTTGCCAGGCACTGCACTGGCTTTTATAAATGGTCTTCACCGGGCCGTACACGGACACATCGAGAGGCTGTAGCTTGTGGCTACAATGGGGCGGAAAAGATAATATGTGCACACCATTTGCAGCAGCAACGTCGAGAGCCTCCACCGAAAGGTGAGATGCGTGGTTGTCCAAAAGAAGTAAAACCGGCGACTCACGTGACGTTTTCACATTTCGGATGAAATGCCGAATGAACCTAACAAACTCTGGCTGGCACATCCAGCCAGAATCATAAGCATAACAAACGGCGCCTGGTGAAATATTATCACGAAAGGCCGCTTGCATGTTTTTGCGTGGGAACAAGAAGAATGGTGGTACGGAATTTCCACTTGCACTCACGGTAAGGGCCATCGTCACCATCGTGCCACGTTCTGCAGCTTCCAACTGCCCAACTTTGCGCAAGCCTTTCAAGGCGATGACCTTTCCAATTTTACTTGGGACCGTTGAAAACCCAGTCTCGTCCATATTGTAAATGGTTGTACCGTCGAACTGAAATTCATCCATCAAACGGGCCAAATTTGCGAAAAACTTATCTACATTTGGCTTGCAGAAAGCTTTGACCCGTTGGATGGATGTTTGTTCGGGTGTTCGCAACGTAAGCTGGGGGTGGCGCTTCATGAAGAGGTAATACCACTTACGGCCGGCTTTCTTATTTTTTTCGGATAGTCCAAAGATAATTTTTGGGCCAACTGGAATGCCAACTCTTTCAGCTCATTGATACTCAGCCCGTAATAATGATTAACGCATTTGATGATATAATCAACTAGATCTTTTTCTTGGCTGGGAGAGAAAACCTGTATAAAAAAAAGAAAAACCCATTGAAAACACGGTAATCACCACAAAAAAGAGATGAAAAAAAATACCATGGTTTCAGCAGTCCTTCTGTTACTAAAAGAACCTATGGCTTCCAACAAAACATCATCGGCAATTGAAGAAATATCATCAAAATTGTCCGTTTTTTTTTTCAAATGGCGCTGTAAAGTGCTGAGTGTGATGCCATGAGCTCGAGCAGCAGACCGAACGCCTGCATCTTCCAACAAACACATTTTAATGGCATTGAGCATAGCATTGAAATCAATTTTCGCTACGGAATTTTGTTCGGGTGTTTTTTTTTTGGTGCGACATGGCTGAAAACAAAAAAAAACGAATGAAAACATCAGTTGAACGAAATAAAAACACTTTATTTTGACACTAACTATGATATTTCACCATAAAAATGTCAAATATACACTGTATGTGGTGCGGACGCCATTTTTTTGAGTGATAATAAAAAAATTTTTTCCATATAATGGCTTGAATCGATATTCCATCACAAAATATACTTCAAATGCTACAGATATATGCATTCAACTCACCTTTTTTAGTTGATTCACTACACAAAATGATTGTTCAAAAAAAAACGAGAAAAAGTTTTTTCGAGATTTTTTTTACACGATGTCTGGAGCTAACACAAGAAATGCGACTATTCACTTCGTTGTTTTACCAAAAACTGCGTAAAGGCAAATGACAAGTTTGACACTTGTCAAATCGGCCATATTGGTCTTGCCAGAGAAAAAAAGTGGGGTGAACTGCATGTGGTGCTGACCCGCATGTGGTACATCTACCTTACATTTCGTTTCAATTACTTGTTTGTACTTTTCGCATAACTGTTTTCTTCAGATTAAAATTATTATATTTTTTAGCCTTGTACCGCAGGTACTATACACAAAAAACTCCTATTAAAACACGAATAATATTATCATTCTCCAGTAAGGATTGTATTGCCATGCTTGAGGGAAACTATCAATTTATTCTGGCCTTACTTTTTATTGGTTTGTCTGTATTTACGTATCATCCAAGTAAACAAACCCAATAGCTGCAAGTAAATTCCTTGTGCATAACTGTGTTTCGAAACAACAATACTAATTGCTCTAATTCCAATTTTGACTAACTCAACTAGTTATACATTCCATGCTTTCACGATCATTTGCTAAAATTTCAATTATTACCCTACAAATAAAACTCGCACTAACACACGCAGTACATGAAATCGCACCATACGGAGCACCGTATGAGTATTTTCATATATGAGACGCAAGGCACATCTAAAACTCAAAAGGGAAATTTCCGAATATAAAAGATTCCTGCATGTCTTTTGAAATGCAAAACGCAACTCATGAATTCAAACATAAAAACTTAGGTCTCATTTTCAAACTGCTTAAACGATCTCAGAAAACTCCAACTGGAGCCGAAACCATGTGTTTCCGATGGATCAAACCTTTCTGACTAATTTCAAATAACTATAATTCCTGCCCTTACATATCTGAGTAACTCATAAATTTAGGCACTCACCGTCTCTGAAGACTCAGATTTATTTTAGAATCAACTTTATTACTCAACTTTAAAAATATAGATTGTTTTAATATGCTCTGTTGATGGGACTCTCGAAAAATCGCTTATTTCATTTGTATTAGAACTTAATTCGAAACACAATCACTGTTTAGCCCTTACTAACGCATACAGTACATGAAATCACACGGAGTAACACACATCTTGGGTTGTAAATCACTTTTCTCTTGCTTATGATCATAAAAACATTATTTATCATGAACTTCATGGATCGTCTCAAGCAAGGCTTGTTTTTTCGCTGCGCCGCATCTATGAGATATTTAATATGCAGATGTGTGTGCGTCAGGCTGTCGAGACGCAAGCAAACGAACTCAGTAAATGCGTCACATGCGCGTGCGTTTGTAGACCGAATGTATGGATCGCGCATGCACATGCGACGCATTTACTGAATTCGTTGGCTTGCGTCTCGACAGCCTGACGCAAACACATCTGCATATATAAATATCTCATGAATGCGGCGCAGCGAAAAAACAAGCCTTGGTCTCAAGGATCATAAACTCAAAATATTAACTACACAAATAATGTTACAATCCACACGGAGCCAATTCATACGGATCGAATTTATCCTAACTAGTTACGCATAAAATTGCTAACTCAACTATTTATATTTTTGTTCTTTGTGTGAACATTTGAGAAACAAAATTTCAACTATACATATACCACATACTAACTGGCCACAACTTGAATTACAATACAAATTACTGTTCTTCTACTTCAACTACTTGTTGGTACATTCCGCATAACTGATTTCTTCAGATCAAATTATTAATGTTTAGCCTTAATAATCGTTTTGTCTGTATTTACGTATCATCCAAGTAAACAAACCAAATAGAACTCATAAAATTTGAATACCTTAGACACCCACAATTACAATTAAGTACAACATCATTAATCCCTTCATCATGGGCCACAGCTTTACACAAACCCTTCCGCGAATCTTTCGCGTGTGGCACTCTGGTTTTAAGAAATTCATGATCAAAAATATGCATAACTTCACCAATGACAAAACCAACATTTTCTGGCCAAACAACTTCAAGCTTTTTAGCTCGAACAAATCTGAATACTTCTTGCAAGTATGTCAACACGGTCATTTGGTTTATTCGCCATGCACACGTATGTTGACCACGAATTGTGACTTCTCCTTCATTTAATTTTTTTTGCCGTCCCCAATTTCATCTTTGAAACCACAAGTATTCGCTTCCAATTGACATTTGCATTTACCGTGTGAAGATGCACAAATAAAAATCACGGTCCTCCGATTCAGTGTAAATCCATCAACTGGTTCCCAAAATGACCCTCCACCATAGAATTTCAAGCCTCCGGTATTTCTAATCCCTAAACCTCTGATTTTAAATGTACCATTTTGAATCCAATTGTCCAAAAAATTATCTGGTACTGCTTCCAGTAAACGGACGTTGTACAATGAATTCATCTTCTTCTGAAATTTTCAAACGAAAATACAACAAAAAAATATTGTCACATTTATTTTTCGTTAAATTCTAAACAATCAAACACTTTGTGTGTATGACTATAATTTTACAAATTAAAAACAATATAGCTACATACTGATACGTATGTCTACGTTCAGTAGTACTGGAGAGTATTCGCAAGCGTAAGTCCGTTGCGTCGCTTGCAGCAGAGTCGCTGCTGTGTGTGGTGCGTGTGTAGTTGTGTCGCTACTTTACACATAACAGCTTATGCTTACACCGTGTAACACACACACGCACACATGAGGAATTCCAAATGAGCGTTCTTCTGGTGGTCGATAATGACCCGACGGTACCTTTGGTTTAGCTCTATCACGTGGGATTTTTTTTTTTGCTTCTACAGAGTTTTCAATTCGGAAAATCAAAAAAAAAAGTTTTTCTGGGGCATCTTAGGTATTTTAGTCCCAATAGAAAAATGTAGCCTGGGACAAATTAATGCGATTTGATATAAAAAACATCAAAATTGGTTGGAAAATAGGAGAGATATTGAGTTTTGAAGTAAACAAATTTTGGTTTTTTTTTTATCAAAAACTACCCGAATTTGTTCAACTTCAAAACCCAATATCTCTCTTAGTGACTTACATTTTAAGATTGACGCAGAATGAAAAGACAAAACTTTTGGAAGAAAAAAATGAAAAAAGAAATATAAGTCAATTCGAGTTTTTTGCGTTTGAAGATTTGAAAATGAAAAATATGTACCCAATGTACCCGGAGGTATCCGATCATGATTTATTCTGATAGAGCACTTCAATACCTATTCAGGGATATGCTGATGTCAAAAATCCATTTACGGGTTACAAAGTTGTGTTTGCTCTAATGTGATGTTGTTTACGTGTTTTCAAAAAAAATCGAAAAATTCGATAGTCTTCGCCAGAAAACCAGTCTACAAATGATGAATTTACTACTAAAATGGCGAGTTAGGAAGCTTGTTCGGAACTTGTGCGTCTTTCGTCTACAAAACGGACTTGTATCGTTCCAAATCGTTTGGCAATCGATTCCTTGGCAAAAATTAGTCAGATAAGGTCAAATGCAAATCTTTCTATTGTAATAAGAAAACACTGAATATCTTTATTGCTTTAGTTTTACTTTTTATTGTTGACTGTCTCCTCTCACTGCCGGCTATCGAATGCCCATCTCGATACAAATACACTTGACAGTTGCTGTGCCGTTCACAGTCATTGTTTCACAATCACTATGAAATCTGGATTAACCTTGACTCAATCATCGGAACACTTAACTCTGAATGTTAAACTGAATTTGAAATTTCTGAATCCAATTTGAAATAAGAACTTAATGATTGTTTTTTTTTCTCTCTTCTTCTCTTCAAACACTGATTTTTGGTACATTCGGCTGGGAAAGAATTGAATATTACTGCAAAATTGAAATGGTTAGATAGAATTTTAAACTGAAATTGACTTCTATTTGCAATCAAATGAATAATTGGGTTCAACTTTGAATTTTTATATAAAAACAATTGAATATGATGAACTTAAATCAATATAGGAGTATGGTAGAAGAAGAGATAGTATGAAAAAAGGAGCGGTGACATCTAGCGACTGTTCAAAGAACGTCTTTGTGTGCAACAACAACTATATACACGCATTTGCGAATTTCACAAACACAACTGTATGACTGAACTTGACTTCATTTGTATTAGTTACACCGACAAAATCAAACTGTCAGATTCTTATACGTGTTGAATACATTGATCATATAGTCATACGGTCCCATTGACTTAAATGCATGAATCTGAAAAAAAATAAAATTTCAAGTTGTCTTAACTAATCACTCCAATCGGAATCACTCTTATTCTGAAGGGCTCTGATATTTGCTCAGAATGCACTGATGGTCGATTTTGTCGGGCAATTTTTGAGTACATGCGTTTTTGATCCACAATGGAAACACGAACCTTTGTCTCTTTTTGGTGCTTAGCAATCCCGTGAATAATGGCCAAAACCTGAACAGTTAAAACATTGGACAATTTCGGAACTGGTTGATGCTGAAGCGGGATTTGTGTTTGATTTCTGAATTTTCAAACGCTCCTGAATCGATGATTGCTTTTCTTTTGATGTTGTCTGAACTTTATTTGGTGCTGAATGACGTGTCGGTGTTTCAATCGGTGCTGAAGTTTCACTATTTTGTTGCTCACTTGACGGCAATGTTGCCTCCAAAATGGATATAGACCCAACATTTTCGGAGGTGCTCGATTTTTTTTTAACAATATGAATTAAGTGTGTGCAATGTGTACTTTAGTGTACAGGTAACAAAAAAAAGTGTACCTGAAAATGTTTCGAGTTATTAATGACTCTTTTATAGCCTTAAATAGCCTATGGACAAAAATGAAAAAAAAAATACGAACTCCAATACGCACTAATCTTTCTATATGTCTATTGATTTCATATAAGTGTACTCAATGTGTAGAACACAAATCATTCGGCAAATCCAGCATATTCATATTCGTTCACTAATTATCACATATTTTCATTCTAAAATTTTCAGAAATTTATTCTCAGCGATTTTGTCGCTGAAACATCAATCGGTCTCAGCTGGTTTATTTGCCATAGCTGCCAGAAGGCATGCCATGCGATATCGCATATGCATAGCGTCTATAGGCAACATACGAATGCGACACAAAGCGAAGAAAGAGAAACTTTCTTCTCCGCTTTGCGCGGCATTCGTATGCTGCCTATAAACGCTAAGCAACGTATGGTTCCTCTACAATGTCATTGAACACACTCATTTGAGTGAATATACATTCGATTTGGATTCATTTGGTATTACTGACATTTTATTCAAACGTTTCGAGTGTACATATAAATATCAATCAATAGTCGATCATTTTTTTATAGTCAATTGATTGTATGATATATCTATTTTTATCGAGTGTACAATGTACATTTAACGTCATATCATTTTGTAAGCATCCATCATTCTAAAACATGTTTCGTGTGATAGAATAGTCTTTTGTTCTGCAGAACTCTGCGATAACGAAAATTCGGGTTTGGAGCTGTCATACGTTTTCAATGTATTTCAAAATGCATGATGAAAATTGGATCATTATTTACCCACAGTAATATTCCGCGCACCTTAGCCACAATGTTTAACATGAATTTTTTTGATAAAACACCACAACCATAATTGGTTCGCTTGGAATTCATGAAATTTATTTTGATTTGTGTTTAGTAAAACAACTACCCTACAACTTTTGACACGAAGCAAAGAAAACCATATGAAATATTTTCATTTCCTCCGTGGAATTAAATATCCAAAATAAAGTTCAAACTGTTAAACTATGGAATTTACCGTTGATGGCCACATCTGTTCACCGTTTTTTTTACGGTCCCCAAAATGAAAAAGAATGAATGAATTAATTTGTCTCACGGAATTTACTGTTTTACGTTACACTGTTTTATTTTCCGTTCGAATTCTTAATATTACTCTAATCTGTATAATAAATCCATATAAATCTATGATTACACTGTTTTTACACGGTTTTTTCTGTTCGATGGTTTATACGGTCGGTTTTACGTAATATTTCTGCACGATGTAGGCACAAGTTCGATCCAACGATTTCTTACGAGAATACCTGTTACTTTTCTGTTTTTCTGTCGATGAAATGCTGATGGCTCGTATCTGTTTGTTCAGCCCTCAAATTAGCCGACGATCCTGTACTTTCTCAGCAGGTTATTCGATGATCGATGAAATGGCAATTCCCTGTGCACGTGGTATTCTCTGTCTTGTGGCTGTACCGTATTTCCGTATATTCTCCGTGTTTCGCTCAGAGGGAGATTTAATTTTTATCGCACCAAATGCACCAAGAAAAGAAGTGAATCGTGCACTGTCTCTTTGGACTTACCTTGTTTACGCTCGCTCCAATAGCGAGCGCCCAGTCTTCTAAAATCACCTGAAACGTATTCTATCTTAACTAATCTGTCAAACACTTAGATTTTCTTTCAACAAAAAATTAAACTTTATTCACTAATTTGGAATTATTGCATCCGATTTGTTAAGCAGAAAAAACGGTGCTCTACCGTTCGCAAAAAAACTGCTTGCGCATTGCTCGGTTGTTACTAAGTGACTGACTCACAAAATATGCTTGGTGCGTGCATGAGCAATTCACGCACACAAACAAGAGAGAAGCACACCGAACGCACTGTTCGGTACACTCCGTATGTGGTCAAGACAATCTTATTCCGTGTGTATTTACTGTCTTTTTTTGCCGTATCCTTGCCGGTACCTTACCGCAGTCTCTGTTTTATTGTAATTTGGTTAATTCTGTCGCTTATATAAATATAATTATTGGCCTTTACCTGTGCTGCGCGTCACTGTGTTATATCTTTGAACACTGCACAGAAGCGCCATCTCATGGCCAATTGTTCAGTACTATTGAAATACGCAGTGAATGAAATCCAAGTCGCCATCTTGGATTTTGTTCACTGTGTATTTCAATAGCACTGAGAAATTCGCCATGAGATGGCCTCGTAGTGGAACGTATTTAAAGAGCCGCATATAAATCTACATAAACAACATGGGGATGGTGCTGCGGTTTTATACTGTTTAATTTAATAAAAATGGCTATTACTGTACAGTGTTCAATGTTAATTTTTCTGTACACGTCTTATTGTGTTGAATGCTAAAAACCATCTGATTTCACTGGACGTTTTATTTCTGTACAATGGCTGTCTCTGTGTGGCGTAGATTTATGGTACATTTCGGGCTAACTTGAAATTCTGTTTGTGGTACTTTCTGTTCATTTTATAACATTCTATATGGTTTTTTTCTGTCTTAATTAATTCTTTTACGATGAATTTATGCCGTGAAACAAATCAATTCAACCTTAAAGTGATCAGCACCAAAGCAATTATGTAGCGTACGAATAGACACAGTGCCTATTCGTACGCCATTTCCAATTTTACAGGTAGCGTACGTTTAGATGAATTTTCTATTCGTACGAAATTTATAACAATTGGTGTACGAATAGCCAGTGCTCGCAGCGAACCATTTTCCATGTTTAGTGGCGAAGGAAAATTCAAAATAATTTGGAAAATGGTTCGTAGCGAACCATGTTCTATTTTCAGTGGCGAACGAAATTTCAGCGACCCATGTACATAGACCTGAAATGCCGATAAAAAAGAAGAAGGAACATGAACGTCATTCTATTGGAAATATTTGAAGCATAAGTATCGTGTCACATTGAAATCAAAGATAAATTAAATAACCAGAGATAATTAAACAGAGATAAAAAGTGATATTGCTAAGTACAAACGACTATTGAATTCATAATTCAGCAAAGAAGATTTCCGAGACGAGGACAAGAGGAACGAATTGTAGAAAAGATCAAAGCGTAAGGAAAAATTATGTCAATGAATTCATACAACTAAAATGTGTCGAATTCGATAGTGGTTTTTTCCAGGCATTGGTTCGTAGATAGAACTACATATATAAAAGTAGCCCTACTATTGTAGCCACTGTTTAGTATTTCGTTGCGTACACAGCACAGCAGCCACTGCGTTGACTCACACACGCACGTCACTTCAATACAGTGCGCACGTTGTATTGAAATGGCGTGAGTGTGAGTGTCTGAGTCAACGCAGTGGCTGCTGTGCTGTGTACGCAACGAAATACTAAACAGTGGCTACTATAGTAGGGCTACTTTTATGTATGTAGTTCTATCTACGAACCAATCCCTGGTTTTTTCGGTAGGCAAGACAAGTTTTTTCGTTCGAAACGGCAATTTTCTGGATAGCATTTGGATAGACCGTGTGACGACGATAAAGAAGAGATCACCGATAACCGAGAAGAGGAAACGCTAAGCAGAACAAGGGAGAAATCGACAAGGGCGTAGCAAGGGAACATATACGAAGCGGCCGGCATAAATTCAATACGCTGTGAGCTGATACAAGAAATTGATATGGTACCCATCGTTGATTGATTGTCTTGGCCAAGAATATCCGAATTGTAATAATTAGAGCAATAGTGAATTGATTGATATAGGTAGAGATAAGAAGTAATGTAGAAAGTTTAAGTCTATTTTGAGCAAGCGTTCGCAAAAGTATAGCTTAGCAGCACCCGTGTGTCCCATGTACTCGAATTCAAATCGAGTGAATATATTTCGCACACGATTCAGTATTTAAATGTGGAAAACGAGTGAAATTCGAGTGAAGACTTGCATCTCACACGTTTCCGATGTTCAAATACAGAACCGTGTACGAAACGTTATCACTCGAATTCAATTCGAGTACAGTTTGTCCGCCGCATAAGATTTACTGTACACGAATTGAATTCGTGTGAATACGTTTTGTACACGGTTTAGTATTTGAACATTGGAAACGTGTGAGATACAAGTCTTCACTCGAATCTCACTCGTTTTCCACCTTCAAATACTGAATCGTGTGCGAAATATATTCACTCGAATTGAATTCGAGTACATGGCACACACGGGCAAGCATATCGTGTTCTCGGCATAATATGCTTGCATATCGATCTGCTGCGTTCTCTACGATTCTTTTAAGCTCATAATAAGCCAAAGCACATCTGCGCTCTGACGAGCCCATGTGAATAATTAAGTATGTTAATTGACGTTATGCACGGTCATCATACTCATTTTGAATAGTTTATACACTGCGTACAACATTGACGAGCGTTGTGTACAACACGAGAATAAATGGCGGAAACAGCATTGTGCCGACTCGAAACGAACAACAGAATCTGCTCTTGTTCCCAAAACTCACCACAGAGCACCAACAACTCAAAACAAATTAGCTATTGAAACGACGCGAGGTGATTTAATGTAATTGAACTTTCTGCCCGCTTTTTGGCGGGGGCAATAAATATATCAAAACTATACAGAACGTGAAAAAAAAAATTCAACAAGATAATTTTATTTGAATTACTTTATTACTTGATATGAACATGTGAATCTGGAGGCCACCACAGCATGTGCTGTGCCAAGTAGTATTCTTGGCCATTGTTCATTGGAAGCGCACACAGAACCGCACAAATGCTCATGTTCCAGCTTCCTAGTCAGCTTCAATCGATTTATCTAGAGATGTCAGATGTATAGAAATATACTTGGGCCTTTCGTTATGTCTTCCATCAAAGTCGTATTTTTTTGTTTCCAGCTGATGCAGAAAAACTCACCACTCTCAATTTAATGGTTTGATATTAGTATTTTAAGACCTGTTTCTTTAATTTGAATGGAAATCAAACGAGGTTCGAGATTCAAATTCCAGTTCTCAACAAAATAATCAAATGCAATTCGGCATGAATGGAAAGATTGGATGAATTCCATCGAATCGAATGAATGAATGAAGAATGCATGTGAATCGTTCCGTAATAAATTGAGTTTGGGCTGGTGTATGCATTGAATGATGAATTGGATTGGTGCGTATTTGTGTGGAATACACTTGTGTGAGTTGATTGGCGGCGATGTTACCATCGGATCTGGATTAAGAATGTTTCATTCAATCCACTGTGCGATTGGTATCATTATTATTATCGTTGTCGACGTCGTCGTCGTCGTTGTCGCCGTTGCCACTGATGTCGTCGTCATTCTTTTTGATTGCATGCTCGTTTTACATTCATATGAATGGATCACTTAATGCATTTGGAACGTTCAATTGAACCTTTTAATTTAATCAAACGATACGAAACAGCAACTTCGGTCTTATTGTATTCGAACGGCTTACTTTAATATTCATTTTGTTTAGTCGTCGATTCCATTCTTTCAGCTCGATTAAGCGATTGAATGAGTAGATTTTCAGACTATATTATAGCATTATGAAGAGAATTATAAACTTTACCATGAACAAATTGCATGACACCTTTCGGTATATTGAAACTGGCCAAAGTATTCGCATCGACGCACATCAGCAAGAGTGCATGAACCATTCGACTGTCGTACTCAGGGCTGCTTCGCTTGGAAGCACACGAATTCCAATGCTTGAATGTGTCAACCACATTTTTGGGTATTTCGAACTTAATACCGTCAATATTGTACACTCGACCAGTTTTCTGAAAATAATATTTGATAAATTGTGCCAATGTTGGCATATGATTGCATTAATTATTACTATAGGGACTATAACTCACTTTTTCATTAAATGGTAAATCGCCCGAAATGAGATCGTTTTCTCGCTTAACTGAATCTGCACCAGTGGTTTTTAATGGTTGAAGAACTTCTCCTTTGACTCGAGTAATTACCATGTCGTCTTCAACTTCAACTATAATTTCAGATTGACTGGGTGCTTGCAATAGATCATTCAGTGCCAGACTGTTCGACGAATGTGGCTCAAATACAGGAACTGTTTCCACTTTGACTTCAACTACAGAATCTTGTTGTGACACGTCAATTTCTGGATTGGGTTGTGTTCAAGGGGAGAATTATTTACTTGCATTTTCTCTTTCTGCTCGGACAGTCGTCTCAATCCTTACCTTAAATGCACGTCCCAATGAGAGGTGCCCAATTGCTCTGAAACTTAAACTAGTTTGCAAATAGAAGATTGTGAATTTATCTCTATTGAACCTTTATTTTCTTTCTTTAAAGTTCTCTAAACTCTTATATTAAGTGGAAAAATGGCGCTCTGCCATTATAAAAAAACCACTCGCGCATTTGGTAGTTTTGTTGAACTGCACTGTTCAACGGCTCGCTCATGACTGTCGCATTTGATTTGCGAAGACATAGAGATATGTAGCTGTGAATGTCATATAGTTAACCAAGTAATTGCGCTATGTGGGCGCTATGTGGTCTATGTGGGCAAATGATAATTGTTTTGACACATTTCTCTGCACTTTCGAGGACATTCCATCGCTTTTCTTTGCCAATTTCTTAAATTCTTCGGTCAATATGTCTTTTTCTTCTTCATTTTCACACATAAAATTTTTTTGTTGTAACGAACGTAGTTTTCGCGCTATAGATTTCAGGCCACGTCCCCCCATGATTTTGTTAATGTAAAAAACTCAAACAACGTCGTCCTTCTTCTGAACAACTTTAGCAACTTGTGACAGCTCAGGCATTCAAATTTTTCGTCGGTAAGTTTAAAAACGAGTTAATCTAAATATTGGATGCAATTATTTATGGAATAAAATTAATATTTAAAATTGGTATGGGAATATCTAAAAACATAATTGTTATTTCATCCAAATTAGATTTCTAAATCGTCTAATTTATATAAAAAGTGGTACTCTGTCAAAACTCACACACTGATACAAAGAATGACGTTTCTACGCGCTGCAAAAAGTACCACCGTTCTATGCGCTAGAACCTCAGCACTAATATTTTCATAATTCAATGACGTCATTATATGCATATATATATTTGTATTAGTAACTGGGTTCTAAATACAAGAACCATGGTACTTTTTGGCGCTAATAGAAACGTCATTCTATGTGTCAGTGTGAATATTTTGACAGAGTACATATTTGGAAATGCACTTCTCCTACCAGATACATATGATAGTGTTTCTTGCTGAATTGCTGGATACTTTGAATTCTGAGTATACTCTGAGGTACTCAGCAAGGTATAAACTCAACACTCACCGTGTACGCATTAAATTTATAGTTACAAATAAAACGTAATAAAAACCCAAAATTTTAGAGCTATTGAAAACAATTACAGTTCATTCTAAACATTGTTGATGTTTTGTCGTTCAAACTAAAAACAGAAACATATACAAAATTTTACCGTAAATGTATCCATTTGTTCGTGAGCTGAACACATAAAATCCAACAACGATAAAAGAAATCAATGTACTGTACTGGCTGGATAACAATCACTTTATATTGTATAACTTTAAAACGTATGGAGAAGATCGTCCACGGCTGTAATCGTGGCCTTGGGAAAGGGGCTCTAAGGGAACACAACAAGAATATGTTCTGAAGTTGGTTCCCATAACTGTGATGGAATTGTAGTTGAATACAACTAACTTTATTTGCTTCTTAAAACTCTATTTATACAATTTTTTTATCAACTATTATTCATTAGTCAAAGCAGTTGGTTCTGTACATACAATAGTTTTTTCTTATCAGCTTCTATTGTGCACCCAATATCGTTCAATTGCTTTCTATTCAATATCAACATCATTCAATATCATTCTTTCATAATACGTTTCTACCTTGGATCATGATTTACTGATATGCAAATTCTAAAAATCTCAACACATGCGGAGGAAACGAAAAAAAAACCGTTTGCTTGTCAACTGCCATGTTAAACACACTGATCGCGATGACTATGGTTATTTTGAATGAAAGTACAGCAAAAACTCAATTAACAGCTTGAGGAAACAAATTGGACTGGACTAAACATCATATAATAAGGCTACTGAGAGCAAAATATAGTTAGAACATATTCATTGATTTCCTTCACAAAACCGATCATAAGTTTGACTAATGAATTTGAGAATGCTAAGCTATACTTTTGCAAACGCTTGATATCAGTCATTTTATGGACAGGATCTAGTTGTGCACAACTCTGTTTATACCTCGTTCAGAGGTTTTTTATGCCATTTAATTCAAATCATTTTTTTGATTTGATTTAAAATATTTCAAATCAAATCGTCATTTTCATCTATGTGTTGTAATTTTGATTTGTAATTTTTTAATACAAATTGAATCATATATTCTTTTTGAAGCCGAATTTAAATATTTTGGCGTACCATTTTTCATTTATTAGACGCCAAAATACATTTTAGTTCGCCTATTTTCGCAATATTTAGTCGCCAATTAACACATTAATATATTTTTAGACCATTTTTACATTCTTGTGTGCCCCAATTCATTTTAGCTTCGAGTTATTACCCCTTAAACTACTTTGCTTACCCCTTGGGAAATCCTACCTAATTCTGGCAGTATCCGTTGACATAAGCAACAGTCAGAATACATACACTTCAGAGTGAAGTGAATTTTTTAGAGAAGAGGAATGAAAATATTGTCGCGGAATGATATTGTAACAGTAAATTGTAAACACGTTTATTTCGAGAGACACTCCCCTGATTATACACGATTGATGATAATTGTCCTACTTGTATCGTATACGTTTGACTAGATCATCGGCTTAATACATATGACTGATTTCGATCCATTAATACAGGTGGTCTACCCCTTGGGATATTCTATACTTTACACTGGGTATGGCGTACATACCAGAGCTGCTCACGAACACGAACGAACTCGAACGACGCAGCAAAATCCTGACCGTTCGACTGTTTTATGGTATTGCTGCGAGGTTTTAATTTATCTGATTCTATCTAGATAGAATTTCTAGTAATTCTAACCGTTGAAAATGTAACGCTTCTTCCGCAAGCTTTACGGTAATTCCACCCAATTTATCCCCATGCCCAGTTCTTTTTAAATTATAGACTCCAAGAATTCTACTCTATAATTTTAAAAAAATGTCTTCTTAATTTAAAACAAAATAAAAATGTCAAGATTTTTTTTAAGTTATAAGACCGCTGTTCGGTTGTTCAACATGTTCAAGCCGGCACTAACTACATGCCATCCCGTTAAGATAGAGATAGATACCATCTTGAAATTCAGTACAAAAGTGGCCGAGATAGTACCCAACCAAAAAAATTACATACCATCTTAGATTTTGGAAATATATAGGATAATACACTGAAAAATTAGATGCCATCTTAGATCAGAGCTCTGATTTCTTCATAATATTCGAGAGTATAAATTCTTAACTAGCAATGTGATTCGGTTCTGTACTACGCACACTTGCGTATATGTATATGTGTGTGCATCACAATGAAAATACAGAACTGTTGGCATTGCTAATCGAATACCAATTTGTCATTGATTAAAATCGTTTCATTTGCATGCGAAAGTGTTTACTCAGCAAAAAAAAAACACCGACAAATGGCGTGAACAGTGAACACATCTCTGCAAGGCTTGTTTTTTCGCTGCGCCGAATTCATGAGATATTTATATATGCAGATGTGTGTGCGTGAGGCTGTCGAGACGCAAGCAAACGAACTCAGCGCATGCGTCGCATGTGCATGCGCGATCCATACATTCGGTCTACAAACGCACGCGCATGCGACGCATTTACTGAGTTCGTGAGCTTGCGTCATGCTGTATGTGACCTCTAAATATAAATACATATAAACGTCAGTAGTATAGATTTATACATTTTCCCGCAACCGGTTTTTGATGGTTACGGGAAAATTTACAAATCAATTTTTTTGTACAAATCAATTTTTTTGTACAAATCAATTTTTTTGTACAAATCATTTTTTTTGTATCTATTCTATTTCCTCTATACATTCCATGGCATAAAATGAATAAAAAAGAAGGGACGAAAATGAAAATAAAAATAAAAGAATGGACTGCATCAGAGTCTGCGGTGGCTCTGATTGCCATGTATTTCACAAGAAATTCAGTTAGCATATACACAGCTGACAGGTAGCTTTGTCAAAAAGCATAAATGTTAAATAAATATGTTCAAAAATGAATGTCAACATAACAGGCTGAAAAGTAAAAATCAAAGCAACTGACTGACTGAAAAACCTCATTTTAAGCATCTACAAATACTTACATTCCATATGACAGCACAAATAAACTGAAAAATAAAAACACAAAAAAACACAAGCACAACACTATTATGTTTGATTTTGTATTTTAAATTACATGGGGTTAGACACAATATAGGAGAAATAATAGCAATAATAGCAATATTAAAACGAAGATAGCGAAAATGAAAGCAACAAAATATGCACTGAAACCTCTGCTTCTGTGTGTTGTACGCTTTCAATGTGCGCATGCGCCTCATTCAGAAGGAGGCGCACGCGGACAAGAAGTAAGGGAGATGTACCACATACGGGTCGGGTTTTGTATTCGAACCATAACTTTTGATCAAATCCGAATTGTGCGAACATATATACACCGTTTGAAAGATAATCTTTACAGAACAAAGATTATCACCCATTATATGAGGACACAGTTTTTGGACAAAAAAAAATTTGACACCACACCCGGGTCACCTGGAAAAATCTACATAAAATGCAAACATATGAAGTAAAACTCCCATAAATATAGAAAATATTAATGTTTATTCATATTGAAAGCCTTCAGTGGCAAAAATGAATTTGAAAAATGACAGAAAATGACAATTTTTCATCAATTTATTTCATTTCATCATCAAAACCCACGGCTATGAAGCTACAACAACAATAACATACATTTTTTGCAATTTAAAAGTACACAGTAGATTGTCACGCACCAAGCGAGCAGAGCTGTAGAACACCCAAAGAAGAGAGAAAAAAAAGGCTACTTGATGATTTTTCGAATTGTTTAGCCAAAAATCACATCAACTCAACTTAGTCTATTGTCTTTTTTATACTTTAGCAGCCTCACCGCTAACGTCGTGACAATCTAACTCGGTACAATGGAATTCGTAGCATTGTCAAAATCCAAGTCGAAATCGCAATTTTTGCAAGTGAAGTAGCTCGTCGTCATGTTTGCGCAGCTCAAATGATATGGCTGCTTGCATTCATTGCATTAGATCATAGCATGAATATGACCGGCAACACCGATCACAGCGCCGTAGTTTCAGCTGGCAACCGCTGATTTTGTACCACTTTTGGTACAAAAATGTGCCAATTTTAGCACAATTGAGAAAGTTATGTGTTGCTTGCGTTGCCCAGCTGTCATTATCTTCATGCTATGCATTAGATGGAGTTTGCAGCGGTCAGTTTCCGCGGGAGACCAATGGTTTCCAACAAAACATCATCGGCGACTGAAGAAATATCATAAAAACTGTCCTTTATTTTTTTCAAATGGTGCTGTAAAGTGGAAAGTGCGATGCCATTAGCTCGAGCAGTAAACCCAATGCCTCCACCTTCCAACAAACACATTTGAATGGCATTGAGCAGCGCATTGAAATCAATTTTCGCTACGGAATTTTGTTCGGATGTTTTTTTTTGTTAAAAACACACACAAAAAAACGAATAAAAACATCACTTGAACGAAATAAAAAAACTTTATTTTGACACTAACGATGATTTTTGACCATAAAAATGTCAAAAATAAACTACAGATGGAAAAAACCGATCGACCCGTATGTGGTGCGGACGCCATTTTTTTGTGTAATGCAGAATTTTTGTTGTTGTCCATATAATGGCTTGAATCATTATTCCATTACAAAATATACTTCAAATGCTACACATATATGCATTCAACTCACATTTTTTACTTGATTCACTACACAAAATAATTGTTAAAAAAAAACGAGAAAAAGAGTTAACACAAGCAGTGCGACTATTCACTTCGGTGTTTTACCAAAAACTGCGTAATGTCAAATGAGAAGATTGACACATGTCAAATTACGCATATTATGCATGCTCTCTGTATATTTCTTATGGAAGAATTGTGTGTATATTAGAGCATTAACAACCAAAATAGCAATATTAAAGGAATATTATTAGGAAATAATAGAATATTTAAAGACAAAATAGCAATATTAAAACAAAAGTAGCGCTATTAGATGCCTGTGTCTAACCCCATGTTAAATTAGCACTTTTGCACTTGCATTATTCATGAATGAATTAATGATTTCGAATTCACAGAAATCAGTACCGAAAATCAGAAATTGGCTCAAATCAATCGCTCCCTGATTATTTAATGGTACACACACAATAAAACATCTGTGAAAATCACAACATTTCGTTGGAATCAGTCAAATTCCAACAATATTTGTACGTGTGTTGGAATTTGTCCAACATTCGTTGTCACAACTTATATTGGGAGTCTAATCAACAGGACGGCCCAAAATTCCAAAGAATCTCCAATATATGGCAGCAACAGCAAGAGCACATATGTGGGGCTACAAAAACGGGCGTCTCGCAAAAGACTACATTAGCCTATGCGACAAGACCCTTTGGGGTCTACCGTTTATTTCCAATAAAATGCATACAATGGCATAGGGCATATTACCGTATTGGATTTTATGAACTAAATCGATAGATTATGTTGTGTTTTATCGATTTAGTTCATATAATTCATTCTTAATAATCGTATCAACTATTCATTCTCATATTTTAAAGAGTATATATATTTTGCTAGGTAAATTATTTTTTTATGCTAGGTAAAAAAATGTAATGAAAAAGGTAAAATCAATTTATCATTAAATAATTATTTAATAATAACAGGTTAGAATCGATAGAATTGAAGTTAATTTATTTTAAATACCTTATTTTATCGATTATCGTAATTCGGAAAGTGTTACCGTATTGTTTACTCTACTAAAAAAAATTCTAAAATGTAAAAGATTGCATTTTTTCCACCGCTTAATCTATTTGCTTGTGTGTGTCTTCAAAAACATGTCTGAAGTACAATTGTTGGGTGGTTTTTTCGATCCTGTTGAACGGTGTGATTGACGTTGATTCAAATCATCAAGATATTCGGACACAGCAGACCGCGGATTCCCTTTTTCTAAAGGTGGTATATTGAAATGAATGTGGAGATAACAATTGGAAAACGTTGGTTGAAATTGTCAAATTTCTTCTTTTGTTTGTTTTTAAATTATTGTTGGTGCTAATAACATGTTCACAAACAGCAGAATTAGGCGTATATGCACCAATTCGTGAAATATCCGTGATTGATTCGGAAAACAATTGATGCGATCGGGATCAGACAAATATTTGTGTAGCTGCAAAAGCGGTTCGACGAGTCTTAAAAATCTGTGTATTGCATATGAAGCGATCACAAATGGCATTCTTTGCCGATCGAATTGTGAATTGTGCTGATATCAATTTTTTTGTCGAACTTCAGAAATGCTTCTATTGCTGATAGCAATATAACCGTGATTGAAATTTGTGAATAGGCGACAACGCTGTATCAATTTAGCTTGCACGGTTTGTTGTTTCATTCAAAGCTCTTCGTCGACACCATGCGTGATGAAGAGAAGTCTGAATGTTCGTCCGACTGTGAGTTTGTTTTGCAGAGCTGGTATGTTGAACATGAGCAGTATCAACATTTGATGTTGGAAATGATGGCAATTGTGATTGGAAATCATCAAGAATACCCTGAAAACTGGTACGTGTGTGTGTTCGATCAATACCAGAGCGAGTCGATTGAGCAACCGATGATGAACTGTTACTTTTTCATAGTGAAACGCATTTGCTGGAATATTTTTTGGACAATTGCATCATTGCTATGACAAATAGACACAATTTAAGATGAATTATTTGAAATTTTGGACACATTTTAAGTCGAAAAACAGTTTTTGTTACAAAATTTGAATGGATTTTTAATTTTGAGAAACATTGATTGAGGATTTTGCTCGATTTTTTGAATTTTCCGATGAAAAAATTACTTTCGAATGAGCCAAACCAGTAGTAAAGATTTTAGATTAGACAACCATAGGCGAGGGGTAGAGAGGAAAAATTGCATGTTCACACTTCATGCGGGGATGGGACAAGTGGAAAATTGTACGACTACGACGCTATGGTTTGTGACGAGATGTACATCAATATGAACAGAAACCGATTTTCGCACCTATTCAATGTTTCATAGAATTTTCCAAACAAACAAAACAGTAGCACTAGTTTTTTTTCAATTTTCACATTTTGATTTCATATTTTAAAAAAATGATATTTTTAGAACCATGGCTGCTTCGTAATGTGCACTTCGATTTTTTCCTCGGTCGTCCATAGCATCTCGACATTACTGGTCTTGACAAATTATTTATGCATGTTGGTTTTCTTGTTGGTTTTGCTCCGCTTTCCTCTTGTTCAGATTCCGTTTCTTCTTCTTGATTGATTTTATATATTTGACGCAAAAAAAACGCAAAAATAATATCTTACATTCTATATGAAATGACGGGCTTGGCGGAATAATGTAACACCAAATACACTAAATAACAACATTTTTCCGCGGACTTTTTCTGTGTTACATTATTCCGCCAGGCCCGTCAAATATCTTCAATGTGTTACACTTTTTTCAATGGTTAACAACTTCCATACTTAAAATTCGCCATAATGTTATCCGGGCGTGTAGTAGTTTCGTAGTTTTCTCTGTTTATAAGTCTGCGATCGAAGTAAATTTTTCCATTTGTATTGTTGCACGTCCAGGACGTTTCATTTAATGCATTCCACTCTGCGTCGAATGTATAACCATTGATTGGAACTGCAATTGAGCCATTGTTGTTGGCATGTACGCTAAAATGTAGTTGGGCGTTTGATTCATTGGGTTTAATTCCGAAAACCGCAACGGAGTTGCCGTTGTCGTGAGGCAGTTAGAAATGGCCATTCTTCCACAGTTGATGGCTGCCAAAAATTCGATGGAAATCGCTGACGAGCAAAAGGAATTTGAACTGACGAAACAAACTTGCGAATCACCAAAGACACATTTCCGTGATTCAACTTTTAATTAGTGAATTAATATTTAGCCAATTGGGCATGTTTTTTGCAGTTCAGCATGCGGAATTGCCACTTCTCGCTCACTTCGATTAGCTTGCGGCGCATGTCTTTGACGCTACTCGTTCACTTCGTTTTACTGCGTCGAATATATACGTTTCGCAAACTCTGCACACACTTCGGTCGTATGGATATACATACACAATCGAACGCTGTATGTGATTGCTGGCTAATGACTGGTTTAGACCAATTTTTGGTGTAAGCCTCGGTCAAGTAAACGCTGGCTAACAGAAAGCCATCACTGGAAGGTATACTTGATAAGAGAGGGCCATGATGATCAACACCAGAATATGCTCTATACCGACGCATGTATTGAAATTAGTCCAAAGTTTCAGTTTTTCCCAGAAGTTACACCACGCGGCGCCACTGAAAGCAACAACAATTTCAAAGGTAAATCAATACATTCAAAAGTCAATACATGCATTTGACATTAGCTAACGTGTACTGATGGTCGGCTTGTTATGTGTTAGTGACGCTTTCTTTGACTAATACCTTGTATTACAGTATTGGTACCAACACAAACGAACAATATATACCTTGAACTAGATGGCGGTGTTCATCGGCGGGAAGATGACATTTCAGTGATTTTGTATAGAATCTGTCAAACGCAATGTAGGATAAGCTGAAAGTTTGGAGTGTTCAAATGATAAAGCCGGTATATTCGGTATATGTGATGGTGATTTATTTATTTTTTTTAATTTAACAATCATCAAATATTTTTTTCCATTAAAGTAATGGTAATGATTACAAAATGTAATGAATTGCATATTTTAACAGCTCTGAATGGAATTGTCTGTTGCATTGGTTGAAGTGGTTGCAGTCAATTCCGGCGCATGCGCATCAAATATTCCTCCACTTCCCCCTCCAACTGCCTCTGGTGTCTTCTTTGATTGAGCAAATCTCTCAAATCTGCTGGGGGTTTGGATGGGGGGCGGGGGTGGTAAGTTGGACAGGACGGGCAGGGGGGTGGCGAGAGATTTGCCTTTGACGCTGTTGAGTGTTGGCGCTGTTGATGAAGTCGACAAAGTTGGCCTGGTATGGGGACAACTGTGAATGAAAAGGAAAATAGGCAAAGAACCATGCTTGACAGTTCATGTAAAACAGAACCAGTTTGACGTTTCCATTTGATTTACATTGAGACTTCAGCTCTTGAGCTGAAGTCTCAATGTAAATCAAATGGAAACGTCAAATTGGTGAACATTTGGTCAGCGTTCTTTAGTGAAGAGAAGATTAATAACAGTTACATCAATTTACCGATGGACTTGACCACATCACGGGATCTTTCTGCTGCTCCGAAGACGATGTCGTTGTTCGTGTCGATATCGTCTTCGCTGGGAGAAAATGGTGTATATTCTTTCCTCTCCGCAGCAGTTTTCACTCGCTTTGATGGTGGTGGTACATCAGCGGGCGGGGGCTCGACGGGCAGGACGGGCTCGACTTCGACGGGCTCATCGACGGGGGCGAATTCGACGGGCTCATCGGTGGGGGCGAATTCGACGGGCTCATCGACGGTGTTTTCGTAGCTCGAGCAGTTCGAGGGCCCGGCTTCGACGTCAACTAAAACGTCATCGGTGGATTTGTGGGATTTGTCTATTTGAATAAAAAAACAGAGAAAATGAAGCAACAATTGAAAAGCTGAGAGTGAAAGTGACCAAGAGAATGTTGAGCGTATAAGTTTCCACTGTATATGTATCTCTATATAGATATATACATATATATTTTCGTATATATAGTTGTACACTTCCAACAACCTACTGTTTGGATAACCAATTTCCAACCTCAGTGAACTGGAACACTTATTTACACATTGCTGATTTAAAACGCGGTGTGTTCAAACATTTTTGAATACAGGAGTTTGTGGTTTTTTAACTTCAGCTGCTTTTGAAACAAAAGCAGCTTACTAAGCCTGTCTACTACGTCAAAGTAAACCACACAGACAGGAATATTTTTTGTTTTGTTTTTTTTTGTTTTTTATTTTTTTTATTACATTTTTATTTTTATCCCCAATACTAATACTACATTTTGTACTTAAATCTAATCAGATGATGATGAAGAAAGTTTGCGCATGCGCTTTCTTTGTGGGCCAACCGATAACTGTGGCGACAAAGAACGCGCCCTTTTAATGCGCAGAAAAGTGGAGACCAATCGGCGGCATCCCCAACCAACACGATGTCGTCTTCATCTACCGAATCAGCATCGCCAGGCTCCGGTTCGTAGTGCCCAATTTCTTCTTCAGTTGAAGATGATGATTCTATGTTGTCACCTTCCTCCTCCGAAGAAGTCAGCTGCTGAATATTCTCGTCGTATTCTTGTTGCAGCTGTTTTTTGTGGGCAGCTTTTAGTTCCATTCGCCGGCGATGCTTTTCGATGTCGAACTTCATAAGCTCCAACTCTACCGAAGAGGTTTCGCTGATGTCCGAATAGTCTCTGTCATCGATGAATGAGTCGGAACTCGAGTCGGATGAAGTCGAGTCTTGTGGTTTTTCGGTGTGCAACTTCATGTGTCCATTCAGAGCACTTTTGTTCTTGAATCCTTTGTTGCACAGCTTGCAAGTGTTTTCGCACACTCACAGCGATGACCAAAGCAATAGTGCGCATGTGCGCAATTGCCAAATTTTTGTGTCGGTCATTCTTGCTGTTGTACACATGTATTTTCTATGCTGAATACAGAGTGTCACTTACTTATACACATTTATATAAAACACATCTGAATTGTGCGCGCTTAAATATTATGTTTCGGTAAAATATGGAATTAATTTATGGAAACAATTTATTCACGTACGTAAATTCAGTTTTTACGGAATTAATTTATTCGAAATAAAATATTTAATGGAAAATCGAAACTATTTATTTCTCCATACAAATTTCAAATATTTTATTTCGAATAAATTAATTCCGAATATTTTATTTCACTGAGCCGTCGTCGGTTGCTGTTCTGACATTTTCTTCACGTCCCTTTTAATTCTCTGTAGAATGAAAAATGGGCAAATATTGTAATTCAAAACTATAACTATTTTACTGTCGAATGGTTAAAAATGTAATTAATAAAATGCGCTTTGTCTTTACCTTTATAATAATTCGCCTTTAAAAATTCGCTGTGTGTTTTCCTTTTTTAATAATTCGCTGGTATATTCGCTGATATTTTCGCTCGTAAGTATCGCAATATGAACTTTTTCATGTATTCCATTGCCCGCCAAGTCCTAGCGGAGACTGTCCATCTATCACGTTTAAAGCCGTTCCAGTCGTTCGGCATTTATGTCGATGTAAGACAATTTAGCACGCCCTAGACCCGTCCTGCGACTAGCTCAGAGTTGGTCCTGCGTTTTGGCTCCTCATCCCTCTAAATAGTAGCAATGATGCGTTCAGTAGAGAAAAGATGACTGCGTGATAAATAATACTTTGTGCTGGAGTCGATCCCAGCCAGATATTGCGACGAAATTCCGTTAGCGACGAAATTCCGTTACTCATTCATTCTTAATATGGTCAAACTGCTTCAAATCCACAGTACCACTAAACATTCAAACAATGATCAAAAAGGTCTTTAAACCTCCACCATTTTTTCATTCATTCGGACACACTGTATACATAAAGACTATGTCAGATAGTTTTGCAAACGTGGTCAAACACCATCTGATCAAGTGTATCACGTTATCAATACAAAACTCATACCACTATAATAGAAGACAGATTTTGAGACCTCCACTTTTATATAGTATATCATCCATACATTCCGAATGTGATCAAACACCATCTGATCAAGTGTATCACGTTATCCATACAGTGTATATAAAACAATTGAGTAAAACATTATCCGTATTACACTCTGAAAAAACATTTGCAGGGTTTTCGAATAAAACTTGTAGTGAAATGTCTTTTCACCACAAGTTTTTATATGCATTTGAAAAATTTGTGGGGTTTTATGTATCAAAATGCAAACTTTTCAATGTAAATATACATTTTAACACATAAAACCCCACATATTTTTCAAATGCATATGAAAACTTCTGGTGAAAAGACATTTCACTACAAGTTTTATTCGAAAACCCTGCAAATGTTTTTTCATCAATACCTCAATTCACAATGCAACCAACAATGAACTCCAAATTAAGAATTTATTATCAGAACATAAGAGGTGTGAACACAAAAACACACATTAAATCCAACTTTTCAGCGGCAAATTTCCATATGATAGTTTTAAATGAAACTTGGTTAAGTGATGACTTTCACAGTGAAGAACTCTTCGATGATTCATTTATATAGTATATAGAAGCGATAGAAATTTAGCATCAACAGGTAAAAAAGGTGGAGGTGGTTGTCTTATTGCAGTAAAAAAGTCAATCTCAACAAATCGATTGAACGAATGGGAAAATGAACTTCCGTTTGAAAATGTTTGGTTGCAAATAAATCTTAAACATTCAAACAATAAAATACTGGATTTGGCCCAAAAATCGAGGACATTTTCAAGAAAAATCGAGGACATCACCGAGGAAAAACGAGGACATTACAGAGAAAATACGGGGACATTTTTTAAATGCCCCCCCTTGGCTACGCCCATGTATTCATTAATGATTTGCCCAACATTATCTCATGCGAAATTTTGATGTTTGCTGATGGAATAAATGATTAACATCATCCAAAATTAGAAAAGTATCATCTAAATTCTGAAAATTACCATCTAAAATGAATTTTCTGATCATCTATTTTTGATCATCTATTCATCAAAAATATCATCTATATTTTAAAAATATCATCAAATTCAAGAAAAATACCATCCATAGCAGCATATTTAGATGATATTTTTTCCAAAAATAGATGATCATTTTCGACAATTAGTGGATATTTTCTTAAAATTTAGATGATAAATTTGCAGATTTTTTATGATAATTTTACTAAATTTTGATGATACTTTTTATGAAAATAGTTGATTAAAAAATTATCCAAAATCAAAACATCTATATTTGGAAAATTGAAAAATTGAACGGACGAAAGTTCATATCATTTGATGAATATGACAACAAGCGCTTTGCTGTTTTTTGGACTAGAAATTTGGATAGAAATGCATGGATGGAATCAAAATGCGACTGTCCGCATTTCTTGAACAATTATACATGTAAACATATCGTCGGAATGGCACTTCATGAGAAGTTATGCAAATTGCCGAAAAAAGCACACACAGAAATTTTCTCCGATTCAGCTGAGGGGTAAAAAAAACGCTGTATGTACTGCCTGCAACAACTGAAGCATTCCCTACAAAAATGCCCCTTTCAGTGCAATCGGCAAATTAGATGATACTAAATCTTATATGTGCTGCTATAGATGGTATTTTTTGTGAATTTGATGATATTTTTAAAATATAGTTGATATTTTTGATAAATAGATGATCAAAAATAGATGATCAGAAAATTCATTTTAGATGGTAATTTTCAGAATTTAGATGATACTTTTCTAATTTTGGATGATCCTATTAGAATGAGCCTTTGCTGATGATGTAAAAAAATTTATCAAGGTGAGCAATGTTATGGACTGTGTGAAATTACAAAAAGATTTAATAACACTACAAAAATGGTGTAAAATCAACAAATTATCTCTGAATGCAAACAAATGTAATGTGGTGTCATTTTCAAGAAAAAGTGATGTCAATCTTATAACTTTCACATACAAAATTGATGATATTGCACTAAACAGAACCAAAGTCATAAAGGACCTAGGGGTAACGTTCGATGACAAACTCACATTCCAATCACACATATCGATCATTGCAATACAGAATGCTTGGATTTTTAGTGCGCTCATTACATAAATTCAAAAACATTGAAACGTATTACAGGCTCTATCACTGCTACGTTAGAAGTATCTTGGAATATGCATCGACAATATGGAATCCATATTACAGTATTTATATCGATGAAATCGAAAGAGTGCAGCGTAAGTTCACAAGAATCTAAGCCTTCAAATTTAACATTCCGAGTGAAACATATTCCTTGAGATTGTCGCATATGAACATGACCTCCCTAAAAAACCGAAGATTATTTTCTGATGAAATATTCCTCTTTAAAATAATAAACGATCACGTAAAAACATCCATAATTAATAGCATAAACTTAATCACACCAACATACAATACTCGATTTGCACCCATTTTCTACTGGAATAACACAACCACCAACATAGAATTTTACTCAATCAAAACAAGACTGCAACATCACCACAACACGTACTTCAAATCACTTAATTTAATGAATCAATCGATAAGTCAATTTAAAATTTAAAGACAATGTACAAAAAAAACTGCCGCCTGAAATTTGGAATTAATTGTAAATATGTAAAGAGCCAAATAATTTGATATTGTAAATTGAAATTAGTCAATCATTTTATAAACCCGAAATTGCATTAGTTTGCATCCACAATGTGCTTCAATAACATGAGCTGAACGTGTCTAGTGTAGACAGTTTATTGAATCTAAAAATTGAATATCAATGTTGCTATATGAAATTACTCTTAGCTTAACACAGCATTCTCTCTCACATTCAAATAGTTTAAGACCATTGTGCAAACGTAATACAATTTGTAAGTGGGCGAAAGCCTGTTAATTGTATTCCTCCCATAAACACCCAGCTTAATAAAAATAAAAATAAAATAAAATACTTACGGAACAGCACAGGTGAAGATAGATTGAACGGTTTAGCACTTTTAAGCATTTCCAGAGATGTAACAATAGAGGTTGACGAATTTATTGCAAGATGTGATATGAAAAATAGACGTAGCTCTTCAATATACTTTGAGTTTTGGTTTTTAGATTTTTTGTTTAACACCCACTGGGAAATAAATAAAATCAAGTCTTGTTTACTGAAGGTTTTATTAAAAAGTGACTGAAAATTCTATATTTTTTTTAAATCTAAATGATATATCCTAGTATACTATGATTAGATATATGTAGAGAATATTAATTCCAACATAGGGGTATCCGGGGCGAATCGGTTGTGTCACTATGTCCGCCCGTTTAAAATCGTCTAGCTATCATATGATACCAGATTCAAAACGAAATTCTACCAGGGTTGAAAAAAAATTGGAAAAAAAAAGAAAAGTGAACCAATTCGCCCCATTCTCCCCATACATAAACTAAGTTTGCTGTTTGTGTCAAGTTTTGAATTTTACTTGTTTGTCTTCATCTTATTAAAATAACCGAAATAATAAATGGAACGTTCGAACAAAGGCACACCAGAATTTCGTTTTCATTTTTGTTTTTTTGGAAAATTGAGTTTAAAATAATTTTTCTTCTAAATTAAAAATTGTACAGAAGCTGTATCAAAAGATTGCATTCAAGTCCCTCCACCTAATCTAGAGTATGATTGTAATATTATGATGTGAGAATTGTAATGTGGATAAAATTATTGACTTGTTGACTAAAACAGGGAGGCTGCTATCTTGCTGGTGCATCGCATTCGACACATTGAAAATATGCATTTTTTTTTTTAAATGTTTTTGTTTTGTTTTATCACAGCATCACGTTAATATAATTAATTCTAATGAATGGAATTTTCATAGAAATTCATACATTTTATAGACAAACTCTATAGCTTTTTTCATGGAATTTATTTTGTGATTTCAACATCAAAAAAATTAGTGGAAATGTGTCACAAGTATTGGCAGTTGATTTGATGAAATCCGCTCAATTGTGGACCAGTCTATTTTTCTGTATTGAAAACCGATCAAACAGTTCAACAAGCATAGGATTCCTAAACAGAGTACAATCCGAATTGGCACATTGACGACTTAGTTGAATTGACAATCAAAATTTAGCGATTTATTTTGAACCATCGCCGTACCAATCTTTTGGTGGTGATGTGGTACTCGTTGCTTGGAATGTGGATGAACTTTGTTGCATGTACTGAGTTTCCGTAGTGACATGATGTGGACGATGCACACGTGGCTGGAATGTTGTCTGTAAAAATATAAATATTTATTTGTTTAGTTGAAAAAAAGAGAATTCCGATTGTTAATAGAGTTTCAAACATACTAATCGATTGATGTTTCGTGGTGATTCTGAGTCTTCAGACAAATTATCTGGAATAACCCAACGCTCAGTGATTTCTGTAGCTGAACGGGCAAGACTAGGTTGGCTCAATGAACGTTGAATTGAACGTCTATCGTATGGATCATCATCGTAATATCTAGAAGAAACAAGAAAGTTTTAACCGTTCAACCATTTAACTTTCATGGGCTGAGTATGATTCTATTGAAAAATTATAAACATCATCCGAACAGAACATGCAAAGTTTGAACAGAAGAACCAGAAACAGAACTTACCTATTTGGATAGAATGAGCTAACATCAGAGGCATTATCGGATTCAGGTCGTCCAAAATTAACAATAACCTCTGACATCGAGCGCATATCGACATGTTCAGCATTGTACGATGACCGTGATGTTCGTCTCGACTGTGCTGGATATTGATATGTGTTGGCGCTTCCAGTGGGCAGAATTTCTTGTGGAATGGTTCGAACCGATGAACCACCATCACTATCATATTCATATAAAGTTGGCAATGAACTTCGACGCGATCGTGTATCCCATGGTTCCTTCTTTCGATTACGTTTTGGTATACGTAGTTCAACATCATCGGGCGGTGCCAAAATACGAATGATTACATCCCAAGTTTGAGGTTCGAATATTGTTTCATATCTTGTATCGCTGCGAATACGTTCAAAATCTTCACGTACAACGGCTTCCGTGAGCATTGTCCGTAGGCTAGATTCCGTGGTTATAATGTCACGCCACTTGACTTTATCATCATAGCTAATTTGACGTTGCAAAATGTGTTGATGAGTTTGTGAATGCGTTGAACTAATATCATCCGAAATCGTTGCAATTGGATGCGTTGTTTCTTCTTGATTTTCTAAAATACGAATCAAAACGTCCCAATTCGGTACGGCTTTGTCTTCGGGTGGCATTTCAATTGGTTTCATATTGCCAACAAGTTCAGGACTCGTAAGTTTTTCCTCAGTTTGATCAATATACGTTTGTGGTGGCATTTGATATTTGATGGGTTCCACTTGCATTGACGGTGCACTAGATATATCCGAAAAGTCTTCCCATTGTGGTTTATCTTGTGTTGGATAATTTCGTATTGTAACATCCCATGTTGGATTTGGAGCTGGTTTTGACTTATATTCGGTCACCATTCGCTTATACTTTTCAATATCTTCGATTGTTGTTTTTTCGGTGATTGTACGTAAAAATACATCATCCACAAGATGTGATGTGATTTCTGGTTGTTTGGCAACAATTGGCGGCTCGGCCAACAATTCAACCTCTTGATCGGGATGAACCATTGGGTGATATTGCGGTTCACGTTGATACAAATGTGATGTGTCCACCATTTCGCTAATCGAATGCATATCGTGTCTTGTATCTGTCGAAACAATACTATGTGGTGGAATCGAATCTGGATAATCTTCTGTCCATCGTTCGGCCGTTTCTTCATACATTTTCGATAGAGTGGTTTTAATTGGTGGTGGTTCAATGTGTTTTGGTGCCGCATGTAATTCTGGGATGTAGGTAAATTGACTATGTGCACGATCCTGTGGCAGTGAATCGATGGTAATTACACTTTCATGATCTTCACGTGATTCCATAATGGTTGACAAATTATTGCGATCGATGACACTCGTTCCAAGACTGTCCGTATCCGATGAGAATGATGATAGTGGTGCCTGTGGTGCCGGCCTCTTCACACGCACTTGAACATCAAATGTTGGTGATGGTTCTTTAATAGCGATTGGCAAACGTGAAACTAGCGTTTGTTGTGCAATTGCATTTGATGCTTGGAACTCTTGCGTGTGACCATAATGTTCGCTATAGATGCTCGAATGATCTTGAACGTATGCACGATTTTCATAGCTTCCATTCGAACTGGCTGGCAACGATACACGATCGATTTCTCCTTCAGAATGCGATTCACTTGGATAGTCGGATGGAATCAGTAGAGTATCATCGCTGCTTGAGCTTAGCACAGCACCAACAACTGCATGCGCACGTGGTATTATATGTGGTGCTTTCAATCCTTCTAACACTGGAACCTGTCCATATGTGCTACTACTTAGTTTCGTAATCTCTGATCCAGAGCCAATTGACATTGGTAATCGTCGTACAACTGGAATTGGTCGTCGGCTCAAACAGTAATACGACACACCCAAACCGAGCAGCAACAATGTTAAGAACATAATTGCACAAATTATAAATAAAATTTGGGCTCCTTTCAATGGTGGCGCAAATCCACTTGTCACTATTGGAATCAAACTGCACAACGACAAAAAAAGAAAACAAAAATTTATCAATCATTTGTTCTCATTGTTCACAATAGACTATCTATTATCTAACTTACGGAGCTGGCGGTCCAACTGGGACTGGAGCAACTGGTGGCGGATATCGACATACAATTGTAATAATTTCATCACCATCCATTTCGAGACCTGGATGAAAACGCACAACAATGTTGTTCGTGAACACTCTTTGCGGTTCCTTTTGAAAGAAGATATGTTATGAATATCCATTTTTTTTCAATTTAAAAAATTAATAACATTTACAAAAAGAAACTGGTGGGAAGTGTTATCAAACCGTTTGATTCAATTTTATATGCAATTTTTCATTTGAGAGACTTTCCCACAGGTTCTTTGCAAATTTACCTGCTTCGTTCCACATCCCTTCAATGGAAGCTCCAAACGAACACTCAAATCACCTTTTCCCAGAGTTTGACATGCACTATTTCGATCGAAATCAGCATAAGCCAAACCGAAAAATGGCTCCGTAAATTTCATTTCAATCTGAATTGAAAATAGATAATTAAATTAAATTTTATTAAATTTGTTAAAACTTGTCTTTTTTTGTGCTGCTGTAATTTTTTTATCGAGACAAAAACAAAGACTTCAAATGTTTAAGTGCTCCATTTCCATTCTTCAGCAAATTACAATACGGGGATCAATAATAAGTAATCAGCGTAATAGAAACCATTTCTGACCTTATTGTTGTTTTTATGGTTTTAGATTTCACTCTCGAATGCAATGTTAACAAATTGAATAAAATGGAAGTAGACGCACGCGCACGCAGTTGTATGGCTTGAGAAAAAAAATGTTGTCTGCAGGTGCTGATGGGCGCGTAAATTGTTTAAATTCTATTGTATGGTTTTTGCATGCGTTAAAATAATGAATTCAAACAAAATTATAAACGACAATAAATGGACTAGCTGAAAATTGCTGAAATGAATTAACTCCATTGTCATTTTCTATGAGCGCACACAATGAATTGTGTTTGTGTATACACCAATGCGTTTGGTATTTGTGATTTCAGCCAATAAACATGTGGCCAACCACTTAAATGTAATGGAAATGCACTTAAAATTGAAAGTAAATTACAAGAAAAACGGACTTTCTTCTTGAACTTATGTCAATAACTATGGGATTATTTCATGGTAAGTACAAACTTTGGCCCAACTCAATTATAATAGCACTCAATCCATATATACCGACTGAATGAAGTAAACGACTCACCTGCATGGAGCCTGCTGCACAATTCAACGCTGCTTTGGTTCGATTTAAAAAAATAATCGGACTTAAATCATCTAATTTTGTTACCTGAAAAGATTAATGAATATTTTGTTAAAAATTATCAGCACTTCAAACTTAATAATATAAGAATATTCTACATATATGTATTTATGGGAATGCGATGCTCATTTATCGATATGAATTCGATATTTGACTCCAATCGATCATTCAATGTGAACATATTGACAAGTGAAAAGCACCTGTTTTTGTGATGAGAGGCAAATGACAATATCCGAGCAAATAATGAATTAATTGCACATTGGTTCGAAGAAAAATGAGATTATGATTACATTTTTAAATAATTCCATGGTCGATTCGATTAATATAACTGAAATAAATCAGAATTACAAAAAAAATACGGTGCAGAAATATTTAGATTACCAAAGTAATCCCATTTATTTTCCATCAATTAGTTGTTCCTGACTCAGGAATCCTGAGAAATCAACACTTATGTAAAATAACAAAATGATTCATTGGAAAGCAAAAATTGCGTGAAGACAATGAGATAATAGATATCATAAGTTAATTTCAATGGCTTTAATTGCGAGTGATCGACTAGGTGCTGATGCAACGTGTTTCGTATCGAGGGTGTTATCAAAAGTGTCAAAAGCACAAAGAGCCAACTATTTGAATACTCAAAAATGATTCATTATAAGCACAGTAATGAATACTGAATCAAAAACTTGCTAGGCAATGAATATTTTATGACCAAGAATACAATTTACATCAATAATAAATTATTATATGGAAAACATCATGAGAAGCAAATCATCTAAAGGAAAAACATTGAAACGACGAGATTATTCAATTTCGAAGTATCAAATTGACGCTCAGTTGCTTGCCTTCTTTCTTTTCTAAGTCAGTGGAAAAAAACATGTGTTTCTGAAATGCATGAGACATTCGGTGGCGAAGAAGCGTATGCAGTCCAAATTCTCTCGTATTAATGAACAAAGTTAAATTACGGAATGACACAACAATGCAACACAATCCAACTAAGGAAGTATAGCAATAACAAACCTCTCTAATTGCTTGCGGCTAGCGGTTAACGACTCGCGGCCAATTCGTCAACCAATACATGAAAATGTAATTGAAATTTAGTCGCGCTATGCTTACAGCTAAACGTACCAATGATACCGTTTGAATTAATTATCATTCGCCTGTTTTATTCTCCTATATACTTCTCTGATTCGAATGTTTTTCGTTAAACCAGTGTGTGCATTTCTTGCGATTAACATTGCAATGTTCATGTTTATTTGTCCGTTTAGTTGGTTCTTTCATTATCACTTGTTTCCTTTTTCAATTCGTTTGAAAAGCTGTGAATTAAACAACAATTCCGAATTGGAAAATGAAGCATCGAAGCATCAACTAGTCGGGCACGCATTCATGGAAATACGTTATTACACAATGTCTACAAGCGATATTCAAAACGGATTTATTATCACATGCATTATTTATTTAGTATTATCACGATGCACAGATGTTTTCAAGATAAATTGATGCCTCGCAATTCACCGGGAATATTACGATACTTGAACAAGCTTCAAGAAAAAAATGACGCAGCCATAATGGTTAAGCGATTCAAATAGCGGGCAACGCTTGCGTTTGATGAAAATCCATCTTCTCTTCTCATTCGCAGAGGCCATCTTCAAAATGCAATAATTTTTTACTTACTTTTCCATCAAGTGTCGCCTCTTCGGGCAATCCTTTGCCCAAATAATCTACATTATTCGCATGCGATGCATAGTTTGACTGGCCAACAGCATTTTGTATGAATGAAATAGCGAACAATACAAATGTCTGAGACCACATCAATCGTTTCATCAATCCCAACTTCATCTTGTCTGTAATAAGAAACAGAAAAAAAGAGATAAAAATAAATACAATTTTTTATACAAATTCTTGACAAACGAAACAAAAAAATCAAGTGAAATCATTTACATGGTTGGGTGTGTGTGATAAAAGGTAAAATGACCGTCAGAACCTAGGGGTAAAATACTAGAATTTTCAATCCCATCTAGTACTTAAAAATACCCGAAAAAATCATCTCCAATGCAATACAGTCTGATCTATTTATGTGGACTATATCAAAACATAGTAAGTATGTAAGCTGTCAACTCAAATTTGACGTTTAAAACGATTAACACGACAGATCATGAATTAGATCATTGAAGATTCTTATGTAATAAAAATACAAAATACAACTATTTGTTAACTTATTTTATGGATTATCCACGGCCATCGCAAGTGCTTAAATCCAATAATCGTAAAGGCATCTTCGGTTTAAATAAAATTTTATGTTTTTTGTAATTTTATTCGGAATGAAGGGTCGGAAAATTTTAGTTTTGACGAGCACTTTGACTCACATTGTGTGTCACGCAATAGTGTCACACAATTGGTGCAAGGAACAAAATAATTGGATATGTGCAGATATAAAGTTGATAACGAATGTGACATTATTAATTTACACTACCAATACTAATTGATTGAAAAGCAATCTTTTCATTGATTATTGTAAATTCAAATGGTTTTAAACATTAGGTCAAAACAACAAAGTTGTGCGGCTTACAGAAAATTACAAAAAACTAACAAGTCATTTGAACTGCAATCAAATGCAATGTCTATGCTGATTATTTGGTTGTGTATGCTTGCGTTTACGCTCATATTCAATTTATCATTTTGAAATGGATGATTCCGCAATTATTCACTCGATGTTTGTGTGCGTGTAACATCAATAACATTGACCGTGCATATTTTAGTTTGACGAATAGATCCGGTGTGTCGGTCTGTATGCATTAGCTCATCGATCGTAATTTTTTTTCGCAATTCTGTTAAGAATACTTAAATTTTTCAATTTCAAAACAGTGGAATGTGCGTGTGAGCCCACACTCATACCCGAGCTATCTACGAATTTTTATAAACAAGACGAAACGAAAATCAGCGAAACCGAGCAACACCAAGCAAATCGATTTTATGGAGGTGATCGAAACCGTTATATTCCCCTAGTTGAAAAGAATGCCGAGATGGGATGGAGTAAACCAAAGGCAACATCATCAAAATTTATTACATTAGTTCCGAATTGAACTCCGAAATTGGATTAATTTTGCCTACTGAAATGTGGGCCCTCGATTGCCGTTCTCGAGCGTTATTCATCATTCATCATAATTTTGTTTTTGCTTAAATTAAAGAAGAAGAAAAAAAATCAAATAACATTACGAGAAGAGAAGAGACGTAAAAGAAAGATAGCAAAAACGTGGAAAAAGATGCTAAACGAAAAAGAGAATTCAAACATAGCTAAAAAATTGCCACTGGTTGGTTCTAAAGATTTGAAATTGACATCTAACAAACACGCGCAAATTTCACACACAAACTTCAAGTGTTGGTGCTTGCAACTGTCACCAACGCTAACATTGGGTTCTAGGTCTCGTTCGAAAACTTGAACTCGGTCGTTAAAATTCAAACAGCAATGAGACAAACTATCTGTATATGTTATACGTAAAGCATTGACGTCGTATCTAACAGAGCCGCCTGGAGACGCACACATCAAACTGTTCAACAATACTACTTTACATTTCGATTGAAATATTTCCTGTCCATTGTTAATAATAATAAAATATTGAGTTTAAAAATTTTCAGAAAGAAGATATGATAAAAATATGATGAAACGATATGCATAAAATTATTTTTTTTTGATAATGTTTATGTTGAATTGCTTCACGCGGTTTTCACAGTTTCATGTTTTAGTGACTCAATAAACCTGGCTCAATAAACCTGACTCAATAAATTGTCAAGCAAGAAGCACGAAATCACGAAAGTACTTCAAGCGATTGTAGATGGCGTTATATTTGGCCGTATTTGTCAATTTGTCTCATTGCAAACAGACATATCAGACGAATGAATCTTTTTTGTTTGTTTTGATTCTTGTATCAAAACTGTTGTGTTAATCCGAAACAAATGAGGTTTATCAGTGGATAGAATGCCAAAAATTAGACATAAAATATTCGAATGAATTGTAAACAAAACCGCATTGAATTATATAGAAGAAGTGTGAAGTGTGAAACATTCACCTTGACTTGAATTCATTTGCTTGGTTATTTGTGATGACAATTATCGATATGAATGATAGTACTAAGAATGAAAAGGTTCTTTTTAAGGCGAAATATTATTGGATCCATGTCTTTCATATTTTATTATCCTAGGTTTATTTGGTTTTGTTTAAAATATTGCTTAAATACTCAATTTCGTATCGACAATAAAAAAAAAAACACGTTAAAGGAACTTTGATTAAGTGTATGTTACATTGATTGTGAGTGTATTTGATTGAGGTCAAGACATTATAGGCCAGAAATAGAAGCGTCACATCATTTCAAAATATTAATATTTTCAATGCTTCAATTGTTCTTACAAAAGCGCTCTTTAAATGCCACATCATTTAATCGTGGGGTTAAAATCTAGGGGGTAATAACGAGACATTTTGGATTGGATTTTGAAGAATAATAATAATACATGTGGATTTGACATGATTTGAATGAATACGCGTGCATAATTGTGATTTCCGGTGAATTCTGGTGAAATTTTGGTATCATAATGTCAAAATTCACACATACAAACGCAAGTGCCGCAGTGCAGTAGCAATACACATACTTCGCTTATTCTCGTTCAAGTAAGTAGTGGAGCTGTTACTGCTAGTGGTGCTCTTCACACTTATGAAAAACTGCTATTATAGTGGAGCTCTTCACACGAAATCACTAAAATTCGTCAGATTCACAAATATTCACCGATATGCACTGAATTCACTGAATTCAACATCGACAATTATGAGGATTTTTTGTGAATATGAGTGAATTGGAACGTTTTTTTGGGATTTTTGATAGATTCCGTGAATATGTGTGCATATTTATGAATAAAATGAATGTTATTACCCCCTAGGTTAAAATAGTGCAAAGTCACCATCAGTCGCAAGCTACTCAATCCCAAAGCATAATCAACAGCTTAATGGAACTTAGCACCAAATGACACATGAAATACAAACACTATTCAAATAACAAGCAAAAAAAGGTTGTTCTTTTTGTTTGAATCAAAGACCTTGTGAAAACAGTCCCAACGTTGTGAATCACAAAAATATATTTTCTAACGAAATATGAAGATATGAACAATACTTTGGATTTCAATGTTTTTTTGTGTGTGTACACACAGGATTTGCGAGAAAACATTCTTTTAATGTTTGAATTCATAAACAATGGGCATTACCTACCGTTGGACACTTTCACTCTATCACTAGTTCCATTTTGCACCCATTCTCTTGGAATGTGATCTCACAAATATTGATCGTATCTTGAAAATGCTAGCATCGTCTTAATATAATTGCAGCTAATGAACAGTGTTTAACTGAACAATAATAATTGAAGTGGTCCACATTTGAAGCGAACATTTATATACCACGTAGAGAGTACTTAAAACAAGTGCCTTTGAATGCCCATTAAGTCCAATAGTTCGGAGAATTTGCACACAAACATTGCTGAGTTTGATGAAAGCTACTGAAATTGCACCACCTACGTTAAAATCACTTTGACCTTAGCACATTGAACTGTCAGTGTACGCCGTCTGCACTAACAGACGGTTCGTAGTTAATAACTACTAGTTATTGCGCGTCTTTTTGTGTTTTACACGGTTGGTTTCGTGTTCAAATTAGTGGTCATCATTGAACTCGTAACGCACGGTATATTTCCATCATGCAGAAGCTATTTACATATAAAATTGAAATGAATTGAATAGAGTAGTTTACGTTCAATCATGAATTTCTAAAAAAAAACGAAATCAATATTGATCGAATTGGAATAAACAAAATATTGTTTGCTGACCACTTTAAAATATGAATCGATTCAATTTGATTGATTTTATAACACTTTAGTAATGAATATAGCGATTTATTTGTTTCGACATCGCAATTTTTTTATGATATTCAATTCAATTCACTGAATGAAAGAAAAATTAAACGGAAAACACGAGCAGCTCGATTGTCTGTCATAATTTAGTGAGAGAGAGAGAAGAGAGAGAGAGAGAGAGAGAGAGAACAAAAGATGAATCGTTGAACATTGATCATTATAAAGTGACTGAAAATCGTTGATCTCATTGTCATAGTCATCCAACAGATCCAAACAATGAAATCGCTAAGACGTAAGCACAGCTTGCCAATGTTCTGGTTTTTTATAATTCTGTACAACACATCGTTCTTCACAACAGTGCTTTGTTTTCTTTGAATGAATATGATCGGTCACACTACCGGTCAAAAGTTTGGGGGCACTCCAAAAAAATGAAACATTTCTGTTGTTTTTTTTTGTCCTAATCTCTCCGAATTAAGTTCAGAATCTGAAATTGTATTAAAATTATGTTCTGATGAAAGTTTTGGGAGACAGCATTTGGCCGGCCTTAATGGTCAAAGGCCGGCCAGCGATGACTGCAGCGCACTGAGTTATTGAGCAGCGGCCGCATCACAACTCAAACTCAGTGCGTAAACATGCACAGTGCTTGATCACGCTTCACCGTGAAGTTGTTGTTCTGACTGAGTGTATATACTCTCACTTAGCGGGTGCGCTATAGCGCACTCGAACAACACATTTTTATTCTCTCCTTTGTTCTTTCCTTCGTATTTTTAATTCTGATTTTATTTCTCTTCTTTGTTCTTTCATCCGTGTTTTGATTTTTTTCATAACGGAGCGCATCGAGACTCTCAGTAACAGAGTAGATGCGAACACTCAATACAGAAACGAAGTGCGGCTAGCTGCTCGTGTCTTTAGACGATTCTCCTTTGAGAGTAAAATATAGCACTGAGCGTGCGCTCAGTCATCTCTGTAACCATTTAAGAATTCCGTCCAAAATCGAAATTTTAAACGGGCTGTTGAATTAAACAGATCTGGAAAAGTAGATACGGTTTTCAGTATAAGACATTAAATTTGACGGGCATTTGGCCAACATATGGCCATTTGAAAATTCCGGCC
The DNA here is from genome assembly GCA_030463065.1 of Aphidoletes aphidimyza. Classification (NCBI taxonomy): domain Eukaryota; kingdom Metazoa; phylum Arthropoda; class Insecta; order Diptera; family Cecidomyiidae; genus Aphidoletes; species Aphidoletes aphidimyza. The sequence goes on along the minus strand of CM059998.1, from coordinate 5,182,227 downwards.
ACATTTTTCAAAACGCCATATTTTGGCTAAATGTCGGTCGATTTTGATGTTTTATACCAAAAATTACATGAGGCTCTTTCCAATGATGTTCAGTTCATTGGAATCGGACCAAAAGTTAAAAATTTGAAAATTTTGGCCGACATTTTCAAACGACCATATATTGGACAAATCCAGGCCAATTTGATTTAAAAAAAAGTAAATAACATCTACTTTTCAAGATCTTTCCAGTGGTAAACGTAACTTAAGGCCAGCCAAATGCTGTTCTCAAAAAGGACAGAATTTCAATACAATTTCAGATTCCGAACTTAATTTGGTGAATAAAACAACAACAAAAACACCGAAAAACTCCATTTTAATGGTGCCCTCAAACTTTTGTCCGGTAGTGTACGAAACATTTTGATGCAGCGGCAGCGCATCATTTTTCATACTGATCATAATTCCACTGGGTTAAATCCACAACATGACGTATTGATATGAGAATGATGCACAATGTTGCTAATATTTTCATTGCAGAAATAACGATATGCATAAAAACAAGAAGACCGAGTTGATGCATCGTTCACCTACGTTTTGCGTGGCCATCTCTTTTGGTTTGATCAATTGTTGTCTTATTTACTCAATCGATCTTTATTCGGTGCGATTTTCAGTTCAATTGGTACTTAGTTTCTCTTTCATTTCACATGTTTCTTTTCGGTTCTGTTAGTACAAGTGTGCTTCTTCGTAATTCGTTTTTCTGAAAAAAAAAACTATTTCATAAGCACTCCAATATCAATGAGTGGAATGCCATTGCATGCACATTGTGCATACCATAGATTGTTTGTCGATTGTTCGCTTTTGTTTCGATTGCCATTGCTCATTTTAGGTATTTTCTTATGCCTAGCTCATATTCAATCGACCGACTGCACGAACAAACTATTTTTTTTTCTTTTAAAATTGAAATGCGCAAACATTTTTCCGAGCTAGACGTTTGGGTGTTACGGAATGAGTTCGCCATAAGTGAGCACAATTGAGCATTTATTGGCATTTTGCAAATTTAGCTAAAACTTTTATTGGAAAAATACATTGGATCGCCGTCCATGGTTTCTATTAGAAATTACTTAGTTGTTATTTCTGATAAGCGATCACTAATATTGACTGATTTGCACTGGAATTGGGCGATTTTTGCATGGATTAATTGGTTTTTATTGTTGCGTGTTTGAGAGGAAAAGATTGTTCGTGATCAGAACAATACAAAAATCTCATACAGCTTCGTTGACAGCCTCGTGCTTGACATCGTCCCTTTCTAAAGATCTAGTGAAAATAACTTAAGTTAACCAAATTTGGTTATATTTTCACATTCTTTAACATTCAACACCTGAAAACGTTTACGTGCTGATGCCTGATATTTAGAAACAAATTTGGAATTTGAAAATAAGAAGTAAAAAATGCAGACATCTTGACTGAAGGTAAATTGCGTCATTCAACTGGGGCATCATTGTGCTGACAAACATAACACACACAAAATACACACGCATCAGTCTGCGTGACTTGATAAACGTCTATTTCTTCAAACGAAACAATATTGTGTGGACAGCACTTATAAAAGGTATATTTTGTTGTGAAATACACGCAACATTTTTTTTTTTGGATTTTCACACTTGACGACTTGGCGATGAACATGCAATTTTCGCATTTCAACCGAAGTGTAAACGATGCTGATCATCAATTTAAGCATTGTGACGAAATTGTTTCGGTTCATAATAGCGTTATGGCGTATAAAAACTAACAAAATATGCCCCATGGAAGTGTTTGAAAGAAACAGTGTTGGTGAGAACATCAATGAGGGGGCTAAAAATTGATACGTGTTAAATTGATAATCGTCTATTGAAACGGAATTCCATCTATCCCTTCCTAATTTCGTGGCTAAATTTGCTCAATCGTTACATATTTCAGAATGACTTATCGCAATTTTTAGGCCACAATAAAAAATCGTATCGAATCGGTGATCACTTTTAGGTGTCCATAATTCAATGAATGTAATGCAAAATTGTACGAATGCAAATTGTCTCAGACCGCATCGTACAATATCTTCTAGTGAATTGGCAATTGGCTTGTTGTGGGATTAAAATGACTTAATTTTATCAGCACACTGCTTTAAAGTGCCTACAATTTTACTGCAGCACACAAAACAATGCAATCTGAATCCACATCAGCGTTCGCGCCTCCACTTTCACTTTTCTACACACAAAAAAAAAACAAAACAAAACAAAAAATCTGGTTGTGTCTGGCGGCTGGAAAACACCAAACAACACCACCACAACAAACAAATTATAAAGTCAATAAATTGTATGTTGTGAATGGTTGCCTTTTTTTTCCACTGATTCGACCAGCTGAATAGTGAGCACGACTCTTATGTACGGAATTATGTTCGTTGTTTGTGCTCAGTCGTTCAGTTATATTGTTGTTGTTGTTTTGCTGAGTTTGATCGTTTGGTTCAATCGTTTATTCGGTGTTGATATTAAAAAAAAATGTATCTGTGTTTGTGTAGACATTGATCAAGTGTCTGTTTCAATTGAATTTAATAATGAAAAACCACATATTATACGCCGTCTGATGTGGTTATTTTAACGCTACATCTGGATTTGGACAGCGCACAATTTGATTTCGAATAATGACCGTTTGGATCGTGTGTACACAGTGTAAACTGTTCAGTCTCTTTGGTTTAATGAACAAGCGGAAATATGTTTGCCATTGCATGGTTTCTACCAATTTAATAATAACAATAAGATTCACACTCATTTCAAGATTGTTCGTGTTCAATCTGACTCACTTTATCGAAACAAAAGGTATCACACTTTTGCCACACAATTGAGAATTACAATTTTCGTACGATTTTTTTTTTTTTTTTTTCATCATTTGATGATGCATGTCAAAAGCGAAACATTTAATTACGTACTAAATTGATTCGCGCTTATGATTTTGTTCTATTTTAATTGTGCACATGATCTTCCTTTGAACGATTCAACATCAAGTTACTCAATAATTTTCATTCTTTGAAATAATGAAAGTTCAATTGAAAATGAGCGCATCTGTTTTTGAGGGGAAATCAGAAATTTGATCGATGCTTAAACACAAATTCGGATAAAAGACCTCATGTAAATCGATGAATTCAAAAGGATCCCGTCAAAATTAGTCTATTTTGAGTGAATTCGAAACAAAACGTTAATGAAACTCATGCCTTATGCTTTTTATTTTCAACCATATTTTGATGTGGGTCATCGATGAAATTCGTAGAACGTACGCTATCGGATACTTAATTACACATAAAACTCTCGTACATCACTCAATTGTCTGCATTTTCGAGAAAAAAAAAGTGTTTATCGTACAAAGAACTGGGTGAGGTAATTGCGTACAACAAAACAATCACCTGCTTCATTTCATCGACTCGTTTACATAGCTTAGGTATGTTCGCAACTGTATACTAGTACTCTGAACACTAGCACACGATGCACGGAGTATTGAGCTAGTGCAGCAACCGGACAACTGACACCTACCAATTGGACGAGAAAATAAATGAATTACTCGAATGAACAATAAATGCTCATATTTGTGTGTGTGTAAAGTTGGTGAGTTTCGCGAAAATCCAAAAAAAAAAATCCACAAACACAATATTCACAACATCTAAAATGTATTATCGAATCTAACGATGATAGGCTGTGGCTTCCATCGATTCACTGTACTTGAAACGATTGAGCTCATGCAATCACTTATTATCGAACTTCATTCTTTTCTCGTCAACCGGCACTAATTAGATTCCATATCATACGAGAGAAACAACAAACGCACACGACTTACGCGCCCACGTATTTTATATTTTATATGAATCATTTAGTGTCTGTGTATGGGGAGATGAGCACGCACTCAACAATTGAATATTTGCTATTTGGTAATAGTGTATATTGAGAAAGTAAATACGGATCATTAAAAGTAAATGAACGATTCAAATGATTTAAAAGTATTGTTAATTGTTTGCATGAAACTCCAAATAATTATCATTTTATGTGTACCAAAATCAAATATCTAAAAAATATATTGATTTCATTTGATTTAAACCGCTATTTTGGTTGAGATTCAATAAAATGAATTCAATGAAATTTAATGATAGATGGCATTTTTGAAATTAGGCACCCATTTGGAAATGTGGTGTTGTGTTTTGGCGGTGAACTAAAGGGCTTCATGAATTTTATCATCCGGAATTGTTTCATCGTATGAAGATGCTGAAGTAATCGACAAATTTATCTATATTAATTTGTCCCCCCGTTTGTGCTTTAGTGATTTTGGATTGGTTGCAAGGGAAAAGCCTATAAGAGATGGCTATTTGAATAATATTGTCGATATTTTTGTCTAATTTCAACGACTTTACAGCATACACATTATTATTTTATTCTGCAAATTTCAAATGGAATCAGTTTTGCGCCGTATTGAGTCTTACCAGCAAAACCACGTGAAGCACACTCACACCAAATAGTGACTGTTTTGGCATTGTTTTCGACATGTGTGTGTGTGTGGGAAATGACGAATATCGCGATTCGCCACCAACTAAAATAACAATCATCACATAAATCATTTGACATGGATCTTCTGCTGTGGAAATGTGGAATTGTCTGTCAAATAGCTTTGGGTCTTTCTGTCTGGTAAACAACACTAGTCACACAATGGGTGGAATATCAGAGGTTGCCATTATAACAGCAAATATCGTCGTTTCACTTCCATCCGTATTTTGAATCAGAAATTATATATCTTTTTCCGTGTAATTTTTTCTTTGGAAATGAACAAACGTAAATATACTCGAGTTGTCATTATACGGTTTGTTTCCTCGTAAAAAAACTTACGAAGAAAAAGTAAAAAAGAAAATTGATTTTTTTTAGTTCAAGAACTTTAAGTTCAATGCCACACACAAAAAAAACGTGTATCGTACATGTCGAACGGAAAAATACGTTTTAAAATAAAATTTCAGGAATGAAACTCGGCAATGAGCCGCGCTAACGATTGATGAGAGAGAGTCTGATTTTTAAGCCGGTAATCAAATTAACAAAATACAACAATATCGTATTGTTTTATAGCCTGTGACAACTAGAACCGAGCAGAGTTTGCCGAGGCACATGTGGCGCCCTGGTACATATTTATCTTCTATTATTTATTTACAATCAAACTGAATTACGACTGATCGCTTTTACAAGACATTCAATTTATTTCGTAACTTTTAACCTCGATCATTCACTTTTGTATGATAAACTGAACCAATCCAATGCTAAGATTTATTCGATTCTCTTTCATTCTATTGTGTGTTCATAGTCAATTTACTTCAATCGTTGTGTTACGAGCGGCTTATAAACTGTTGACTGTTGGTGACTCTGTGTGTTAAGTTATTTCTATTTTTAAAAGCAAACCATTGCAATGTCATTGGCTTTTCTTTTTCTTCTTTTTCTTCCGCACAACAAGAAGAGACAGAGCAAGAAAAATGAGAGAAACAACAGCACAATCCAACAATCTGAGCAAATCGACATTCTTTATACGTATTGAACGATGTGAATTATAAAATCGATGGTGACAATGTTGAACATTTTCTATTATCATTCGTCGAATTGAAAGCAATGAAGAACGTATAAAATCTCAAATAATCCCAGATTTAATCGATCTAAACAATTCAAACAATTTCAATGTACTGTTAATAGCAATGCAATGCAATTAAATGGGAATATGAAGATTTACGCATACACACACACACACACACACACATGGTCAATAAGACGACAGCTTGGTCTTACAGCTTGGTATACGGTAATCAAACGGAACTCCATGCAACAGCTCAGAATGTGATTGACTGGTAACCAGTTCGATACGCACGTTCATCAAATACTGTAATCAACCAGAAGTGAATAAGTCATCATTAAATAAATAAATGGCGATGCGTTCAGTAATAAAATCACATCGAATTCCATTTATTTACAGTAGAATTACCGTTACAACGTTCAGCATCAACCATGGAACGGATTGGCAAAATCAAATTATTAATTTCTTTAAATTGAAAATTCTCAACTTGATCATTAAATGGCATCGAAATTTGTATAATTATAAATTGGCCCTTCGAAAGGGAAGTGATTTATGGTCATCATCATGTATTTCGAAAGTCAACAAATGTAAATATGGACGGAAACAAGCCCATAGACTCGAGACTTTTTTTATTTCCATTAATTTTATCCACGTAAACTCGGCACCTTTCAAATACTTTCGATTCTTTCACTTCAACCGAAAGTAATTTCCATTTTTTTTTTCTATAAAATTATACCCCAGCTTTGAGGGGCGTTAGCGTTTTTTTGTTTCAATTACGGAAAATATTCATGGTTTTTTTTTGTATTGCAAAAAAGTTGTTCATTTTCCTCTTCATATTGATATTTGGGTTAACATTTGAGGCGTTCTGAAAACCAGAACTGAAAATAGACAAACTAAATGTGAAGCTTGTTATTTGTTTGGAAGAAGGCGAGTTTTTTCGTATACAATTTTCGAATATTACGTAGCCATCAGCATGGGCAGTTAATTTACTGGCGGTCATTTTGCTACCGTTAAAATCATCAAAAGAAGAACCTCTTCAATTGATATGTTGATAAATGTTACGGGAAAACATACACAAATTGAAATTGACGAACATAACCTGACTAATATGTCGCGAGCATTGTTAACAAACACCAGTCATTTGTAATTGAATAAAAAGTACAGCGATTAAAATCACATTCAAAATCATATCACGGAGCTCATCCATTTTGAACAACACTGTTGAAGCAGTGAACTTCAAGACTTTTTTAAGTAGCATAATTTTTCTGAAGCTATCGTACGTGTTTCAACGAGACCTTATTGTAGTCATTATTTTTTTCATCTCATTTGCCAATTAATGTGATTATTTTGGAACTACGATTGAAGTAGCAAATGAACCGCATTCAAATCGTCTAAAAAAATTTCAGCTTCTGTATCGAAATAGGAAGGGAACAAGTCTTAAAAGCAAAAAATCGTTGATGACACGCAATCAATATCCGACGTTTCGAGTTTCTGCCTGAAAAAACCGTGAGTTTTTTTTTGCAGAGATTTAATTTGATTCAAAGAATCAACTTTTTCCGTGTAAATCAATTTCAATGCACTTGATGTGTGGAATACCCGTTTACTGTAATCGAAAGCAGTGCATGCTTCACAGATGATTTGTTTTATTTGCAATGGCATAAAAAAATAGCACAAGAGCATTCATCAATCTGTGTTCAATTGCTGCTTTGTAATGCGTATCGACTGATTGACGCCGGTAGTCTTGATTGAGATGAGCAAATAAACGATCGTAATTTTGAGGTTCCACTTTTATGATATCATATCGATGAATGACATAAAAAATTGATAGGATGCATAAAACGTAAATGGCGACAATAAAACCACATCGCGCCATTTAATACTGAAATGCTCATGCAACAAAACATTATGCAATCACAGCAATTCGGATTTCGTACACTACAGGCCAAAATAACCGGAACGGTTTTAAAAATCTATCAATCAACTGAAATATTGTTTGACATTAAAAGTATATTCAAATTCTGTTCTACGAATGTCATAAACTCTCATATTTGGTTGGCCAGAGGCCATATTGGAGCCATTTCGGAGTGAGGGCCAAATTTCGGCGATTTTAATGTGCTATTTTTCTAATAATCCGTGTACACTATTGGAAACGACTTAAAATGTAAGTGTCATTTATGGTATAAAGCATCATAATCGGTTGGCATTTGGTCGAGCAATGGTCGCGTCAAAATCTTGGCCAAAAAATTAAAACGACCATAACTTAGCCAAATGTGAACTGATTTAGGTGTTTTATACCAATAATCAAATGTACTCTCTAAGACCATTCCAATGATGTAGAGCACTTTGGAATCGGACTAACGGTTTTGGATTTGGAAATTTCGGCCAAGATTTTGAGGCGGCCATAACTTGGCCAAATGCCAACCGATTGCGATGTTTTATACCAATAATTTATACCACGTACATTTTGAGACCTTTCCAATGGTATTCACGGATTGTTAGAAAAAAATGGTCTATAAAAATGGACGAAGTTCGGCCCCTACTCTAAAATGACCCCAATGTGGCCAAAAACGAGAGTTCAAGACATCGGTAAAACATTTTCAACTGTTGCAGTTTTTTTGGGCTGTAGTGTTTTTTCTCGTTACTTATTTGGAACTTTGGAACAAGATCAATGCTATTTCTGTGGGTGGAATCACAGTCAATTTCGATAATTTATTATATATAATATATGATTCTATTTTTGGTCTGATTATAGAAGAGAAGGACAAAAAGTTGTTAGCCGCAAATCGGCCACTCGAAATTCGATCATAACTGGTTTTCTAATGGGATAAATCCTTTAAAATGGTATAATAATCAAAAGTAAATGACGGCAACACACGTTGATATAGTTGTGAACTGAATCGGATGGAAAACATTGTGAAATCTGAACTGCAATTGAGTGTGATGCGCTCAAACCACGGGCCATATTCAAGAAAAAAAGAAACAAAAATTAAAGACTGCATTTGTCTATAAGTTTTTTTTATTATTATAAATGTATTCTATTGCCAGCGATACGCAAAAGAAATAAATGCTAAAAAGAAAAAAAAACAGCGTTCCGTTTTCAATTTGGTAAAGCAATCAGCTTTGGAAAAGCAGAAAAAACACGTTACTCAAAATGGAAACTTGTAAAAAGTGTTTATTTAAAACTGTGGATTCATTTTCCGCTGTATTCGCTGCAATCATTTTTATGGATATGCTGTTGCAGATTCGATCGAAAAAATATCGAATTTTTTTATCTTTTCTTAATGGAAACTTGAGTTTTGCATTTTGACTGGAACTTGAGAGTATAATTTAGCTGCTAGCAAATTGAGTTTGTCATTTTTATCGAAATGGACATTGTTTTTTTTTTCTTTCATCATTTTACTCGACTAGAATATTTATTTCAAGACACTTTCAACGAAACTTCCAAAAGATTGGATTTTAAATGCACGTGCTGAGTGAGAGTTAGTACGGTTCGCAGATTCGAATCGAAATTGTTCACTGCAACAACAATGGCTACACTCTTAGGGAGTTTTCTGAAATTGAGCGCACAAAAACCTGAACTTTGTCTTTTACTGATTAAATATGGTTTGATAACATTAATGCAATAACATGTTAAGCAATGGGCTGAGCTTAATAACGTCAGCCAATTCGGGCGCTATCTTCATTTACGCTTCATCTGTTTCACGACCAACAAATATAGTGAAATGCCAAAATGCACGGCATTATGAAGCTATGTTATGCTTTGCATTTTCATCTTCAGTCATAAAAGCGACATGTAAAAAGGTCAACGATTTGTTTTTGTTTGTTACCACGACGAACAAAAAAAGTGACATTTCATGCGGATTTTGAATGTTTTATTTTTTTTTACAAATTCGATTTTTTTTTGGCAAACATTAATGATTTGTGTGCTAGTGTAATCGTTGACGTGTGGTTTCATAAAGTAGATTATCATAATCACGTTCACATTCATTTTCACGATATAACTGATAGTCGCATTGGATTGAAAAAAGTCTAAAATTCAATTTTATTTGACCCGTTAAAAGGTATTTTACGTTTAAAATGAATGTTTTTGGTGATGCTGTAAATAACATCTGGACCTAGGCTTAACGACTACTGAATGACTCCGAACCACTTTACAATAATTCAGATGTACTGCAAAAGTACTCTGAGGTACTCTGTGGTATTCCAAACGTATTGTGACGTTTCACAGATATAAATTCTTCACAAAAATAAGACCCGAGTTCAATCCTTACTGCGTGAATTCTTTTTTTTTTAAATTCAGTAGTCGTTAAGCCTAGATCTGGACAAACATTTATTTATGTGTTTTTTTTTTAATTTTGTGTGATTTGTCGATAAGAATAATTGCTCTATGAATAAAGAACACATTTTTTCAACAATTTTTAATTTAAGAGTCATTTTAGTTGAAGAGTCATTTTTTCTCTTGTGAAACACCACAGCGAATTGTTATGGCGAACAGACGAACCAAATGAAATCAAATGAATTCTATTAATAAATCGATTGTCTGATTGTGTCATTTTCAATGTCACATCTATTTTACTGTCATTTTCTGAAATGGCACAACCTCGCAAGAAAGATTTTTGTTGAGAGACTAAATGCTGATTCATGGGTCAATAGTCAATACTCAGACCAACTATTCCGTATGGTTTTTGAGGTGTCTAGAGAAGTTCGATGCATATTGTTTTTGTTATTGTATTCTGAATTCAAATAACGACTGAAACGAATTGAACGAAACTCGTTTTCGTGAAACTTAATGGCCACCAAATTCGTATATATTCCATTCAAAACCATATCAATAACAAAATATGAGACGATTTAGTACCGGCTGCCACTATATATCGTACAAAAATCTGCATTTAAATTCACTATAGGCCAAAAATAAAGATACGGCTGAAAAAATTAATTTGTTCTATTATAATATGAACCAATCAATCGACTGAAATATAGTTTCAAATTGGAAATTCATTCAAATTCTGTTCTACTAATGTCATAAACTCTCGCATTTCTCTGACGCTCGGTGGGTCAATAGCGATATTGGGGCTATTTTGGAGTGCGGGCCAAATTTCGGCCATTTTTTCAACATGCTGTGAATACCATTGGAAAGGACCTAAAATGTACTAATCATTATTGGTATATAGCATCACAATCGGTTGGCATTTGGCCAAGCTATGGCCGCCTCAAAATCTTTCATAAAATAAAATTGCAAAATAGATTTTGAATTGCACTCAACTCTAACCAAATTTTATAAAAAAGAACAAAACGCAGAACTCCATCGCAATGCAATGTAAAACACGAACACCATTCTGTATTCCAAATTTCATTAAAATCTATTTTAAAATTTCAATAAAATTCAAAAAATATTTGAAATTCTTCTAAATATACATTTGAATTTAGTGCTTTGAATTTAAGTAGTTCGAAAATATTATTTGATTTGATTGATTGTTGTAAAATGTTGTGAAAGTCAAAAACTGCATATCGATTATCGTGCATTATCATCATGGTCAAATCTTGAAAAATAAATCAAATCTGTAGTTGTATGTGATGCTGCTACACTTTGCCCATCAGTTTGACGTCATAGAATGTATTTTTGCAACTCAACAACCAACCAAAAATCAGAGGTAAAAAAAGAGATTTTTTCTTTGATAAATGATGATGAAGTGTTTGTAATTTATCCGGCCACGTAAAAGTGCAAACGACGCAATAAAAATATGAATTGCATTGGAAATTAATACGATTAGCGCATAAAGATACGTAAAATGTACAATCTGGATATAATTGAAGGTTTTTCGTCTTTTGGCGGCATCCATGCACGGCCAATTGCTTCATTTTTGTTGCTGGTTCTCAAAGAATGTTGATCGATTCACTTTGATATAATGTTCATAAATTCGTTTTTAAGATGATTTTATTACCTTAAATTCGAAACGCATGGTAGCTCGACCATGCGATGATAATAACAAAGAACATTTCTGATTTTGTCAGACCACTGAATCCACTATATTTAATTGTAGTTTGTATGCATTATCGTCATTCAGTTATATTGTGTTTTTATCATACACCGAAAATGACCAGAGGCTTTTTTATGCATTTTCGCCAGGGGCTAATAACAAATATTTCTATTTGAGCGAGTTTGCACAACAAAACATTTCAGTGAGTTATAATGTATAATTGTTTTTCAATATTTTATGTCGAATTGTTTCAATAAAAAACTAGTAGTGGCTTTATGTAAACGATCAATGTTATTTTATGATACTTAGAATTAAGTTGCACTACTTTTTTTCTCAGAATAATTTGCTTGATATGAATTTTGGTGAATCGGTTTAATATATAGATTTTGAATGTTCTTTTCCCCTAAGCATGTTCATATTTCCGGTCACGTTGAACGAGAATATCTCATCGAATGAATTGATGATTGGTGTGCATCTTCATTAACTACGGCTACACTAAACTGAGTTTTGCTATGAGGCATTTAGAAGAAAAATGGTACATGCTTTAAAGGCAAAAAGAAAATGTTGTTGTTTTTTTTTGTTGTGTCGAAAGATGCACAAGCACGTATCTCAAATATGGTGTGATGAGTTAAACGATTCAGGTAGCAATGAAGCTGTCACACAGAAAGCGTGACAGGGAGAGAGCGAAAAGATGCGGCGTTGCCACAACATTAATGAGATTCTGGCTGTAGTCATAACGTAAAATGTTAAGCAATCGGTTAGAAAAAATGCCGTTTTATTTTTCTTGTGTTTGCCGTTGTTTGGCCACCAAAGAACCATTTCCTCATTCATCAAACAGCATACACATTTCTATTTCTTCAACATGAATGAAGAAAAAAAAAGATGGTAATTATTTTATAACTTTTAAACCGAACATAAAATTCTTATAATTTAATCGAACAGTGAATAATATTCAATCATCAACTGTGCGTGTAACTGTTAACATTGAATATGGGAAGAAAAAAAGACACAACACATGAAAATCGATGTTTCTTTAGAAATTGAGAACATCACGAATGTTAACGGGTGCCTGATCGACAATAAACAGTAAGCATAAAGCGTTTGAAGAACTTTATGTACGAAGAAATTATGATAAATTGGTGCCAATGCAGAAAAATCGCTGTAAAACATTTATTTAATGTACATAAAAGTGGCCAAATAACGCGTTTCGTGTTTGCTAATTTGAATGTTTTTTTTTTGCTCCATCTTAAGTTCAATTTACCGAAATAAAGTTCAATTATTGAACCATTTTCAATGGAAAGTGATAAAAGAGCATTGAAAACGCGATTAAGGCGGGCATTTCAATTGTAATTGCAAACTGGTGGACGATCACTTAACTGTTTCATTCACAGATTTTATCAAAATGATTGTTCTGACTTTTTTAAATTGATTTCACAGCGCCAATTTTAACAGCTCAAACATATTTGCATTGAACAATGTTCCAATTGGTTCATCAGTATTTCCAAACTCTAACGGAATCTTGAATTTAATTTGCATTTTTAATGGCAAAAATTAATAATAGGCTTTCGAATCATTTGTCATGGGCTCAAGTGGTCAACGAATTCTTTGAACACATCATCATCAAAGCCAAAACACACACACACACAAATAAATCTTGGCATCAAGAACAAACGAACGCTGTGAAAAATGACAGTTAAATTGCCATTTGTGCGTAATTTTTTGGTTTCAGAATAAAGTGTGTGCTGAGACAAAAGTCATTTAATAGACTCGTGAATCAAGAGCCAACAAAAGAAAATGAAAAGACAAAAGGTAATTCGCCGGTGGATATAAATGTGTGGGTATGCTACTGACCTTTGTTTTAAACCGAAAAAAATGCGTCTCTCTCTTTCTCTATCTCTTGGTCGCATTTTAGTGCGCAAAGAGCATTTATTTCCAACAAAACTAAATTTGTGTAAACAACGTTGAATATTTTAAACTTCAAAAACCCACGGCAAAAAACATACAAGAATGAATTCGATAGATTTATTAAAATGGACACCTTTTTTCTCTTTTCCGCTCTTTATTTTACCAATTGCATCTCAACACTGACACACGAAAATATGATTTCAATTTGAATGAGTGTGTTTGTGAGAGAATTGTTCCGCGTGGGGTTTTTTGTTGAGTTTGAGGTTTTATTTTTGTGATCGAATCAACGTACCAGCGCAACACATTTCGCACTCAAGTTAACGGAAATATAAAACTAGCGAATAGTCTAAGGTGTATAGATCACTTCAATTCTGAAGTGCTAAGATGTGAATTTTGGAACGAAACTACGACACTAACAAGTCGATATCAGTATCAGCGACAAAACCTAGAGGAAAGATCAGTTTTCGTGTAATAAAGATGCTTCTAAAATTATTGTTGAATATTTTGCACATATTTCTTACAATTCCCCCCTAGGATGTTTAGTGAATTTGATCAAAAAATTGCGCACACACACATACGAATGAAGCCACACTGAAATATTTGCGTTGGCGTTACGAATCTTATGAGCTAGAGAAGAAAATGACCTTACCTATTCGTATTTTTGTAGAGAAATCCAAATCAAAATCTCGTTTCAATGAATCATTTTCTTATAGGCATTCTCAATATGGCCAGATCTATGCTATTAACCAAATTGATGAAATTAGCCACACTTTTATCTACTTTTGATATTTCAGACGTTAATTTTGTTTTGTTTGAATTTTGCAAACACGTTTCTTTTAAACAGCACAGATTTTGATCATAGTCAATTTGTTCAATGATCACACTTTATATTCGTTTCCCTCGGCGATCCTTTGCATTTAACTCACTTTAAACTAAACATATACAAGCATTAAATTAGTTATACTTTCTATGGTGTTAGGTCATACGATCAAATATCATAAAAAAAATCCCATTGATCACAATAAAAGTGACTGAGAAAAATTAATGAGTATCAGAACGTGTCCCAAGGTAGAGCCACAAAATCAGTCAAGCAAAACCATAACAACAATCAAAAATGTAATTGAAACTGGACTCATCAGGTGAATATACAAATAATGTTGCTTGTGACGTTGAAATCATAGATTTTTACGAATCGATAAAAGAGAGAGAAAAAAAAAACAGATGAGATTTCGTTGATAACTTGCACACAACACCGGTGTGACAGTTTGAATCGATCAAATATTACATTAAATTTAAGCAGCGTGCATTTGAACACTACGCAATGTATAGATCGGCAACAATTTTTCATTCGGAAATTGATTGCCATGTAAATCTTGAGAGCATCGTACCAAAGATAAAAACATTCGCGAGTAAAACGTCGCCGGATTTATGGTATTGTTGTTCACTCGTTCACACAATTTTCGTTCGTTCATTCATTTCATTCGTTCGTTCGTTCGTTCGTTTAAATGCATGAAAATTTCGTTCAGCTCGTATCTAAGTGTATTATGTTTGTTCGTTGATTATGCAATGTTGCCCATAATCATTTTTTGTGTGTGTGTGTACAAACATAAAGCGAGCATACGACCGAACATTTTGTTTTGGATGCTTTTTCATAGCGAACGAAAATGAGACAAACCATATTATACTTCTTTTTTAATTTCGAAAATTATTACAAAACACCGTCGATTATTTTGTCGTGTATATTTGAACTCATAGTCTTGAGTGGAATAGACTATATTTTAAATATCATAGACGTGTTATGGTACTGCACTAGTTTACGTGCGAACAACTTCCAATAAGTTTTTTTTTTAGCATTTTTCAATTGTTATGTTGATTTCATTGCTCTGAGTGAGTAAACACACAAAGCCGAGCAAATATTGCAATATATTTCCAATTTTTGTTTGGGTCTCTCTTTTCGAAATGTAAACGCTCAAATTAAATCTATTGAAGCAGCGAAATGCTGCACAATTTCACACTTTGTGAACTAAGGTTTGTTTTTTTGTTGTTGTAAATTTCAATTTAAATTGAAATTTTCAAGTTAAATGATTGTTTAACATTTCGAGAGATTGAATTTCATTTGGAATTGATATCATCAAAAGTCATAAACATCAAAATGTAATTTCTAATGATATATAGAAACCGATCTACAAATAATGAAGAATTCCCGCAGATTCTTTCGCAAGTAATTTTGAAATCACAAAACTTTAATTTCGATTTCAATAAAAAATAAAATATTTAAATTTGTTTTTCATCATTCATTCATCCAGTAGTTGTTTTTTTCATGCTTAATTCCACATTATTTTTCATTTCATATTCACTTTATTCCACAAAATTAACTTCAAATTTTCAAATACATTAATTTCAATTGTGTTTTGTGGTGCTGATAATCCGTGATGTCTTGATTAATTGCTGAGCGTTGTAATTGAAACACATAAATTTCCGTTGATGCTAAAACATTTCAATTGAATTAGAAACTGTTCAATCTCGTCGACATTCTGGTCAATTACACTGTCAAGAATATCAAATGGTTGAAGTGCCAAACCATTCATCATTTGTACACAACAAGAGAACTAAATCTGTCTATTAAACAAACAAACAAACGAATAAACAAAAACAGCAGCATCAATCGCAAAGACTAACCAATTCAAATGAAGATTGTGACTTTCAATAAACATTCACGTATTCTGTTTTGTTTCCAAACATTAGCTCAACAGCACAACATTACCGTATTCATACCTCTTCACTGTTCGAATACCTGTACTCTACTGTCGTTTTCAACGTGCTTTGTTGCTTAATTCAGCCACAACACACAAGACTCTCGTTTGCGCACGGTTTCGCTTCACTTCAAAGCAAAAAATGCCAAATACCTGGCCGTGCTCTCTGGTGTGTGTTTGTATTTGAGTGTGTGTGTGTGTGTGTAGATTTGTTGTTTGCTATTGCAGTTTCTGTTTTGTCTGTTTAGATGCTATTCCAGTCAGATAGTCACAGTCAGTTAGTATACCCACATTTTGCTGGCTAACTCAAATGAAACGATGACGTCACATTGGTGGAAATAGTCTCTCATTCGCTTACTCTCTTTCGATCGTGCTCACATATTCAACAGCTACGTCAGTAACAGCTCATAGCCCTTTTGGTGTGATCGCGTGCAGAATTCAAGATCAGTATATGGGCTTGTATTCACACCGTTTAACACGCATAGACGAATGAGAGTGAATAGAGTGCAATAAGTCCACGGCGGCGGCTATGAGTGTTGGTGTAGCGGTTTAATATATATTGCCAATTGATAGATAGAAAAAGCGTGAATTGAATTATACACAGAGTGAACATAGATAAGAGTATTTATTGCAGTGCGTATGAGGAAAAATGTTAGCAAATAGCAACGTCATGGCTGCTGATGCTGCAGAGGCTGTAAGAAAAGTAAGCGTGTTTTTTTTTCTCTTTTCCGCGCAGTGTGGAGGTGGTATTGGTATCATCATATCGGATTTCAACTTTGGAAAAGTGCTTATTTTGACAAAAAAATTACAAATCCAAGAGATTTTCTCCTTCTCTCCGGCCCTTTTGGAGCCTGAAAGGTTCACTTGCACATTACACATCCGGTGTTTGCAAAATTAAAGTCATTTTTACTTATTTTTCTAGCTAAATTAATCCCTTTTATTTTGATAGGTCGGTGAATTATTCGATATTAAATTAAAATTTGCGTGTCAGCGTGGAAAAGTCAGGATTATGTATGCAATTCAATTGATTGCTATTGTCATTCGCGTTGATCGATGCGGTTAACAATTCAATGCTCTCCCATATTCAAAGCTGTTGATGGTGATTGCAATTACACGACGTTTTAATGTATTTCAATTCTATTTTGCGTGCGTACGAGCTCCAGATATATGCGAGAGCGAGAGAGAGAGGAATTAGCCGCACGAAAAATACCGCACACGTTATTAATCAATTGACGATTCAACAGTAATATCTGCCGTTCCGCCAGCACAGCGATCGCCCATACATCGCCCTCGATACAAACAAATATTCTATGGCGATGTATGTTTGTATATTCAACGATGCAACACACTCTAGACAACGTTCGCTGCACATATCTTTTCTGCACCGTCAAAATGAAGATGAATTGTTTCTTCATGAAATGTTTTCTTTCTTTTCGTTTCAAGCGCACATATATATTCAGACTCTGTAATTTCGAGTACTTATCGGAATATTTGTTTCAAAGTAAAAGTTATTCGTCTGTACTTTTCTAGGCATTTATGTGTATGTTGAACATGAATTCGAATGGATTTGTAGAGTGTCGCTTGAAATGAAAACTCATTTGCAGTTGATTTTAATGCAATGCGCAGACGCAATACGATCAAAGAGATTCGAGGAACGTTCCCGAAACAAACAGAAAGTAAGAAAGAGAGGGGGGCAGCCGAAAGAGAAAGAATAAACGCCGCATTAATCAATTAAAGGTCATTACGATTGTATAATGTGAATCGAATATACTGCTGTTTTTTGTAAACTCACTTTGGGACTCTTTTGTTTATGTTGAGCTCTCATTTTATGTTACGTTTGCTTCAACTGCCGTATATTTGAAAAAAAAACTGAAATGCAAGAAAAGGAAAACGGTCTTGTTTTTCGTAGCAAAATAATTTTTAGTATCGTGCCACTTCATTCACGTTGCCTGTGTTCTCGTTCACACAACGTAATAGAGTTGACCAATTTGTTTAATGTAAAAATTCAGACGACATAATTGCATATGAAAAAAAGTGAGAATCTCGATGGTAATTTTCACGATTCACCACACGATAAGTGGTCAACACGTAACATTAAACACATTGTTTGACATTACAATTGAACCAAATGAAGAACCAAATACATAGAACCGACTGCAATTACGTGTATAATTTGTCGACCAGAAAAAGTGACATAAAACATGCAAATTAATCTAATCCATCTAATTGGATATAAGCAGATTAAGCAGAGAGAAAATTGGTCATAGGCAATTTCAAATGAATGCAACTTTATAGATTCTATGTAAATATATTGAAAATGATCAATTTTGTTAAACGTGGCAATTAGTTTACAACAAGACTAACCAGTAAACGATTCAAATTTGCATTCAAGTGTTTATTTTGATTAAATAGCATCAATTGAATTGTTTTTGTTTTTAAGTTCTTTGGATTTTGAACTTGAAAACATCATCAGTAGAACTTGATATAATGACTTGATATGTGAAAGCGAATGAGTTAACGATTCAAAAAAACGAAAAAAAAAAATTCACGGTGATTAGGGTCCAACGTCAGCTGCGTGCATACATTTCAAATGAGATAAAAAACCGCATTCCAACTTGAAACATGAAATTCAATGGGTTTTTTGTTTCACATCAGATCTTATTTTCTCCATGTTGTTGATTCGCGACATTTTGTATTACGTTGTCCTTTTTCTGTTCTCTTCAATCAAGATGTGATTAGATTTGGCATGACCAAATGAAGCACACTATAAACTCAAGTGCCATTTTAAATGTTCGGGCTCATTTCGTGGAAAACGACACAAAAACATTTTCAAACCTTGATTTTTGTGTATTTGAAACAATTTGAATTATCTATAAACACATTACTTTCACAAAAATGCGAATTAATGACGGTAAATACGTCAATAATGTGATTCATATAGAAAAATCCAAGTGTCCCGTAACAGAAGCCTTGGCTGACCGGCAATCAGAACATGACGATTTTCGAACCGTACCATCTTCGCATTGATATATCGAATTCGACACATATCTCTGCACATCTCAGACAAACGTGCCGTATTCGACACCAATTGAATTTGTATAAAATAGCGATGTTTTGAGATTGAAAAAAATTGAATGAATAACAATAAATAAAACATTCAAACGCATCTCATCGCGATGAAGAGAATTGAAACAACAACTTTGAAGAATTTATCAGTTTTTATCTAACCAATAAGATTAGCAAATACCAATGTATTCTATAGAATACATGTAAAGTATATTCTCACCTAGGGGCATTTATCTCTCACGAATGCGTACTTTTTGTGCACATTTTTGTGGCATTCGCACGCATTCGCACGCATTCGCACGAATTCGTATCAGTCGACGTATAAAAACAATACACAAACTCGCCTTATATTCGCGAATGTTTACGAATGCCGGCGAATGTTGGTGTATACACTCAAGCAAATACATTCTTTCATGTTCGTGTCCAGTTAAAATGTCATAACAAACTACCACAGTACAATCATGTTTAAATAAACATATATTAAAAATTATCACTAAATCTGGTTTTGATACTGATAGTTCCAATTCATCAATTAATTCAAAAAGAATATTAAAAATCGAGTCATATACCAACGAAATTAACATTATTTTAGAAAACACACAAAATTGCAACACACAAATTAAATGTCAACACGAGAGCTATTTGATTTTCAGCTTTGTATACATAATCATATAACAGAACCACCTCCTTGTAATATGAGCGCAATTTCATTGAGAATTGATTACCCGAAAATAGAACAATTTTCTTTTTATTTGGAATTATGTGTACCAATATATTATAACTAAACATTTTTCACCGAACGAACTTCGAATATTCACTTTGGGTAGTGTGAAATGTCATTTTTTCAATCACAACATACACAACAACAGCTGGCATTCGCTGTATACACATAATTCGTTCTTTTTGCATCTATTCGTCCATTTGAAATGATATTCGTGCGCATTTGTAGCTTTAGAGCGGCATTCGCACGTATTCGCGAGAGATAAATGCCCCTAGATTCTCACCACCGTAAGTACACGGCGGTCCTGCCACATATTTTGGCCCAGTACAACAAGAACGCAGCTTGTCTTAAGCTCTCCAATTCGGTCGGCCAATTGGAGCCATTTTGGAGTGTGGGCCAAATTTCGACCATTATTTTTCCAACAATCAGTGAATACCATTATAAAGGTCTTAAAATTTACTAATCTTTAATGGTATATAGCATCACAATCGGTTGGCATTTGGCCAAGCTATGGCCGCCTCAAAATCTTGGCCAAAAAATTAAAAAGACCATAACTTAGGCAAATGTGAACTGATTTAGGTGTTTTATACCAATAATCAAATGTACTGTCTAAGATCATTCGAATGATGTAGAGCACTTTGGAATCGGACTAACGGTTTTAGATTTGGAAATGATTTATATTTTCAACATGAAACAAAAACAATTCATCATCGATATTGGAACGTCATTAAATTGAATCGTATTTTGTTATGTAAGATTAACCAAAACATAAACAAAACAAACAAATTGCATTGAAAAATCGAAAACAAATAGATACAAACGAATGTTTATCATAGTTGAGAGTGAATAAAACAATCGAGCTTGCGAATGAACGACGAGCAAGTTGCCTTAGAAGCAATGTTATTTGACCCCGTATGATCGGGTTCGAAGTTGGAGTGATGTTCTCTAACAATTTACAAGACGAGTAAATACGGCGCCACTATGCTTTTAGCTGCGTGAAAAGTAAATGAAATGTATGAACTTTCTATTTTATTTTATTTTATTTTTATAAATCCATGGGAAACGGGCGTTTTGAACGTCTCGACCCGTTGCTCGGTGCTGCATTATTTTGCACGGTAATTTGTAGCTGCAGAAAAATGATACTATTCAAGACTCTCTTTCTCAAGCATTTGAGCTTCAATGAGCGATTTACGATGAACCATTCGTTCGCCATTTAATAACAAGATCTCTTGAAAA
This sequence comes from Aphidoletes aphidimyza, assembly GCA_030463065.1. Lineage (NCBI taxonomy): Eukaryota > Metazoa > Arthropoda > Insecta > Diptera > Cecidomyiidae > Aphidoletes > Aphidoletes aphidimyza. Next base: position 5,160,973 of record CM059998.1, on the reverse strand, counting down.
TTGTACACGATAATTGCACCGATGCTTCTGTTATTAATAAGCAATAATAAGAATCTTTTTTTTTTATTTAATTTATTAAGCACGAGTGTCTTTTGGTGCACGAACATCGAACAAAGTGAAGATAAGTCAAATATCGCATCGAAAGTGAAATCAAATCGTTGATATACCAAATTTTTGTGAATTGTTCAATTTTCATTTTTCAAGTCTCAAGCCCCAATTCGATTACATGATAATGGAGAAAATCACATAAAATCATCGTTTAATTGATTGAGCCGATTTAAAGTATGCGAAAGGCGGTAATTAAACATTTAATTGAATTTTTGGTGCGAAATGGAAAAACCTGACTTTCGTGTGATATATATTATATTGTTGAGTAAATCACAAAAGCCATAATTTTAATGGCTGATTAAATAAGTTAATTGTTTAATGTGTATTCTACGGCTTTTATTAAATTTCCACGTAATGTCTTGTAATCACAGTGGACGGCAGTCCACACGAGTGACGAAAGCACCTCTAGTGCGAAAAGTCTACTCGGTATATATACAGCTAGTTTCGAACTTTTTATCTATGAGTCCGAGCGATTTGTGTCATATACTCTTTGAAAATTACCGCAAAAAAAGTATAAACACTCGAATATCGCGGTGGGAAAATTTCGGCCAATGTTCAATTAGAGCTAAAGAAAAAGTTGAGGACTTTTTTTTTTGGTCCTCAAAATCAAAATCAAATTGAAAACTCCCCTGTGCGCCACACAGGGATTGTAACACATGAAAAACTAAGCAACTTTTGATTTGGCCGCCATCTTGGCCGTGGCCGGCCTTCGAAGGCCAAAAAGAGACCACCAGGGCCACAGCCACTGTGGCTGAACCACCTGACATTTCTCAGACATACGCATATCGTTGGAGAGGTATTGAGATAAGCTTTTAAATGGCACCCATTTGAATTTAAAATTTTCAAGTTGGGAGGCCATTCTTGGCCAAAAACTGAAAAACGGCCATTTTCTGGTCATTTTCTCGCCACTTTTTGGCCATTTGCTCGAAAATGGCCCAAGACTTTTGATTCATATTTTTTTTATTGGCCCCAACCCTGGTCTAAAATAAGTTATATCGCATATATCCCACAAAATTCGTTTTTTCCGAGATATTGGCATAATTATTCAAAAGTTACCCAAAAAACAGCGAAAAATGAATTTTTTGGATATGTTCCACCCTAATTTCGGGGATCAAATACTTGGCAATAATATTTAATTTGATTTTTACAGCAAATTAAATAGAATCAAATTAAATTCTCATCCAAAGTAATCAGTATTTTCAATAAATTTTCACTCGTACAATGCAAAATAATAGCAAAAATTCAAAAATGCAAGACATTCATTGTCAAAATTCAGTTTGTGAATTTCAATTTGTTTTATAATTTCAATGAGTGCACTCATTGAAATTGCATGCATTTCCAAATTCTATGATATCAAATAAAAAACCTCTGAACGAGGTAAAAATCGAGTGACAAAAGCAAAATACAAAATACAAAACTTGTGATATGAGTGCATTAGTGCGTCCGGATCACAAATTTTGTATTTTGCATTTTGCTTCTGTCACTTGATTTTTACCTCGTTCAGAGGTTTTCTATTTGATTTTATATACGTCAAGTCTTTTTGTGTTGAGGCGCCTAAAATTAAAATTAGATTTAAAAAAAAAACATAACATTACGTTGAAATAGTAATTTTTTTTACCAATAATAAAATAACGGGGACACTGGAAGAAACGTACAAACAGATATTTTTGCAAATATCACCCAAACTTACATTAATTTTTGGAAAAAACGAATTGAAAAGTGTTTTCCTTTAACGTTGATGATTCTTCAACGCTATTGTGATGTTTTTTGGGATTCGAAAACTCCAAATTCCTTTTTCGGTGGCGCTTTGATTGCTGCTAGGTAAATTTTCGTTTCCACATTGTGATTTTTTTTGTGGGAGATTCCATTGAAGAAGGCATGTCTTCTTGACTGGAATTTCTATCCATGGTACGCTGTTCTACTGGATCTGCTGCAACTTAAGAAAAAAAAGAGAAATGAATTAAAATTTGAAACACTTTTTATCGACAAAGCTCGAATCCATCGTCGCTGTCATGTGGTTCACCGAAATGGTCTACTCCGTTGAAAACGGTTATGAGCACATCCCTAGCAGTTTTTTAAAGCACCGAGTGCCGGGGGCCACCTCGATGCATTCGCCGATCGCGTATCTTCTCCTCCAGGACGAACTCCAGAGGCATTCCCAGTAGTTCTACGCAATATCGAATGCTGGGTTACTCCATCCGATACCCCTTTCTCGTCACTTCTTCCTACCATGACGGCATATTACATAATTAACCCAGGGGTAGCTTGGCCAGCTACAGAATAAGCTGTTACCGCCGTCACCACGAGGAGGTGCCCTGGTCGCAGGAAGTATGAGTGCACTCATGTATACATAATGTAGTACGTACTAAATATGAAGGGTTAACCCTTAGATAACTCGCGAGTTTAATCGGTTAATATAAATCGGTGATTCAAAAGTTAGCAACATGTTTCTAGCCAAAACTAGTTTTTTAATTGAATTTTTTTTTAAATAAAGGTTTGTCGTCCTAAATGTTCGGCCACATTCTCCAAAAAGGGAAATATGACCGAACATTTAAAGGTTCAACATTCCACCGGGAAATCTGGCTACGTCTGCACACTGTGCACATCGCAAAAGACGTACAAAGAATTGAAAAATGGTAGAGCCCATTACTTCCAGAAGCACAGCCAAAAGACGAAAGCCTACCCCAAAGAAGAGAAAAAGGTGATCAACGCTTATTTCAAACCTATCAAATGAAAAACCTCTTGGCGCGGTAAAAATTCGTGTCGCAAGCGAAAGCCGTACACAAAATTAGTGATATCAATTTTGTGATGCGGTCAGCGGGTTTTTCACTAGGGGCTTATGTGTCAAGCGAGTCCCACGATTCTTTTGCAATTCCCTTAGTATTAAAGCGAGACCTGCGAGTTCCTATGATGTTATACAATGGGACCCGCAAGTCCTACGAGTCCCTGCGAGTCTTACGCATATTAATACAATGTTGTACGAGTCCATACGAGTCCAAGTGACATTTATTAGATTTTAAAATGACAAAAACAGATTTTGAAGTATTTTCAATTCAGTTATAAATAGTTCATCATTTCAACTGTTTGTTTTGTGCATTGTACCACTTGTTAAAACATTTCATTTAAAAAAAAAGGAAAATACAGGGAAGTACAATTTTCAGGCGAAAGAAAATATTTTTTCAATATTGAATTCAAATTTGGGCATTGAAATTCCAAGAATTGTTAATAGTTCATTGTTTTGCAAGTGAAATGTCACACTTTTTTATAATGGCAACGATAATCGATAAATAATCAAATGGTTGAAAACAAATGAAGAGATTTTTTATTTAATAATATTTGTGTTAAAACTTTTTCTATTTGTTTTGTTATATATTATTATTTGACTTATTTAATAATCGAAAATGTATAAATACATTTGTAGTTTTGCATCGTATACAATTTCAAACGAACGTATATTAGTGAATTGGTTGGCAAAAAGTATCGCTTGGACTCGCACGGAATCGCAATATTTGTGATTTTTTGCATAGTATTTGAACGTAGGGACTCGCGTGGACTTTCATATAAAATATACTGAAATTTGCGAGTTCTGCGATTCCTCAGCGAATTTGTACGATTACCGCGATTCTTTAGCGATTCCTTAGCTATTTCGCACGATTCCCACGATTTTTTGCGAGTTTTCTTGGGAATCGCGCAACTCAGAAGCCCCTAGGTTTTTCATTTGATTCTATCTACAGTCTTTCAATTTTATTTGATGATTCGTATTTATTGATAATTGCACCGCAACAAATTGAGGTTTCTTTTAATACATTGATGCGTATTATCTAGTGGTTAATACGCAATTCGTTTTTGCACCAAAAAAATCGTTTAAAAATGCATGAAAATGGTTATTGTTTATAAAAAATACCTTGCGAAATCACACATATGTTTCTACTAATGATCAAATAGGTCTTTAGATACATTTTCATTTGACTTTTGAGAAACGCCATGTACAACATTTTTGTAATATTTGTGACATGTGTGTCAATTGTCACATTTGAGACATTTAAATATTTTCGACGTTTTGTTGAAATAACTTAATGAAAATCAATTAACTCATACTATTGTCATACAAAATCAATTTATTATGTGAAATTGTAAAACATTGTCTCATTCAAATCGCATTTAATTGTATGTCTGATACAATGGAATGAAGAAAAAAGAAATGTTGGATAATTAATATTATTACATTTAATAACATGAAATAAAGAATTCCAGCCATTTCAATTAACCGAGTGATAAATCGAAAACGATCCATCGATCAGCAATAAAACAAATTTGGACATCGGCAAGCTCTTTGTGCATGTGACTGACATGGCAATTAAGCTTAAAAATGCCAGAAGTCATACATAGGAGCGAAAATTCATTGTATTGTACCAAGTGCCAAGCACTGTACAAAGGCCCATTCGATCCATTTTAAGGAGATTTTTTAAGCCGTAAACGAGCCATCATAACTTGCATGGATTGGCATTGTAAATGTGTTGCACTACAGATAGTACGTACTCTGTACATCCATGTATCCATCACATGCGCTTGACTGAACTCACATCAATACAAACGGATTAAAGCTATCCATCATCAATGGCATAAAACTATACAGAAATAGCATACAAGAAAAGGGCCATGTCTAGGTCTAGTCCATGTCTGTCTTATTTCGGTCTGAAAATCAATCTTTTATATTTATTGCTTTCATAACTCCATCATAAATAAGCCCGATGTACAGATTCTTACGACAGTGAAAAAGTTCGTCGCCTGAATCTTTTGTTTTTTTTTTTGGTTTTTTGTTGTTGCTTGAAATGTAGCTCAAGATTTGGGATTTTGGGATTGATGTGTGTACGGAAAATGGGTTTGATTTTTTTTTTTTTTTTGTAAAATTGATAAGAAACGTCGAGTATCGTTCACTGTCTGATGAAATGAGCCGGTAAGCAATTTGATGGCATACGATAACAAAAAAAAAACTATATAAATTTGCACAACGTTGTAATTTGTTTATTAAGTCCGTTGGACACACACCGAAGGCATTGCAAAGCATAGCAAGGCGAAGCATTGAAATCATATAAAGTATCGTTCGTATCGCAAGTGGTTTCCATGAGTTCAATGAAATCACATTTTACGGCCGAACTATTTTACGAATTGTTGGTCAACCATTTCGTTATATTGTACTATGCAATTCAATCCGTATTGATCATATGATCATGTAACCATTTGGCTATCAAATTCTATTTTTCTGCTGCTACAAACGCCCTGATTCTACCTAAGCTAACTTTAATATTGCATTTATTTTTCAAATACATTCTGTGCTATTGCATTTGCATGAAGCAACCGTGACATAGCCACTAAATGAGAATGTTTAATGTAACAAAATGTAACAAAGCACGAAAAAATTTCTAAGATATCAGCCATTTTGCCATCCGTATTCTAATGTCCATGCATTTGACCGTTTTGCTCTATTTGCTCGATTTGTGTCGAGCGATTCGTGGTCTCAGTCAATGCGTTCCCATTTGGATTGCCGTAGTTGCCAGACTCTTTTTGTTGTTGTTGTTGTTGTTGTTGCTTGTATTTGTCATCACTGCAATGAATTTTCTATGCAAATCACAATGAAAATAGCCATGATATGGATCTCTTTCTCTCTCGTTCGTCAAATGATGATCCTTTTCGGTCGATTTTCAATGAGCATTTTGTTGTTCAAAACCATTTCGATGGAACAATAATCATAGTGTTGCGGAAGAGAAAATCGCCCCATTGCCGAACAAGTTGAATGTAAACTTTTGCATTCAAATCCATGATATGATAATGACCACAATTTATTTATGCACTTCGTTGCCTTCGTTTTTATCTCTGTCTATCTGTCTCACTCTCTTTCGCCTGTCTGCAATTCCAAGTGATTCCATTCTTACTTTAAGGTATTCTTGTGTTGCGTCGCTCAGCTGTGAAAAGAAATGGCACACAACACCATTGTTATTGACTCGCTTTGTTTGCGAATGAATGTCCGAATGCTTCGGCTGTATGCTCTATTGTTTTCACTCGGCAAGTTGAATGCACTGGATCAGCGCTAGCAGATCGCAATAGCCGTGATGTTTGTTACGTTTGTTCATTTGGTCTCTGGAGCACTGTGATTCAGTTTTCGATATCTATATTATATGCGGGACGCGGCATGCACAAACATTCACTATGCGAAATCTCTCAGAAAGAGAAAAGGAGAAAGAGCACGCCTCAAAATGGCATCTAATTACATATTGTTTTCATTCACTTATAATATACATTTTTAGGCTGAAATTTAAACAGCCAGTGCATTCATTTTACTATGCAGATTTTTGTCGAAAGGCAATGCAAAAATTGTGGCTTTTATTCAAATTGAAACGAAATTCGTGGAAGTCATCATGCCGGACCATTTTTGTTTGTTTGTTTCGGTTTGGAATCATCAATTTATATGATGCATCAAAATATTACCAGGTCTTTTATGCAAATCACTTTATTCACATGAAAATGAACACGGAAATGATGAGTGTTTTAGTCTAAGACTTTCCGGTGCATTTTTCACCCGGAAAAAATTTTCCACTGAAGAGTTGCTCAGACTCCAGCTTCAAAATGTGAATAGAGACATTTAACGTACACCGTGCACATCTGCACGTGTACATTGTATATTGACCACAGTACGAAAAGAGGTTTGCACTCGAGTTCAAACTCGATTAATAAATGTTGATACACCTACCGAACAATAGTTTGGTTTCAAGTCTCAAAGATGAGCTTGAAAGATGCGATAAACGATGATGATAGCATTTCTTGGCTATAGTTTTCTATGCAACAGAAAACTTCAATGGCTCTAATGCATCAAATCTTACTGTAATCTTAAAGTCGAACCCTTTTATGCATTTTTAATGGCTTTCATCGTTTTCACGGTAAATTGTATCAATAAACAAAACGAACCATTTGAACTCAGTGTCAAGCCCATAAAATAATAAGATAATCAATATCTCTTTTTATTTTGTTCCTTTCTTTAACAATCATCTCCGTAGAGATTATTAAATGCGATGAAGAATGTCAGTCGCGACAAACCACGAATTGAAATTACATAATGATGATGATTGTTCGATTTTACGGTGGCATCATTGAATGCAGTTCAGTGAATATGCGCGAAAACTCAACATTCTTTGTCATGATGCCCATTAATTCTTTTTCTCTAATGAATTAAAAGCGGTTTACCTTGTTTTGTTGTTGTTTATGGTTACAACAACATTTTGAAATCTCTGTTAGTAGAACCATCATTGGCTGGTTTGTCTGTTGAGAATTTATTTTTGCGATAAATCTTCCATATAAAACTTGCACACATTTCAACAAATTTAACCATTTTATTTTCCATGGCATTTGTTCCTTTTCACTGAACCGAACAACTCGTACGTAAATCGCCGTTTTTCTGTATATACTGCACTTGTAACGGTTTCTACAGTTCGTGCCCGTTCATCACGAACAAAATATTCTCCATTATTAGTTTCGATGTGGCACACATACTTCATTGTGACAAATGGCTAATGTGTCGTTTTATTTTTAAAGCTAAAAGTGCAATCAACAACTGAATGAGTCAAGCATTTTTCAATAGGCTGGCTCTTGAAAGACTCCGTTGGATAACACTCTCGTATTGTTTCTAATCATGTTTAAATCCACACTTTATGGACTAATGTTTTTTTCGTGAACGTGGCGCTCTATTCAAATGGTCTTTTTTTTTAAAGGCTCAATTGCGTTATATTTTCACTGATTAATAGACATTTATTATTTTGACCCAATTGAATTTTGGCCATTAACCTGCATGCAGGCATTATGATGTTTTCATTCTCAGTAACTACGAAGAGTACGATTTTATTCTCCCAGAGGGCGAATTTTTGCATATATTCTTCATGGGAGAATATTCTACTCCTTTTTCCCCCCATGGAGGAATATTTTTTAAATGTCAATGTATTTTGACTGATGTCAAACCGATTCAGCAACAGTGTTTAGAAAGTGCATTATTCTCCCAAGAGGAATAAATTCTCCCGATATTCCTCCAAGGAGAAAAAATGCAGAAATTAGCCCTCTGGGAGAATAAAATAATACCCTTTGTATTTACTGAGTTCATTTGTGCTTTTATCGATTTTTGAACTATAAAACGAAGAAAAGACAAGTTTGAGCTCAGTATGATCTGTTGATACTACCCAACGGTCGCGCGTTACTTGTAGATAAAAGCCGACCTGCCTATTTGAAGTCTATGTTCATTCATTAATGTTTATATATGTTTTTTTCTGACAATATAACTTAAATAGTGTTCTATAGATTTTTCAACAATAAAACCTAAATTTATTTTTATTCATGAACGTGTAGCTCTGTCATGGATACTAGGGTGGTCCTTGTTGATTTTTCCACGTAAAGTGTTGGAGGTTACTAACTAGTTTTAGATATCTCATTTTTTAACAAAAATAAGACACTAATCGGAGACACTAATCGGGGACTCATCATACAAAAAATTGTTCAATTTCGTGCGGAATTGTCGTTCTTCATTTTCTGAGAGAACGCATAAACGGGCTTATTTTTCACTGTATTCAATAGATTTTCCAATATCATACTAATTTTTGACAAGCCTACTCAGTTAATTTGGAGGGTCATATTTTACTCCTCCGGAGGAAAAATAGAAATTATTCCTCCGGAAGAATAAAATATGACCCTCCAAATTTACTGAGTATTGATAATAATTATGTTTTACCTTGAATTTGTTAATCTTGTGATAAAATTGCTTTTTGTTTGCAAATCTTGCCGTAATTTGCGAGCACGATTGAAACTCGTCGAGACAATTGCCTTCCAGTAATTACCGGAATTTGATGATGACATTTTGCAATCAATAATGTCGGTGCATCTACGCAAATTCTCAGATTTACAACCATTACGCACACAGTTAATCACTGTCAAAGTAGAGTGAACGCCTTCTGTGTCCATTGCTATGCATAGATATGCTGTAGTAAAAAAAGAGACGAAGTGGTCCACGTGGCAATAGACGATCCATCAATGGTGTTGTCAATGAATCACGTTCGCGAATCATAAGTTCGCATTTTTGGCAAAACATTAATTGTTTTGCAAGAAAGTATTAAATTCCAGGATATGTTATACTCTGCATAGTAGTCAACTGCGCGCATATGAGCACATGTCATAGATAAACACCCGGGAGGAAGTGACTCAAATCCATTTGGATAAAAATATGCATCACCTTAAAAATAGTTTAAAAGTAAGAAGAACATTAAATTTCTAACGCAAACACTTACACCGGTTCCAAGTGCTCCGGCTAAATTAAATATTTAGCCTGGCTAAATTGTTCGAAACTCTGAAGATGGTTCAGATTTTATAAAATTTAATTTCAAATCATTAATGGACAATAATTTGAGCAAAATTAACTAGAATAGAGTTCAGAATACAGAAAAAAATGTATTTAGCCGAGCTAAATTTATTTATCCTGACTAATTTAATTTAGCCCGGCTAAATACATTTTTTCTGTATTCTGAACACTATTCTAGGTTTTTTTTCAAATTCTACCTCGAACTATATTTTTAGTGGATAATTTAGTGATATGTAATGAAATCTTATGAAATCTCATTTAATTTCTGAGTTTTTATCAATTTAGCCAGGCTAAATGTTTAATTTAGCCTGAGCACTTGGAACCGGCCTTACCAATTGGTTCGCGTTTTCCCAAGGCCCCAAGGTATGGATGACTATCACGAATTTAGCATCGCCACGGCCTAGACCTTCAAGTTTTTGTGAATGGAAACAGGGATCTGGCGAATGAATGGAAAAAAATAGTTGCGTACGTAAAATATATACGTACTTCAATAAAACAATATTTCAATGTTATCGAATGTTTTTCGGGAGATTTCTGCTATCGGTATTACATAATCAAGAACCCACGCTGTATCATATCAAAAGTAAGTAAGTATCACATCTCTCTAGACCACTTTAACCCTCCGTGGAACACATGAGTCTAGCCAGGCCTTTTTCATTTTCAATTAAGATTCAAATATACTTCCGATTGAGCTAGCGACTTGAAATTCTAGGACATCTCCTAAAATTTCATCGACTATTATTTTTAAAAAAAAGAAGAATCCTTTGATTAGAAGTTGAGCTATGATGACGTTGTGGTGTTAATGTCACATACAGAACGCATGAGTCTGGCTAGACCCATTGAGTTTCCCATACATTTTGTATGGACCGAATGCATTTCATGGACATTCATCAACTCTTTTGCCAATAACTTTGGAACCAGTCGATCAATTTAGATAAATTTTTGAGCAAAATGATTTAAAATTAAATAATCTTTCCAACGAATATTCATTTATCTTATTACAATCTGTAGTTTTGGAGATCCATGTGAAAATGTGTGACTTTTCGGCCCAAAAACGGCAAAAATCGATGGTCGAAATGATGCTAGCCATGGCCCCCCATCCACTCTTTTGTCAATAACTTTTGAACTAGTCGCTCAATTTAGATAAACTTTTTATCTTTCCAACAAATATTCATTTATTTTAATACAATCTGTAGCTTTGGAGATACATGCGAAAATGTGGCTTGGGTCTGGCCAGACCCATGCGTTCCGTACATGACTATTGGAACATGTGTTCCACGAAGGGTTAAAGCATGCAAAATGCGAGAAAACAAAACAAAAATTGTTTGTGCTAAAATTGATGATAATTGCATTTATTGCGTTCAGAACGTCTCTCAATTTCAGTGAACGCTTGATTAAGCGCACAATCACACAACGCCCAAGGACATTTTCAAAGGCTTTATTTTATTCTTTTATTTTAATCGATTTCTTGCATTAAATGGACATATTGATATAGAGTCATCTTTGAAAGAAAAACCAAGCAGACGCTTTTGCGTATGCGTTAAACTCAAACAAAAGAATGCTACAAAGATATCGAAAGCTGTTAAAAATAAAAACCATTGTGCTGGCATTCGTTTCCATTCGATTCGATGTGCGTCAAAACAGTAGAAACATATTTTGCATATTTTGTTCAAGCATGTTTCATATCGATGGGTCCTACGGTGGATCTGCACGTGCACTTTAATGTGTAAATATTTGTTGAACTTGAAGCGTCTACAACATTTCAATGGTTTTTCTTTTGTGGGAATCTCTTTGGTGTGTCGACTGTAAAGAATGTTTAAATGATGAGATTAAAAATACCACACAAAACAAGAGTAAACAAAAACTATTTACTTTTTCATGCTGGCGATCGAAAAGCGACTGTGTGAAAAATCAGGTTTTCAGTGAAAAAGTGAAAAAATATAAAAACATAAAAACGGTCTATTTCTGGTTGAAAAACAACAGACATGAAAAAGTTGGCATTGATTTAGTGATTCGCAATTCGATCAATTGTGGCGTTTAAAAATGTCGAAGGTGTATTCTTGATGTTTTACAGCCGCGTTTTGTTTTCACAAATGGCAAAAAGTGAATATTCACACAGGACATTATTTTGTTCACATTTTACTCGATTCAAATCAAAAACAAATCGACCGTATAAATTGTCTGTCGGTTTAAATCTGTTTGTTTGAGCATTAAATATTTTCGTTTTCTCCAATTCACAAATGAAAAAGATCACATCTCTACGTTGAAATCGTATAGAAGCAATTCTTGAAAATAACAACAAATATGGGACACGCAGCGACAAACAAACGGCAGCCGCACCAGTTCAGCACGGCAAATTGAACACATATAAAATGTGTGTAGTAGTATTTCCAGCATACTGAGTCGATTGAATTGGCACAAAGAGAGCCTGAGATTGCTCGCATTCGATTGTCTTCACGAATTTGCCGCTAATCAAAGTGAAGTGGCTTGCTTACATATTTGTGTCGATTTGGTTTAGCCGTGATACGTTCGTGCTCTGCAGACCATGCAGCGCAATCGAATCGGACATCTCACACAGTGTGGCGGCATTTTTATAAAGTCGTTTGCACTCAAATTCACAATGTGTCGTTGTCGGTGTGCTGAAGCTAAGCACGCAGCAAATGGTAATTATTTACTCTGTTCCATTCGCCAATCGGATCTTTTTTTTCTGTTCACTTAATTAAATTCGTTAAGGGTAAATAAAAAAGAGTTTCAATTTGATTATTCCGCTTCATGCCATCGTGACATCGTCATTGTGCTCTTTTCTCAGACGCAACAAGAGAGAAATTGCATGTTTGTAAATCTAATTCTTTTATGTTTGCTTTTTTTTTACTGTGACAACGAAATGAATCCGCTTAAAGATAATTACATTGTTTATTGAGTTTTAAATATTTTACATATTAATAAAAGCGACGTTAATATCAACAAACGAGTGTGTTTTGTTTCATTTTTGAGATACACAGATTCAATCTTGATGGGAAATGACATTGCATGGAATTGAACAAGGTATGAACAACAGAACAACAATCAAAGTATTAGATGGTTTAATCCGGTGAAAGAAATTCGTGAGCTTGGCCCAACAAAAACCATCGATTAACATTCGCATTCGGTTTTTTTTCTTCCTGCTCTTTCATAAATACATTTTCATTCATGTCATTTGAATTTGATTAGATCGCTAGAATAGCTTAACTGTTTGTTCCGTGTGTTCCGTTTTTTTTCACTATTTTTCAGAAAATGTAAATGAATCTGACACACGAAGTCAAAATAGCGTCGTTTTTTTTTTAAATTCGAAATTAGAATATTATGATGGATGAGTTAATTGACGCTGTCAATGCAATTAAAAATATATTTCATTGATTGTTCATGTTGCCAAATCACTAGCAATGATCACTGTGTGATGTGTGATTATAAAATGAATAGTAAATATTTGCATTGAAATGAAAAAAAATCACTTTTCGACTTTCGAATCTATGATTTGATTGTCTAAGTCTAAGTATCTTGCCCTATGCCTTTTCATGCCGAATTTAAAATCAGACCATTTCACATATATATTGAGAAGGTGATTTTGGTTTGACATATCATCACCAAAACAGTGTCAAAACCAACAATTGCCGGTTTTACTCAGCAATAAGTGTTCAGTATAATAAGTCATGAACCGTGACGGTGCAGATTTGTTCATTCTAATTTAACAGAATGTCCTATTGAATGGAAATAGCGATGAATATCACTGAATCTGAATAACCATGGATTTTGTTTTAAAATTGCCCGAATTTAATCGCATGTTTATTTATTGGTGGTGAACTGAAGATTCAAATTACTTGAATCTTCAGTGCTTATCTTTGATCGAAATAGCTGACAGTCGTTGGTTTATTTGCTATTTCACATTTAAACATTTGAATCGCCTTACCTAGTTCCCATATATATTAATTTAAAATTCTATCAAAATGGAAATTATTGTGCGAATTAAACTGTTCGGAATTGATTTGAAATCGTTGGCTGAAGAGCATCAAAATAGATACATATGTAATTATCATCATCTACATGTGTGAATAAGAACTGTTTCAATTGAATGGGATTCGTGATGCATGCAACATAAATTCAATCGTCAACCGTGTAAACATCAATTTATTTAAATGTCATGTTATTCAATTCAAAGTGTCACCAAAAACTCAATATATTGAAAACGAGGCTAACAAATTGCAGCACTCTGATGAACATATGTGAATTTGTGAAACTAAATAATAATGGGCTTGGTTGCAAATAAAATCCAAATGATAATAATCTGTGCACAAAATCTCATGGGTTGTTATTTATGCCTTGAGTCGCATGAGAAGAACGTGCTAAAATTTACAACTTGATTTAAATGGTGAAGAGAGTCGACAATTATTCAATGACACTTTTTGGCGGAAAGAGATGTATAACGGCGTTGCCACTTCAGTGGAAATGTGCATTGTGCAGTTGAATGTACTCGATAAAAGGCAAAATATATGTATATTTTTGATAGAAAAAAGATTACCCAAACAGCTATTTCAGTTATGTCAGCCGTTGGTTCTATTGTGCAGTTGACTAGTTGAACAATCTTTAGAAAAAATACTCTATCGTGTAATCGTAACATTCGATGAAAATAAAAGAATTGCGAAAGACACAATTGAATAGCATGCATAATGGCATAGTTTAGATTGTGATACCTCATTAGCGCCTAATATCAACATTAAGTATACGCTTTGCTATAAACAAAAGCCTTCGACTAATTAACTGAAATGCCTCAAACTCTAAACGATGTCGTTGAACATCATTTAGCTCTTTGCTGTTCTTATAAACGAATCAAAATCATGTTAAATAACGGTTGTCGTTGTTCTTGTTGCATTTTTTCGCCTCTTTGCGAAAATCTGAATGCAAAAGCACTTGCGTGAATTGTTAGAACTTGGTATAATATGAAGAAAGCAGAGAGCTTGCTCAACTTGCATTCATCGCTTCGCTCCGAATGTGGTTCATTTTTACAATTACATTTTCTTCAATGGCTTCCAAAATGTTTGTTGTTTGCAGTAAAATGGTTATTTCGATTTAGTTAGCTGTTCGATTGAAAGAAATAAGTATCCGCATTGTGAATTAAGTGAAATATAGTTATTGAATAATGATTTTTTTTTGAATAAATCTAGTTGCATTTGGAGTATTTTGAACTTTAATGGAAAACGATGGATGTACTTTCCATCGTGAATTATGTTCTTTTTTCTATATTCTAATTTTTTTTATTTATTTATCCATTACGATTTCAAACTTGACAATATTCAATGTAGTTAGAGAATTATGCTACTTAAATCCCACAGGAATATGTTGGTTTTAAACTTTCTCCAGCACTGGAGATGATCGTATTTCTACTTTTACCACAACTTAATTTGATTGCACAGAATTGTTTTGAACATCTTCATATAATCAACTCAAAGTGCGCTATGCCAATGAGAGTATAGCCTTGAACAAAGGGCCAGTCTCAAAGTTTTAACTGTTTTTTCAAGCTGTCACAAGTCAACAAACGACTATACACACTCTTCAATGAAGAGTCTTCATGTGAATAAAACGAAAACGAAAAAAATAACGAATACGATGTACAGAACAGACCAAACAAATCGTAACGGCTTAAAACAATATTTTTTTCTATTATATTGACATCAATCAACTGAAATGTAGTTTCAAATTGAAAGTTTAATCAAACTCTGTTCTACTGATGTCTAAAACTCTTGCATTTGGCCGGCCAATGGCAAATTAGGGCCATTTTGATGTACGGGCCAAACGTCGGCTTTTGTAATATTAGATCAATATTTCTAATTGTCACCGCCAAGTTTCTATGCACACATTTATGTAGACTGTCGTACACTTTGGATTCACAGCGTCGACCGTTCCTGATGCGTTCGATGCGATTGGCGTTTTTTAAAGCAATAAATATATTGATAGTGCTTTAGTTAAATATTACAGATGATAATTTGTTTGGAAATATTGTTTTTTTTTCGAATTTTTTTTTTTGGTATGGATATCCGAACTTTGGTTTTTTTTTTAGAGAAAAAATTACATTACAAAATATCCATACCACTTTTCTCTGTGTTTTGGAGGGTATCATTGTTTTCTTCTAAATTGAGCAGAGACTACATCGACTTAATGCTAATATTCGAACTAATGGTTAGCGCCCAACATGAATTGCATATTGGATTGGACATCAGGTGTGTGTTTTCAGCGTTGTTCAGCATTTACATACACGAGATTCAGAGAGCATTTACGTAAACAAGCATACCCACAGAGATGCGACATCCACGATGCTTAACAACGCCAAAAACACACAACTGATGTCCAACCCAAAATGCAATTCACGTTAGGCGCTAACCATTTGTTCAGCTATTAGCATGTCTTGGACAGGACTAAGAAGAAATGTCAAATCTCCATACAAATAATAAACCAAATAATTGAACAGAAGATTCGAAGAAATGCGTTTTTATTCTTTTATTTTAACATTGCCAGAGCGAATATCAGCAAATAACATCGATATTTTCCCATATTTATGAAAACCAGCCGTTCCAGTTTTTTACCTGTACACTACAAATGTTAGGAATCACTTTTAAAACACATTATTTCAAACTTTTTTGTATTATTTGACCGAAAGTATGTTTTAGCCTATTGAAAAAACGCTTCGAAAGAAGGTTTCGAAGATAAAAATTAAAATGTATATTCGTTAATTTGTGTTCAAATATGTTGTAAATTTGCATGAAATTTGAAGTTGGTAAAGGAAGGTAGCAATGCACCACGAATTCACCAAAATCTATCTCAAAATGATTCTCGAGTATACGTAACGGAGGCTTTGGTTTTGACCGAAAATCTACTCGTTTGATGGCACAAAAGCAAATACATTTGAAAAATAAACAAACTCGTTATGAATATGTGAATCACATGCAAATTCGCGAAAACTAAATGCATACGTTTTGAAAATAGAATGGAGAATCTTATAATCATATGTGACGTGGACATTTCTGCACGATTGAGTCATTGCTCTGGATGCATGTGGCTTGTGGCTACTTCGTTCAGTTCCTATAACGACCCATTCATTTTGCAATTATTGTATAGGTATATAGCGATGATTGTTTGTGACTATTGAAAGCAAACACACACAAACGCCAACTCACTTGTAGTCGTTGTCTAAATATCACAAAATCAAACATCTATGTGGGTATTTGACTCAACGTTTAGTTCATTTTACAGCAAAATAAAATATTAATAACTTCAAACTCCATACGAAAATCTTTTTATTTGGTTTATACTCAAAGAGAAATTAGTTTTCAGGCTATAAACAAAGCCGCATCTAGTTATAGTCCAACATTTGGTTGATTATATAGCAAACAATAAATATAAATATTCGCATCAAAAAAGAGACAAACATAAAATCAAAACCAAATATTACAGCTTACGGTTGTCGCAAACTATGTTAACGCCGTAAATGGATAAATCAAGGTTTCATGACTGCAATTATTTCGAATGCCATTGGTTTCTCTAGCCAAATGGATTTTCACCCGTTTTTCTCGATTTTGTTGGCTTAAAAAAGTGTCACCAAATTGCAAAGCAAGGTGTGTTAGTTGAAATGTGCTCAAATTCGAAAAGTTTTCTCATGAAAATCACAAGCAAGTAACTGAAATGTTGTTCGAAATGGTGAACATAACAAAGTCCAATCATTAATTGACCAAATTGGCCATAAACCACATTATTCCAATAGCAAACACACTTTTAAAATTACATGACCGTTTGGAATTTTAGCCTTTAAACGAAATCTCTTTGGAAATCAGCAGAACACATTCAACACATAAGAAAACTATTATCAAATGCCATCGGTTTTGTTTTTATTGGCGTCCTGTTCGCCCAAAGCTGATGATTTGATGGGTTTCAAACTCGAAACCATAGATTCGTGCACTTCATGGAATCCAAATCCATACAAGATGTCATTGTATGCGTCTTATTGCATTTTCAGTAGAAACATTTTCATTTCAGAGGCAAAGTGTCAAATACTATACACTTTTGATATAAATAATGTGACAAATGGTTGAATCGTAGGTAAATGGTCGCGACATACATCGATCATTCGAATACAAACGAAGTCAACACGGAAGATGTGATTGTATATATGTATAAATAAATAAGTTTGCAATTCATAAACTGATTATTTGATGGCAGTTGCAGAAACATAAAACGGTTCTGATGTTTGTGTTGTTTGTTAGATTCTCGTGTTGTTTGTTAGATGAACTAAATTTGTCCATGTGCTAAAGCTAAGAATATTGAACAGTTATCCATCAAACTGTAAACATGGATGAACAACAAATCTATTCTAATTTTTAATTTCCCCGATTCCAAATTTTTTATTTTCAGATTTTTCAAGCTGGCTTAATATTCAAATTCATGTACGAGAAATTTACTGCAGTAAATGAACGCAATATTAAACATACAATAGACACTTATCAAATGTGTACATTCTCTTCTTGAATAATGAAATTCATCGTAAAATCGACTATTTACTTTGATGGTTTGGCATTGGTTCTTAAGTTTTTAGTACCAACGACACCAAATCCCACAAACTTAAAATCCAATCATTTAGTCTATGATTGCAAAAATTCATGTTGAATAATAAAATATCAGTAATCCGGAAAAATGTGAACATTTTCAAGAAGTTATAAGACATAAATTGTGATGATCAGCTTGATTAGAAACGATAGACATGTATATAAATATGAGAAGAAGTTCCATGAAATGATCATAGCTCTATTAGAAATAGGCGAAAATAGCTACATTTTGAGGTGCCTTCAATTTAAGTTTTAGTGTTAATATTCTTGTACCTACCGGTCTGATAGCTTTTGCAATATCCGCAGTCGAGTTGATTCTTTCGAAGATCTTTCATACAAAAGCGATGGTATGACATGTTCACAAAGAATATCCACGAAATACACCATTAAAGTTGAAAAAAAATTGCCCAAATGTCGGCAATATTGAAACCGCTTAAAAATAAAAGACTCCCTAACTGTAAACAGAATTCGAAGTGCTGCTCTCTCTTAAAATATACTTTGTATTTAAGCCACCTGAAAAGCTGATCGTAAAATAAAATTGCATAAATTAAGGAGATCTTCGTGAAAGTCAGATTTCAACATTTCAGCAATAATCTTCAAACGGCCATATCTTGGCCAAATGCCAGCCAATTTAGATGTTTTATACCAGAAATAACATCTAATCTTCGGAATCGTTCTAGCGGTAAATAAAACTTTTTAATCGAACAGCCCGTTTGAAACCTCGATTTTGGCCGACATTCTTAGATGGCCAAAGGCCAGGCAAATGCTATCTCTAAAATCATTTGTCAGGACCGAATTTCAACGCAATTTCAGATTCAGAGCATAATTTTGGGTGAATAAGACAAAAAAAGCACAGAAAAAATCATTGTATGACCCCAATCGTTTGGAGGGTAGTGTAACAAAAAAAAGGTGCCGAAGGTTCTGACACTGGGAAATCTAGGCGGTTCCGGACTGAAAAATCCCTCGCAAAATGGAATCATTTCCCGTTAGTCTGAAAAACCCGTGCAAAATAGAATATTTTTCATTCGAAAATCAAGGGCGGTCTCAGTTGAAAAATTCCTAGCACATACAATCGAATATAGAATTATTAAATGCAATGCTCATAACACTTACCATCGATTCAATGTGCAATTAACTCATTATTTGCCCCGATATTGCTACCGAAATCTGATAGCGTTCCAAAACGATGGAAGGGGGGGGGGTCAATTCTGGCTATTCGGGCAGCGTCAGAACCTATGGGGGCCCCAATTTGAGGGCTTTAGAGTAGGCTACCATCCAGACCCCCCTAACCGATACTCATTTGAGGAGCACTATCGAATGGAATCTTTCGTTAACCCCTTGTTCCTATGGTAACCCCAATTTGAATATTTGTTTAAACCCCGTAACACATGCCTTTTTGGCACAGCCCGAATATTAAACATGGCGGCCTTTACATTTGTATGGCAATACATTTTTACCGCTTTTCGAAGCACCACCTGTGTATTTTCAGTGAAACCGCTTTCAATTCACAGCATTGAGTTTTTGGGCTTATCATTTATGACTACGAGGTAGGCTCATAGTTCACTGAGAATGCAAAGATGGCGCTTTTCGCAGCGGTAAAACATTTTTTTAATATTCGGGCTGTGCTTTTTGGGAAACATTATCGATTGCCTCGCTCATGTACGATTCTCTCTGGTTTAAAGTTGAAAAAATTGGTCAAAAAAAAAATTATGAGGATAGTCAAATGAAAAAAATCGACCTGGGGGCAATCTGTTGACCTTCACCACGCACCTCTGATTGTCTGATTGTCTCTCGTACACGAACACACACGATATGAACAAGAATAAGAATAAGAGCTATAAAATATTTTTCAAAGCTCTACATAAATGTTTTGTTTAAAATGCACGCGTAGGTCTAAATAAGCCACACACAATAAAAAATACTTATTACGATTCAAACACATACATAATTCAATGATATTTCATAAATATGTTTTAAATTGAGTTATAATCAAATGAATCCAATACATTATACTTTTATTTTCAATATTCCAAATTTTTTACCATGATATGATTTATTCTTGCCATACATGCGACAAAAATTCAGCAATAAAAATGAAATATATTCGATTCAACGTTCATTTAATCAATAATTTTGTTGAATAAGTTGTTTAAATCATAAAAAGCAGATTGTAATTAATCCATTTAATTTTGCATTTTGTACTAACCACGCACGTCGAAAGAGTAAAAACTGACTTATGTATATACAAATGTAATCATCGCCACATGACAATATGAATAAACAAAATCATATCACATCACAATACATTCGGCGTTTGAGCTCATACTTTATTTTGGTTCGTATGATTGTTGGTAAACAAAACAAGAGCTTTTGACGGTTAACATATTTTTTTGAATTGTTCAATTTTCATTACCGTCTCCATTTTCACCGTGAATTCTGCAGCAAAGACTATTGCTTAGTCAGCGTAAGTCTTAGTCAACAATGAGATTTCAACACCTACATTAAGCATGTCACGGAGAATGGCAGTTCTCCCAGTGGCGCACCAAAAAATTCACTTTTGAGTGCAACACTATATATACGCGTGTTTTCGGATTCTGTGTTGCCGACCGATGTCATTCGTGGAATAGGCATTGGCGTGTAGCTTAGGACCAAACTAAACGAAAGCTGTCGTCAAAATGAATTTTTGTGGAACCAAAAAAAATTTCGCTTGGTGGACGTATGGGGGTGTTTTTTTCAGATTATATAGCATATCTCCCGGTGGGTAATCTTGACCACTGTCGTTGAGTGACCAATCGATAGTACTCCTCAATACCTTTCCAACGAGTGCTCAACCATCGAAATCGGTTGACCCGTTCATAAGTTGTGTACGTTTTCCCGGAAAGGGGAGTTTTCCCTGAAAATTGGGTTTGGTATGTTTGTGTGTTTGTGACTTTGTACCTTCTCTCGGTTTCTGTGATGTATAACATTATTTTTAGGGAGTGTGGGGGGCAGTTCAAAACCGTCGAGAACGGGCGAATTTCTTTACATATAAGAAAATAAACAGGGGAAGAGTGTCGAGGAGTCAATTTTTTTCAAAATTCCATAACTCCGATAATACACAACATAGAAAATCCGCAGATGAAAGGTATTGAGCTAGGCTTTAAATTAGTTCTCAGTATGAAAGAAATCTGTAATCGGGTTTGGTCACCACATTGAAAAAACCGAAAAATCGAAAATCGATTTTTTTGGTTTTTCATCATTTTGACCTCCGTACCCATTTTCTAAAATTCTGAAAAACTACACTTTGGTAGTACACCTCAATACCTATTCAACGAGGGTTCAATCATCAAAATAGGATCAACCGTTCCTAAGTTATGAAAGTTGGAAATTCACTCATCATTTTTCGCAAAAATTTGGTTTTGGCTATATGTGTGTCAGAGTTGACACTATCAAATCAAGTTGTGAAATAATACTGAATTTGATGACATAACATGCTCGCAACTCATATATCACAATCGATATACATTAGAATTGGCTTTCAATCGGCGCCTATTGACTCGATTTGGAGGAAAATTTGGATTACAAGTAAAAAAAACCAACAACTTCGAAATCGAAATTTTGGCTCATTTTGTCATATCTTCGCCGTATTTACTTCAAAGGTACTCAAAATTTGCAATTCGATCGATGGAGTTGAACAGAATTTGATGATATATCTCGAAAAGTTGTTATTTTTGAGTGTTTTTTACAAATAAACCTTACAAAACTACTGATATAAGATGAAAAAACCTCTGAACGAGGTATAAACAGAGTGGCGCACCCAAATATCCTGCCCACAAAATGACTGATATCACATTTAACGTGGCGCTGTTGAATTATATATTTTTGGTTCAACGCTTTTCAAATAATTCAACAAACCTTTCCATGATGGCATCAATTGAAATTTGAACTAGTGTGCGCCAGTGCGAGTGCCGAATGAAAACGTGAATTGTATTACGGCGGAAAAATAAATTCATTTTGTTTACACAAATATTTCGGTTTGAATCGTAGCCTAACTCTAATCGAATTGTCAGAAAAGCGCACTTTGCTCGCACTGGCGCACACTAGTTCAAATTTCAATTGATGCCATCATGGAAAGGTTTGTTGAATTATTTGAAAAGCGTTGAACCAAAAATATATAACTCAACAGCGCCACGTAAAATGTGATATCAGTCATTTTGTGGGCAGGATATTTGGGTGCGCCACTCTGTTTATACCTCGTTCAGAGGTTTTTTCATCTTTATACATATACAATGTTACCGCGATGACATCATTAGCAAAGTGTATGTGATCGATTTGTTTGTAAATATATGGAGTAAGCGTGAGTTTATGCAGACCTGTGAACCGAAACCACTATACAATCGCACACAAAACCAGCATTCGGTTGCAGCGTAGCGTTCATATATATATATATTCACATGAGTATCTGGGAGCTAGTTTACGTTCATCATTTAATTGATGCAAAACAATCGCTTTCTGCTTGCGTGCTGTTTGCGGTCTCTTTGTTGACCAACTCGATCGCACACTTCATTTTAGTTGCGATCATGGTAAAGTGTACACGCGATTTTAGCCACCGTCGATCGCAAATACATCGCATAAATTTTGTGTTTTTATCTTAAGAATACAACAAAAAAAAGGCCCAGCACACAGCTGTGTGACAAGTTGAGTGTGTGTGTTTGTGTTTATTTGGTTGCTGTTGTAAAATTTCTCATCTTGTTTCATGTAAACAAAGTGTACAATTGAAAAACAAGTGAATGATATTGAGCTGGTGCTGTGACTGTTTACCGTGCGTCTTAATGAGTTTCTTTTGAGCACAAAACAATTTTGTTCTGAAGTATTTTTGTATCCAATATGTTGCAAATAATTCCATTTACTGTGTTAATATTGCTCAATATTGAACGAATCCAGTGCATTAGGTTAGTGTTTTGCAGAAATTTTTGGATATTTTTAAAATCCCATTGAATTTCTCATCAATTGATTGGATTTTATGTGAATATTTGAACATTTCATAGCCATGTATGAATATGAATAACAAAAAAAAAGAGAGATAAATACGCGATTTCTCGAACCGTTTTTGTTTTTGGCAAATTCATGAAAAGGTTACATAAATGAGCTCGTGAAATGAGAAATGCGTTTAGTATATAATTTAATGTTTCACAAGCGACGAAAAAAAATGGCAATTAAGACTTCCTTATTTGTAAATTAGTGATTTAATCTCGTAAATATACGTGATTTTTTGTGTGTGTCTAATCTGAACTGAAGCAAACGCTTAGCCTAGAGAATGGACAGTGTGCGGTGTGCGCATGTTTCTTGTTTGGTGTTTTGTACGTTGGCGGGCCTTTTTTTGTGAAATTTCACGCTTTAACTGTTTACGATGAATCTTTGGCTTCACTTACACAATTTAATGCGGCGGTCGCGCTTTTCCTAATTTATTTATTTTAATCGTTAATACGAATTAGATTACCTTATAATTATCCAATTTTATTTTTAATTCACATTTATCTCAATCCGGCCATGAAATCGCCTGAATTCAAATTGTCAAACAACAATTTACAAGAGAAACATCATCCATACAATAGGAACGGATCCAGAAAAATCAAATATAAAATGAAACACTTACGTTCACCGAATAACCTACCAATATAGACGTGCTCAAGGTCATACACGCTTAAAAATTCATTCTGGATTCATCAATACGATGTGATTCATCTGAGCAATACACAATTGTGAAGGTGTAAACTGTAAACAGATGTGTGTTTTGAATTACGTTAATGTGTGATGTTGTGCACTCATCATTGTATGACAAAAGCGTTATTTGTCAGAATGCCATTCGATTGAAAATTAATACTCAAGCACAACGAAAGACACAGAATTGAAAAAAAAAACATTTTTTTTTCTCACTAACTTTATGCTTGTGTTTGTCAGAATACAGTTTCAAAGCATGTTGATCGCTAATCATATCGATGGACATTTCATACTATATTTGGATACTTGTTCTCATTGGCGTCATCGAAGCGGCAAGAGAAAAAAAAAACGCTTAATGAAAAACAACTTTTGAGTCAAGTTTTATCGCCGCGTATAAAATATGTGTGCGTATGACTAAGTCTCGCTTGGATGTTCTATTCTATGATGAGGCCAAAGACTTTCCGCCATTTCAGTATTTATTTGTCTGATATGAAGCAACCGTAAAGTGAAAATATCCGTTAATTTCATAAAATATAATTCCATAAATTGTAAAAGCCAAGAAGATATCTTGGGCCCAAACAACAACAACAACAACGACAAAACGAACGCATAGCCTCAGCAAACGATCAATTAGAATCTAAGACGATTCGCACTAGTTAAACCACTGCCATGTTATTGAATACGTTACGAATATATTGGAATAGACAATGCTTTCTTCAATTTAACAGCCACAACCCACAATAAGCAACTTGTTTAAACAGTTCAAGTTGAAATATTTACATAAACTACATTTTAAGCAATGGTATTGATTCAGCGACGACGCCCACCGCATTTTTATGCCATATTTTTGTTGCTTGTGCTAACAATCGACCAAAAAAAAAGCAAGCAACACACGCACACTGTGTTTGCAGACGTTGTAAATGTCATTAACTAAATGAAAACGATGAGCTAATATTTTTTGTGTTGTTTCATTTTTCTCTCTGTCTCAAAATTGCACTATTTTTCAGTTACTATTCGATTGTAGCACCTGAAGTAATACGACCGTTTTCCGAGTATCATGTAGCGATAAGTTTACATGAAAGTACGTCACCATGTGAGATTCGTGTTGGCATTGAGGGCATCCAAAATCGGTATACCAATTATCGTGAAGCATCCCTTCAACCGTACACAAGCCAAATTATTCGATTTAATACTGGTTTTATGGAGGCTGATCAATACCGACTTACCGCCGAAGGATTGTCTGGCATCGATTTTCACAATGAACGACCGCTTAGTTTTGTATCAAAAAATGCATCGATATTTGTTCAAAGCGATAAAGCAATTTACAAGCCTGGCGATTTGGTGCGATTCCGAATACTTGTTCTCGATATAAACTTGAAACCCGTTCCAAGCTCGGAACCAGTCAACATTTTTATTACGGTAAATTTTAGTGCTGTATACCAGGATCCAATTTGGATTTTAATTGCTTATTTGCCAACAAACACGGGAAAAATGAGTTGACAATTAATTTGTTTTGTTTCTATATTTAGGATGGAGCACAAAATCGCATCAAAGGAATTGCTAATGTCAGAACAACGCGCGGTGTAATTAGCGAAGAATTACAATTATCAAGTTATCCAGTTGCTGGTGATTGGCATATTACCGTTGAAGCAATGGGTGAAGTGAAAAAGTATAAATTTGAGGTGGTTGAATATGTGTTACCGAAATTTGATGTTACAATTGATACACCAAAACATCAATATTTCCAAGATGGTAAAGTTCGTGCAACAATTCGCACCAAATACACATATGGCAAGCCGGTCAAAGGTGAAGTGACGGTTTCTGTTTATCCAAAAACCTATGGATCATTTCAGCCATTTGCAATCAATTTAATTTCACGTAAAGTGGCAAAAATCGATGGCAAAGCATATATTGAATTTGATATTGAAAATGAATTAAAAGTTAAGGAGGACTATGAACAAGCCATGGCTATGGAGGCTATTGTTGAAGAAGAATGGACGGGACGTAAACAAAACACAACCATCGACTTATTTTTACACAAATCCAAATACAAAATTGTATTGAGCAATACGGGCCCAAATTATAAGCCCGGTCTTCCGTATTCGGTATTGGTTTCGGTGCAAAAATTTGATGGCACACCAGTCACCAGTGGCTCAAATAGTATTCGTGTTCGTCTTGCATCTAGTTATTATGATGATGAAAATGCGACGGAAACCATTCATACGCTGGATTCAAATGGAATGCTTCATTATGATGTGACTGTACCGCATGCCAATGGATTCACATTGAAATTCGTTTATCTGGATGCTGAAGAACGACTCGGATGGATTCCAGCTGTTCAATCTGAAACGCGTGCCTATCTCAAAGCAACTCTTAAAACCGAAAAGTAAATAAAGTTTAAAGCCATGTTTGAATTGAAAATGAATACACAAGATAAATTCTATTTCAGGCCAAGAATCAATCGAGACATAAAAATTGAAGTTCAATCAACTGAAAGCCTGCGCTATCTTTCGTATCAAGTATTGGGCCGCGGTGATATTATTTTATCCAATTCGGTTGAAATTCCAAACCGAAAAAGTCATGTGATTAACTTTTTAGCATCTTTTGCTATGGTTCCAAAGGCTCAATTCATTGTACACTATATCAAAGACTATGAAATCATTTCGGATCGATTGGAAATCGAACTCGCCGAAGATTTGCAGAACTTTGTAAGTGATCAACTTCGTTGAAAACATTGAATTTGTTTTTGTTTGAATTGAATTGGTTCATTGTTTAATGGTCATTTAACAGGTTGAACTTGATGTATCAACTAACGAAGCTCGTCCTGGACAAGAGATCGATTTAACTGTAATTAGCAAACCAAATTCGTATGTTGGTCTTCTAGGTATAGATCAGAGTGTTCTGTTGTTACGCAGAGGTAACGATCTGGACAAAACTCAAATATTCAATGAACTTGGTGAATATTCGCGAAAACAATCACTTCCCCAACGATACTATGGCATTGATGAATGGGAAGATTTTGCCGTAAGCACAATGAATAAATTGCTTTAGTGACCATCTAAAAACTAACGATTTGCATATGTTCGCAATTTTTTCAGAACTCTGGCACCATTTTGTTGACCAATGCAAGACCCACCCAGAATCGTAAGTATCACGTTCTGAAGCGATAGTTTTACTCACAACATGTGCGACAAAGAAAAGCAGCTCATCGATGAAGATTTTCAGTCAAATTTGTCTCGTGATATTTTGATTTCAATATCTTTTTAATTTCAATCATTAGATAACGATTATGATTACGTATATTATGGATTTCCGGGTGAAGAAGAGGAAATATTTCATGCCTCCGAAACGAAATCGATATCCACAAATGCGATAGTCATTCGAAAGAATTTCCCCGAAACATGGCTTTGGACAGAAATCGCAAATATTAGGTTAAATTCATTGAATCTTAGCACTTTTTTTTTGTTTTGGCTTTCTTATACCGTATTGTTGAGTTTCCTTTTCGATTATTCTAGTTCAGGTTTAAGTTGTTTGCTCTCTTCTTTGGTAGAAAAATTATTGTATTACATTTTGATTTAGAAAAAAAAACAAAATTGAAAGAAACGCGTTGGAGATTTCACGAGATAGACCAAACCAACCAAATTCACATCCAATATTTCTCCCAAAAAAATGTCCCTGAATTGTTCCGCTTATTTTTAAAAAGAGCTTCTGAATATCACACGGATTCAGTGAAATAGATGTGTGTAGTACATTTCAGGTGTTTGGTCTGTATTTAAATATAGGCTGAGGAAAATATTTAATAGTTTACTATAAACAATCAAGAGCTTTTATCATGTGCTAATTTCAAGTGATTCTTTTTTATTTGGTTAATAAAGAAATGTGATTTTATTTTGTATTCATGCAGAGATTCCATCGTCAACATTATCACCGTATGAAAATGAAATATCGTACGGTCGAAGTTTGACAACAGTTAAAAAAACTGACATTGGACCCGCTCACGTTCTGAGAACAAATACACGACCACCATTGGCCGGTCCATATGCATTTTCACGTATTCCAAAACCATATTGGAATCGGCCACGCGTTCATCTTATGAATGATATTAGCGATACATTTTTATTTGTTAATTTCTCCTCGGGGTAACTATTTGCTTTTTATTTGTATTTAGTTCGTTGGAATTTGTGTCGCCGACTTAATCATTAACCAATATTCATTTGGTGGGTTCAAATCATGAACGCAATACTAATTGTGGTGATGGTGTGTGTGAGTTTTCATACAGAATTGTTGTTGTTGTATCTCGATTCGGGTATTTTTTTGTTTTGTTTCGTAACTAATCCATTCCTTAGCTATCACATCATCCACTTAATCCTAAATATCCATTCAGTTTCTGTCTCGTGTACATCAAATTAATTGTTGCATGCTCATAATTGTTACAGATCTTTGTTTATAAGATCACATTTTAAGTGGAAATTTCATGTTTTTGTTTCATAATGCAGCTATGAAGGTCGTCATACAATCCACAAAAAAGTTCCAGACACAATCACATCATGGGTTATAACTGGATTCTCATTGGATCCAATCACCGGTCTTGGTTTATCGAAAGAACCAAAACATTTGCAGGTGTTTCAGCCATTTTTCGTTTCATTGGATTTACCGTATAGCGTTAAACGTGGTGAAGTATTATCCATACCAGTGGGAATTTTCAATTATTTGGACGATGAATTTGATGTCGAAGTCACACTTCATAACACCGATCAGGATCTCGAGTTTGTTCAAATGTTAAATGAAATTGATTCACCAAGTAAGTACAATCATATGGTGTACCAATTGGGCTGAATAAAAATTTGCGAACAGATTTTCTAGAGGCGGTGAACTAAACCGTTTTATATAGAAATAATGACAATGATAATAATTCCATGGACGTTCATACGTTTGTCAAGTAACGTTCAAAACAGTAAAATATTTACAAACAGTTGAAAAATATGTATTTATTGGAAAAAGAATCAAAATTATTCAAATAAGAAAATGTATACATTCGTATAGTTTTTTGTCCTGTTTTTCACTATCTATTCGATAAATGTATCTTTTGACATGAAAACATTTGTTGCATTACAGAGCTTGAACTTTACCGCCGAAAATCCATTCACGTAAAATCAAATGAAGGAGCTGGTTTATCGTTTATGGTGCGACCAAAACGTGTTGGTCCAATAAATATCAAAGTGACTGCCCGATCACCAAGGGCCGGCGATGGTGTTGAACGAATTTTGCAAGTAGAACCAGAAGGTGTGGCACAATATGAAAGTATGGCAATGCTTGTCGATTTGCGTGATAAAACACAATACAATGGCAACTTTACATTTGAAATTCCGAAAAATGCTGTACGTGATTCGACGAGAATTGAAATTACCGCAGTTGGTAAGTGATCTAAATATCATTTGTATCAATGATAATCATTAAAAAAAAACATTCTAATTTCAATTTTAAGGTGACATTCTCGGTGGATCGGTGAAAAATCTCGAAAAATTGATTCGTATGCCAGATGGCTGTGGTGAACAGAATATGTTGAATTTTGTGCCAAATATTGTGATTTTAGATTATTTACGATCAACAAATCAACTAACACCAGCTGTTGAAACGAAAGCAAAAACATATATGGATCTTGGATATCAACGTGAATTGACCTATAAACATGATGACGGTTCATTTAGTGCATTTGGTAAACGCGATAAAAGTGGAAGCACTTGGTTAACGGCATTTGTTGCTCGATCATTCATTCAAGCATCAAAATATATTCAAGTTGAACAACGCGTTATCATTGAAGCATTTGATTGGTTGAGTCGAGTTCAGGCACCAAATGGTAGCTTTCCAGAAGTTGGTAACGTTTTGTCAGCAGAAATGCAAGGTGAAAGCGGCAAAGGTAATGTTAATTTATTTACGAGAGAAAAATATTGTTTGTTCATTTGATACATCTTTTGAATAAAGGTACCGCTTTGACTGCATACGTTTTGACCACCTTCCTAGAGGATAGAGTAAGTCTACACATCCATATTTAACATATTTTGAGTTCAATAATTCATGCGATGATGTTTTTTTTTGGTTTTCCAGAGCAAGGTCAGCATGTACAACAATGTCATCAATAAGGCAATCGATTACGTGGTTCGGAACCTTGAAGCAAACGACGACACATACTCACTGGCTGTTGCTTCATATGCATTACAATTGGCCAATCATAATTCTAAGGAATATATTCTGCAAACACTTGATGCTCGTTCTATTCGAAAAGGTATTCATTTATTTGAAAATCAAAAATCCGTATGCAATTTCTAAAACAGTTTTCAATTTATTTTATTCGATTTTCGATCACAGATGATCTGAAATGGTGGGAAAAACCAGTGCCATCCGGTGATGCCAAAAATATTTGGTATACAAAACCAAATTCTGTAAATATTGAAATGACATCATATGGTTTGTTGGCAATTCTTCAAGCTGGATTGTATACGAATGCGTTGCCAATTGTTAAATGGCTGGTGAATCAACGAAATGAATTGGGTGGTTTTCAGTCAACTCAAGACACATTCATTGGTTTGA
This sequence comes from Aphidoletes aphidimyza, assembly GCA_030463065.1. Lineage (NCBI taxonomy): Eukaryota > Metazoa > Arthropoda > Insecta > Diptera > Cecidomyiidae > Aphidoletes > Aphidoletes aphidimyza. The sequence goes on along the minus strand of CM059998.1, from coordinate 5,130,559 downwards.
AAGCATTAACCGAATTTGCTGAAAGTGCATCAAGTCAATACAATAGCGTTCAAATTACGTTTAAATATGGTGAAGGTGTTGACAAGGCTGAAAGTAGTTTTAGCGTGAATGGTAATAATGCATTGATTCAGCAAACATATGACGTAAGTGAAATTTTATAAATTTGATCTGTCATCGATTCACATGTCATCATTTGAATTCAAATTGAAATATTTTTTATAATTACAGCTGCCAAATACTGTTCGCCAAGTGAATGTTACTGCAACCGGAAGAGGTTTTGCCTTGCTTCAATTGTCATATCGATATAATTTGAATGTAACTGGCGCTTGGCCACGATTCACATTGGATCCACAGCCCAATAAGAATTCACACCAGGATTATCTACATTTAACTGTTTGTACCAGGTAATTCAAATTGGTACATTGCAATGTGAAGAGAATATTTCCAAAAAAAAAAAAAAAACAAAACAAAACAAAAAAACCATTTTGTATATTTTATTGAATTAGCTTTGTTTCGGTTGGAAATCAAACGAAATCGAATATGGCCGTTATGGAAGTACAATTTCCCAGTGGATTCACCGCCGATTTGGATACCTTACCATCACTTGAAGTATCGGAAAATGTAATGAAAGTTGAAACAAAACACGGTCACTCAACAGTCGTCGTTTATTTTGATCATTTGACCCGAAAAGAGGTGTGCCCCACATTGGATGCATTTCGAACACAAAAAGTAGCTGAACAAAGACCAGCAGCCGTTACCATTTATGATTATTATGATAACTGTAATTTACGCATCATATCTTTCACCATCAAACAAATGCACTTTGCTTAAAAGTAATTCATTTAAAACCATTTCCATTTTCATTTTTTAGCTCGTCGAGCACGACAATTCTATAAAATGCGAGAGGCAACTTTATGTGATATTTGTGAGGGAAGTGATTGTAGTGATACTTGCCAAATTCGTGCATCGCAACAGAGAAGTGGAAAATCGGCATTCGATGATGAAGAAGAAATTGCTCGAATAACAGAGACCAGTCACTCTGGAACGATACAAAGCTCTGCACTCATTCTAGTTGCCACTTTTTTATTCAAATATTTAACGTAGACAAATTTGTTTACAAATTTTGTATAGATTTTTTTTTTGTAATTGAAAATTAACAGTTTTAATTTAAATTAACCAAATATATTATTTAAGTATAGTTCGTAAGCGTGTGTCAATCATTTGAACTAGTTATTTATGAATTATTGTAAACGATAAAGGGATATGTGTAACACGCAAAGCCATAATAGTGATATATTCAATTGTTAACAAAAATCAGTCAAATGAAATAAAAATTTGAATTTAAAAATAAAAATCCATAGAAGAAACCTTTTTCGTGGTCGATTCTCCTGTTGTGTGTGTTTTTTTTCATTTCAAAGTGATATCCGCCTTGCCAAAATAACACTGGATCTTGAAGAGTAACTTCAATATCTCTGTATTATATACAGATTTGCGAATTTCTGGTGTTTTGTCAACATTATTGCGTTCTGACTGGAGTTTGTGCTAAGACAAAATAAAGTAAAGCTAAACCCAAGTCGATTTGTTCTAATAACATGTTTTAACGCACGAGACTGAAATATTCGCGTCTATTGATAACACTGGTCAACAAGGTTTCTGACCCAGAGCAACGACATATGTGGTGTTTTAGAACTTACTGGCCTGAGTCAAAACCCCAAAGGATTTGGTCGGGTCGGTTCGATTTGTCGAGAAATCGACCAAAATCGATTTTCACCGTATTTTTGCCCAAAAAGTCGAACATTTTCGCACGTACCTAGAAAACTACGTATCACATCAAGTTCAATGAATACGCGTTGGAAAGGTGTTTAGATTCTAATCAATTTTGGTGCATAATATGTGCAAATTAAAAGATTCGTTTCAAAGTTATTGATGAAAGAGTGGATGGTTGTCTACCGAAAAATTGAAGTTTTGTCACTGTATAAACTTGAATTGGGATAAAATTGTGCATTTCAATGCAATAAATAAAACTCAGAATGGAACAAAATTGTGCCATTTGTTCACGTATAGCAATGTGTTTCGACTGGCATTCTCAAGCGGCGCCACAACACTGCTAGCATCAAATCCAAGCTCTGGTAAATAGACAGTGTTGAACCGTAGAATGATAAAACTAAAGTTGGGCGGCAATGGAGATTGGACATAATTTTTACACTTGATTGAAAAGTTCACATTGCGAAAAAGTACGTATTACAATCGTAATTCAATTCATTTAAATTTCATTGTAAAGAATTTTTACCTTGTTATCGTTCGTAGTAAATTCATTTGAGGGATTCTTCGATAGGCTACAGTATTTTGAACGGTGACGCCCGTACCTTGCAAGAAATGATGATTCTTTCCAGATACGTAGAAGAATAAATGTCTCAGTGCTGCAATGGTAGTAGCATCGTGGGCTACATCAAGTTCTGGTTTGGGATGTAACAGTAAAAAAAAAATTGTTGGCCATTTTCCTCTTATGATGAACTGAATGTATCCATCACTATCATTAGCCAAGTCAGGTAAACGAAGACAAAAAGAATCGAATGTTAGTAGGCTCGAACTCCAGACTCATTTTGCTTCAATCGAAATGCTAGTACTAACTTTTCAAAGAACAGCTCTTTGCAAATAGATTCATTGATTGTCAACAAAAATCCATTAATTCGAATGCAAGCAACGGCAATATATATTATATATCACCAATATCGCTGGTATATGTACCGTGAACGTCATTGGGTTCAGAACGTGTTAGATACATTTTTGCACAAACCTCGTGTTCATTAGAATATTCGCAAGGGCTGAGATATAATGAAATATATCATGAAGAATAACAAAAATGGTTGCTTTTAAATCTAACTCCAAATTTGGTTGGTGTTGGTTTGATTTTCGCCACAAAGGATTGTTTTGTTAAGAGGTTGCTTTCTGTTAAAGTTCACATTTACATTCAATAGATGTCGCCGTTTTTTTCGCTATATTCGAACAATTTTTACTGAAGTATAGTGACTTGTGTAAATCACAAATGAATCAAGTATGCTTTGATTTTACAGAAATAAAAATGGGATTCAAATAGAACTTTAAAGCTCATTTGAATGAGTAGAATCCACGCGAAAGGAAAGAACAGAGTAAAATTTTCGTAAATCAGGTTCAAAGAAAGAAGAAAATCCATTGGTATTACAGGCAGATAGGCGTCAAAGTACTTAACAAATTGAATCAGATATTAATATTTGATCTAAATTTTATCAGGAGCTGGTTACAGATGGCTGCTTACAGAATAGGTTTGACCTTTTCAGACATTAATTCACAAAGTGACAATTTAAGTGTTTTTTTCGTTTCAAAAGGTCCAGTTCTGTGTAGAGATGATCTACGAGGTGGGCATTGGTATCAAGCAACCATTTTGGATGTCAATTATGATGAAATTTTTGGTGCATATCGATATGAAGTTCAATATACGTATTGGAATTATACGTTTAACATTTCGGTGTGGGAAGACCAACTACTTCCAGTTAATACGAGGCCCAACAGAAGAGGTCGGAAAGACATTACTAGATTGGTTGATTTTGACTACAGAAGACGTGTTGAACAAAGGCGCCGTGTTGAACAATTGCAGCGTGAAATGGAGGCCTACTTTGATGAAAATATCGATCAGTATTTATTCGATCGAATGGAGTCGGATCTTTCAAAAGATTCTGGGAACAAATTCACAACAATAGGAACAAATGCAGCTCACAAACGAAAGATGAGCAGTTTTATTTCACCGCGACCCAAAAGAAGTGTTGAACAAATTCAGCGTGAAACGAAGGCCAACATTGATGGAATGAAATCGAATCTTCCTGAAGACTCCGTTCCATCTCAAGCCGGAAACAAACCCACAGAAACCGTTGTGAGTGCAGCTCAAAAGAGAGGAGAGAACATTTCCAGTTCACCGCGGCCCAAAGGAAGTGTTGAACAAATTCAGCGTGAAACGAAGGCCAACATTGATGGAATGAAATCGAATCTTCCTGAAGACTCCGTTTCATCTCAAGCCGGAAACAAACCCACAGAAACCGTTGTGAGTGCAGCTCAAAAGAGAGGAGAGAACATTTCCAGTTCACCGCGGCCCAAAGGAAGTGTTGAACAAATTCAGCGTGAAACGAAGGCCAACATTGATGGAATGAAATCGAATCTTCCTGAAGACTCCGTTCCATCTCAAGCCGGAAACAAACCCACAGAAACCGTTGTGAGTGCAGCTCAAAAGAGAGGAGAGAACATTTCCAGTTCACCGCGGCCCAAAGGAAGTGTTGAACAAATTCAGCGTGAAACGAAGGCCAACATTGATGGAATGAAATCGAATCTTCCTGAAGACTCCGTTCCATCTCAAGCCGGAAACAAACCCACAGAAACCGTTGTGAGTGCAGCTCAAAAGAGAGGAGAGAACATTTCCAGTTCACCGCGGCCCAAAGGAAGTGTTGAACAAATTCAGCGTGAAACGAAGGCCAACATTGATGGAATGAAATCGAATCTTCCTGAAGACTCCGTTTCATCTCAAGCCGGAAACAAACCCACAGAAACCGTTGTGAGTGCAGCTCAAAAGAGAGGAGAGAACATTTCCAGTTCACCGCGGCCCAAAGGAAGTGTTGAACAAATTCAGCGTGAAACGAAGGCCAACATTGATGGAATGAAATCGAATCTTCCTGAAGACTCCGTTCCATCTCAAGCCGGAAACAAACCCACAGAAACCGTTGTGAGTGCAGCTCAAAAGAGAGGAGAGAACATTTCCAGTTCACCGCGGCCCAAAGAAAGTGTTGAACAAATTCAGCGTGAAACGAAGGCCAACATTGATGGAATGAAATCGAATCTTCCTGAAGACTCCGTTTCATCTCAAGCCGGAAACAAACCCACAGAAACCGTTGTGAGTGCAGCTCAAAAGAGAGGAGAGAACATTTCCAGTTCACCGCGGCCCAAAGGAAGTGTTGAACAAATGCAGCGTGAAACGGAGGCCAACATTGATGGAATGCAATCGAATCTTCCTGAAGACTCCGTTCCATCTCAAGCCGGAAACAAACCCATAGAAACCGTTGCGAGTGCAGCTCAAAAACGAAAGAAGAACAGTTTCGTTTCACCTGGGCCCAGCAGGAGTGTTGAACAAATGCAGCGTGAAACGGAGGCCAACATTGATGGAATGAAATCGAATCTTCCTGAAGACTCCGTTCCATCTCAAGCCGGAAACAGACCCACAGAAACAGCAACGAATGCAGCTCAAAAACGAAAGAGGAACATTTCCGATTCACCGCGGCCCAAAGGAAGTGTTGAACAAATGCATCGTAAAACGAAGGCCAACATTGATGGAATGAAATCGAATCTTCCTGAAGACTCCGTTCCATCTCAAGCCGGAAACAAACCCATAGAAACCGTTGCGAGTGCAGCTCAAAAACGAAAGAAGAACAGTTTCGTTTCACCTGGGCCCAGCAGGAGTGTTGAACAAATGCAGCGTGAAACGGAGGCCAACATTGATGGAATGAAATCGAATCTTCCTGAAGACTCCGTTCCATCTCAAGCCGGAAACAAACCCATAGAAACCGTTGCGAGTGCAGCTCAAAAACGAAAGAAGAACAGTTTCGTTTCACCTGGGCCCAGCAGGAGTGTTGAACAAATGCAGCGTGAAACGGAGGCCAACATTGATGGAATGAAATCGAATCTTCCTGAAGACTCCGTTCCATCTCAAGCCGGAAACAAACCCATAGAAACCGTTGCGAGTGCAGCTCAAAAACGAAAGAAGAACAGTTTCGTTTCACCTGGGCCCAGCAGGAGTGTTGAACAAATGCAGCGTGAAACGGAGGCCAACATTGATGGAATGAAATCGAATCTTCCTGAAGACTCCGTTCCATCTCAAGCCGGAAACAAACCCATAGAAACCGTTGCGAGTGCAGCTCAAAAACGAAAGAAGAACAGTTTCGTTTCACCTGGGCCCAGCAGGAGTGTTGAACAAATGCAGCGTGAAACGGAGGCCAACATTGATGGAATGAAATCGAATCTTCCTGAAGACTCCGTTCCATCTCAAGCCGGAAACAAACCCATAGAAACCGTTGCGAGTGCAGCTCAAAAACGAAAGAAGAACAGTTTCGTTTCACCTGGGCCCAGCAGGAGTGTTGAACAAATGCAGCGTGAAACGGAGGCCAACATTGATGGAATGAAATCGAATCTTCCTGAAGACTCCGTTCCATCTCAAGCCGGAAACAAACCCATAGAAACCGTTGCGAGTGCAGCTCAAAAACGAAAGAAGAACAGTTTCGTTTCACCTGGGCCCAGCAGGAGTGTTGAACAAATGCAGCGTGAAACGGAGGCCAACATTGATGGAATGAAATCGAATCTTCCTGAAGACTCCGTTCCATCTCAAGCCGGAAACAAACCCATAGAAACCGTTGTGAGTGCAGCTCAAAAACGAAAGAAGAACAGTTTCGTTTCACCTGGGCCCAGCAGGAGTGTTGAACAAATGCAGCGTGAAACGGAGGCCAACATTGATGGAATGAAATCGAATCTTCCTGAAGACTCCGTTCCATCTCAAGCCGGAAACAAACCCATAGAAACCGTTGCGAGTGCAGCTCAAAAACGGAAGAGGAACATTTCCGATTCACCGCGGCCCAAAGGAAGTGTTGAACAAATTCAGCGTGAAACGAAGTCCAACATTGATGGAATGAAATCGAATCTCCCTGAAGACTCCGTTCCATCTCAAGCCGGAAACAGACCCACAGAAACAGCAACGAATGCAGCTCAAAAACGAAAGAGGAACATTTCCGATTCACCGCGGCCCAAAGGAAGTGTTGAACAAATTCAGCGTGAAACGAAGGCCAACATTGATGGAATGAAATCGAATCTTCCTGAAGACTCCGTTCCATCTCAAGCCGGAAACAAACCCACAGAAACCGTTGTGAGTGCAGCTCAAAAACGAAAGAAGAACAGTTTCGTTTCACCTGGGCCCAGCAGGAGTGTTGAACAAATGCAGCGTGAAACGGAGGCCAACATTGATGGAATGAAATCGAATCTTCCTGAAGACTCCGTTCCATCTCAAGCCGGAAACAAACCCACAGAAACCGTTGTGAGTGCAGCTCAAAAACGAAAGAAGAACAGTTTCGTTTCACCTGGGCCCAGCAGGAGTGTTGAACAAATGCAGCGTGAAACGGAGGCCAACATTGATGGAATGAAATCGAATCTTCCTGAAGACTCCGTTCCATCTCAAGCCGGAAACAAACCCACAGAAACCGTTGTGAGTGCAGCTCAAAAACGAAAGAAGAACAGTTTCGTTTCACCTGGGCCCAGCAGGAGTGTTGAACAAATGCAGCGTGAAACGGAGGCCAACATTGATGGAATGAAATCGAATCTTCCTGAAGACTCCGTTCCATCTCAAGCCGGAAACAAACCCATAGAAACCGTTGTGAGTGCAGCTCAAAAACGAAAGAAGAACAGTTTCGTTTCACCTGGGCCCAGCAGGAGTGTTGAACAAATGCAGCGTGAAACGGAGGCCAACATTGATGGAATGAAATCGAATCTTCCTGAAGACTCCGTTCCATCTCAAGCCGGAAACAAACCCATAGAAACCGTTGTGAGTGCAGCTCAAAAACGAAAGAAGAACAGTTTCGTTTCACCTGGGCCCAGCAGGAGTGTTGAACAAATGCAGCGTGAAACGGAGGCCAACATTGATGGAATGAAATCGAATCTTCCTGAAGACTCCGTTCCATCTCAAGCCGGAAACAAACCCACAGAAACCGTTGTGAGTGCAGCTCAAAAACGAAAGAAGAACAGTTTCGTTTCACCTGGGCCCAGCAGGAGTGTTGAACAAATGCAGCGTGAAACGGAGGCCAACATTGATGGAATGAAATCGAATCTTCCTGAAGACTCCGTTCCATCTCAAGCCGGAAACAAACCCATAGAAACCGTTGTGAGTGCAGCTCAAAAACGAAAGAAGAACAGTTTCGTTTCACCTGGGCCCAGCAGGAGTGTTGAACAAATGCAGCGTGAAACGGAGGCCAACATTGATGGAATGAAATCGAATCTTCCTGAAGACTCCGTTCCATCTCAAGCCGGAAACAAACCCATAGAAACCGTTGTGAGTGCAGCTCAAAAACGAAAGAAGAACAGTTTCGTTTCACCTGGGCCCAGCAGGAGTGTTGAACAAATGCAGCGTGAAACGGAGGCCAACATTGATGGAATGAAATCGAATCTTCCTGAAGACTCCGTTCCATCTCAAGCCGGAAACAAACCCATAGAAACCGTTGTGAGTGCAGCTCAAAAACGAAAGAAGAACAGTTTCGTTTCACCTGGGCCCAGCAGGAGTGTTGAACAAATGCAGCGTGAAACGGAGGCCAACATTGATGGAATGAAATCGAATCTTCCTGAAGACTCCGTTCCATCTCAAGCCGGAAACAAACCCATAGAAACCGTTGTGAGTGCAGCTCAAAAACGAAAGAAGAACAGTTTCGTTTCACCTGGGCCCAGCAGGAGTGTTGAACAAATGCAGCGTGAAACGGAGGCCAACATTGATGGAATGAAATCGAATCTTCCTGAAGACTCCGTTCCATCTCAAGCCGGAAACAAACCCACAGAAACCGTTGTGAGTGCAGCTCAAAAACGAAAGAAGAACAGTTTCGTTTCACCTGGGCCCAGCAGGAGTGTTGAACAAATGCAGCGTGAAACGGAGGCCAACATTGATGGAATGAAATCGAATCTTCCTGAAGACTCCGTTCCATCTCAAGCCGGAAACAAACCCACAGAAACCGTTGTGAGTGCAGCTCAAAAGAGAGGAGAGAACATTTCCAGTTCACCGCGGCCAAAAGGAAGTGTTGAACAAATGCAGCGTGAAACGAAGTCCAACATTGATGGAATGCACTCGAATTTTCCTGAAGATTCTGGTCCATCTCAAGCCGGAAACAGACCCACAGAAACAGCAACGAATGCAGCTCAAAAACGAAAGAGGAACATTTCCGATTCACCGCGGCCCAAAGGAAGTGTTGAACAAATTCAGCGTGAAACGAAGGCCAACATTGATGGAATGAAATCGAATCTTCCTGAAGACTCCGTTCCATCTCAAGCCGGAAGCAAACCCACAGAAACAGCAACGAATGCAGCTCACAAACGGCGAAAGGACATTTCCGTTTCACCACGATCTAAACGAAGTAATATTGCGCAGCCTGATAGTGAAAATAGAGAAGTTATAACTGAATTGAATTGTCGAAGTTCCAGTGAAATATTTTCATCAGTTGAAAAAATCAAAGAAGAACGTTCGGGAAAGGCTATTGCGATCGATGGAATTGAACGTCCTGAGTGCTTAATCGATTTTATAAATAATTATCCCAGCAAATCCCGAACTCACTGGCGCTTATTTATTTATGTATTGTTATTATTTTGTTTACTTTATTTATTACACCGCCGCAAATTTGGCTGAATAAGTTCTTGTTTCAATTTTCGTTTTTCTCTTATCTTCTTTATCATTATGAGTCATTTATGACCATTAATTATTCCTTCAGGCCATTCGTTTGTTTCTTAAATATTCAGCCCTATAAAATAGTTCATCAAGTAATGTTATGTTTAGTGTGAAATACAAATTACCTGCATGATAAATTCAAAATAAATATTTATACATCATTGAACAGAACGACGATTCCATGTGAAATCAAAAAAAATCTGCGGGCATGGTGACGGATTTCAAAATCATAAACTAATAGTTGTTGGAAATATAGAAAAACTCAAAAATCCAAATTTTTAGCTCAATCGGTATAGAGGCTTAAGATCCCTTAGACATCGAAATTTCGATTTTGGCCTGAACTCGAAATTTTTGAATGACCACCATTTCCAAACGCCATTACAGAACTTGCTCAAATTTTCGGAGCAGATAGGTTTTGAAGAGTACTGCATGAGACTTGTTTAGATAGGAGCCCCCTGGGTCACTCCCCATAGAACATTTTTCATTCAAAGTTGGGTACCTAAGTAAACCCCATTAGACGTCCGAAATTTTAGACCTTTTTTTTCGTTAAATCGATAGCTCTTTAGGTCCGCTACACGCGTAATCTATCAAAAGTTTGTATATCTGCCAAGTTTTTGTACTTTTGTTGGGCCAAATCCAGTTTTCTCACGTTTTTTTCGTGTTTTTCGACCAAAATCTCAATTCATACTACCAAAATCATCTTGAGAACCAGTGAAAAGTAAAAATAAATTATATTTCAGTCATTTACTTGCGTTTTACTGTTGTAAATATTCGATTCGGTCACCAATTACCTCGAAAAACCGCAAAATTATCATAAAATGTACGTTGGGGTGGACCAAATGGTAAAATCAACTGCGAAATCAACATGGCTATGATTTCCCACTTAGTACAAGCTTAGAGAAGAATTTTGATACCATCGGCTTTTATGTCCAATGCCTTTTGGGCTCCCTCTGCGAACAGGCAACTGGCCCATTCCCTCATTCCATAGAAAAAATCGATGAATTTGACATTTGTATGAAATAATTGGTTCTTCTCGGCATTTTTGATAGTCTTGAACGATTTTGATCGGTTCTATGTACGAATGTCTAGTGATCTAGAGTATTTTCAAAATGCTTTTGGATATTCATGAGACATTTTTGTATTGATTATTGCTAAAAAATGACAATATCTCCCAATTTTATGAAAAATGCTCAAGTAAAACATATTAATTTACAATTGAATGCATAATTGACGATTTCTGGAATATTGTGGTGTGGAATTACATTTATTGACATATTGGGATCTGTTTTACTTGAGAGTTTTACATAAAATTGGGAGATATTGTCATTTTTTAGCAATAATCAATACAAAAATGTCTCATGAATATCCAAAAGCATTTTGAAAATACTCTAGATCACTAGACATTCGTACATAGAACCGATCAAAATCGTTCAAGACTATCAAAAATGCCGAGAAGAACCAATTATTTCATACAAATGTCAAATTCATCGATTTTTTCTATGGAATGAGGGAATGGGCCAGTTGCCTGTTCGCAGAGGGAGCCCAAAAGGCATTGGACATAAAAGCCGATGGTATCAAAATTCTTCTCTAAGCTTGTACTAAGTGGGAAATCATAGCCATGTTGATTTCGCAGTTGATTTTACCATTTGGTCCACCCCAACGTACATTTTATGATAATTTTGCGGTTTTTCGAGGTAATTGGTGACCGAATCGAATATTTACAACAGTAAAACGCAAGTAAATGACTGAAATATAATTTATTTTTACTTTTCACTGGTTCTCAAGATGATTTTGGTAGTATGAATTGAGATTTTGGTCGAAAAACACGAAAAAAACGTGAGAAAACTGGATTTGGCCCAACAAAAGTACAAAAACTTGGCAGATATACAAACTTTTGATAGATTACGCGTGTAGCGGACCTAAAGAGCTATCGATTTAACGAAAAAAAAGGTCTAAAATTTCGGACGTCTAATGGGGTTTACTTAGGTACCCAACTTTGAATGAAAAATGTTCTATGGGGAGTGACCCAGGGGGCTCCTATCTAAACAAGTCTCATGCAGTACTCTTCAAAACCTATCTGCTCCGAAAATTTGAGCAAGTTCTGTAATGGCGTTTGGAAATGGTGGTCATTCAAAAATTTCGAGTTCAGGCCAAAATCGAAATTTCGATGTCTAACTCAGTTACAATTTTGCGGTTAAATATGATGACATTTCGTCTCAAATTGGTTGAAATACGGAACACAACCGATTTACGGACGACAGATGGAACTCTCACCCAAAACTCGGAAGAGTATTATATGAGAGCTCGTTCCGAATTTCGGTTGAGAGCTCCATCTGTCGTCCGAAAATCGGTTGTGTTCCGTATTTCAACCGATTTGAGACGAAATGTCTCCCAAAATTATAACTGAGAAGGGATCTTAAGCCTCTATACCGATTGAGCTAAAAATTTGGATTTTTGAGTTTTTCTATATTCCCAACAACTATTAGTTTATGATTTTGAAATCCGTCACCATGCCCGCAGATTTTTTTTGATTTCACATGGAATCGTCGAGAAATGGTTTTGTTTCGCTTTGGTCCAATTTTTTTCAGTTCTGCTTATGCTCGCGAAAAAAAGTTGTTCTCTTATTTTCATGCATTCAATTGAATTCGTATTAACTCTTTTATAGTTTTTTTTAACAATCAGATGATTGGAAAAGGATTCGTGTCGCATTCGTCTATGAGTAAATCGGTGAATGCCATTTCTGGGAATCAATCGTTGGCTTGAATTCGAATTCAAAGAAGTTCACTTCTTCACTCAATTCGTTGAAATGACTAATAACACAAAAACTAAATAACAAAAATACAAAGAATGGAACCTCTTGACATAACTGTGTGTATCAAATCAAATTCATTTCAACAAAATTGAACAGTGGCTAATGCGTCTTGAAAATAAATCGCACAGTTGTTAGTGAGCCCAACATGAAACGTTGTATGTATATTTCTGCTGTTGATTTGCTCTCTGAGTTTACCTGTTTTTGCTTGTTCGGGAGATTTGAATCGGTTATGCGAATTCCATCAATTGAAATTCAAAAATTACCAGAAGTTTTACCAGATTTTTTTTATGACAATCACTATATACAGTCATGCTGTAAATGGTGTGTCTGCATATAGTGAAAATCGCTGAATGCAGATTTGTGTACTTTATATAGTAACCAATAGTTCTCAATAGCGATACATTATTGGTATTCATATCAAACAACGGTTTGATTTTAGTGTAAATAATTTTAGTGTTATACATGTCCATTTTGAGGTTGTAAATTGCGATAGCTTCAGATAAGACACGCATTTTTGCCAATGAATTTAGAGTTCTTATCACGAAGAACGGCAGTTCTCCCAGTGGCGCACCAAAAAATACACTTTTGAGTGCAACACTATATATACGCGAATTTTTGGACTATGTGTTGCCGACCGATGTCATTCGTGAAATAGGCATTGACGTGTAGCTTAGGACCAAACTAGACGAAAGCCGTTGTCAAAATGAATTTTTGTGGAACCACAAATTTTTTTGCTTGGTGGACGTATGGGGGTGTTTTTTTCAGATTATATAGCATATCTCCCGGTGGGTAATCTTGACCACTGTCGTTGAGTGACCAATCGATAGTACTCTTCAATACCTTTCCAACGAGTGCTCAACCATCAAAATCGGTTTACCCGTTCAAAAGTTGTGTACGTTTTCCCAGAAAGGGAGGTTTCCCCTGAAAATTGGGTTTGGTATGTTTGTGTGCAAGGGGCTTCATACTCTTCATTATCACGGAAATAAAAGTAGATTATGTGCATAAACAGAAATAAACTAAATAAATGTCGATTTGTATAGAATTTTTTCGATATTTTCGATATATTGACATGAATCCAATATGGCGACCACACAAAAACCAATATGGCGGCGTTAAACTGAAAATATCCAAAAATACTTCCCATATTTCTAAATATTTGATACATTGAAAAACGAAAATTTCTGTCAATATACTAAATATCACTAGATATATTGAGTGTTGAATTCCCCTCGTTTGTGTGTTTGTGACTTTGTACCTTCTCTCGGTTTCTGTGATGTATAACATTATTTTTAGGGAGTGTGGGGGGCAGTTCAAAACCGTCGAGAATGGGCGAATTTCTTTACATATAAGAAAATAAGCAGGGGGAGAGTGTCGAGGAGTCGATTTTTTTCAAAATTCCATAACTCCGCTAATACACAAGGTAGAAAATCAGCAGATACCGCAAATGAAAGGTATTGAGCTAAGCTACAAATATGTCTCCAGTATGAAAGAAATCTGTAATCAGGTTTGGTCACCACATCGAAAAAACTTAAAAATCTAAAATCGATTTTTTTGGTTTTTCGTCATTTTGACCCCCGTAACCATTACCGTAAATTCTGAAAAATTACACTTTGGTAGTGCACCTCAATACCTATGTAACGAGGGCTCAACCATCAAACTCGGGTCAACCGTTCCTAAGTTATGGAAGTTGGAATTTCACTCATCATTTTTCTCAAAAATTCAGTTTTGGCTATATGTGTCAGAGTTGACAGGTTGACACTATCAAATCATGCCAGTAATGTTTCGGCGACCGTGGTAATCCTCGATGGACCATGATCGACCATGATGGCAACTTTCGAAGATGGAATTTTCGAAGTTTTATTTTTCGAACATGGAATTTTCGAAGTTTCAATTTTCGAACATATAATTTTCGAAGATGGAATTTTTCGAAGATTGAATATTCAACAAACCCAAAAGAGTCTCTTAGATTTTCGTATCATTTGACAGATTTACTTGACATGTGACAAATGCACTAAATATGTCGTAAAGTACTGTATCGCCATCACCAACTAATGTAAGTATCGCTCTAGATGTTTAGAAAACAATTCTGGCAGGGCTTTTTTCAAATGTTGCATTTTTTAATCTCAAATGCATCATTTGAAAAAAGCCGTGCTAAATTTTTTTTTATATATCTACATCGATACTTAAATAGCCATCTATTGGTTGGTGTTGGCGATATTGTACTTTGCTACATATTAAGTGCATTTGTCACACGTCAAGTACATCTGTCAAATGATACGAATGTTTCTTCCTTAACTGAAGAGATTCTTTCAAAATTTAATTGTTGGCTCATTTTGTCATATCTTCGCCGTGTTTACGTCAAAGGTACTCAAAATTTACACTTCGGTCGATGGAGTTGAACAGAATTTGATGATATATCTCAAAAAGTTGTTATTTTTAAGTGTTTTTTACAAATAAACCTTACAAAACTACTGATATAAGATGAAAAACCTCTGAACGAGGTATAAACAGAGTGGCGCACTAGTAGATCCTGCCCACAAAATGACTGATATAAAATTTTACGTGGCGCTTGAGAAAATATATTGTAGTTCCACAGTCCTCAAATCATTCAACAATTTGTCCATGCCATATTACAATGAATGTGAACTAGAGTGCGCCAGTGCGAGTCCCGAACGTTTTCACTTTCATTATCTTTGAGTAACACTAGCTATAATCAAAACTGGAATACAACTGATTTACAACCGCATTTTTGATTGCAGGCTCACCGTGTGTGTGTAAATCGTAGCCAAACTTTAATCGAATTAATAAGAAAACGCCTCGCTCGCACTGGCGCACTCTAGTTCACATTCATTGTAATATGGCATGGACAAATTGTTGAATGATTTGAGGACTGTGGAACTACAATATATTTTCTCAAGCGCCACGTAAAATTTTATATCAGTCATTTTGTGGGCAGGATCTACTAGTGCGCCACTCTGTTTATACCTCGTTCAGAGGTTTTTCATCTTATAATGCAAAGACGAGAAAAATGGACACACATTGTGTATACACTATTTGCTTCTTCATCCATAGTTGTTCTTCTCTAAGCTTACTAGATTCAGCTCAACCAACGAGAGCAACAATCATTCTTTGTGATCCGAGCAAGTCAAGTGAGCATCCGAAAATTGCACGGCGATTACGTTCCAATAGCTTCTTCGTGCACACAAATTTACAGTGTAATGCATCGACAGGCAATTTCAAAGATGAACAACAAGAGTGCCAGCTCCTCAAAATTTCGAAAAAGATGCTGAGAAAAATTATACCAAAAAAAGGAAAAAAATTCAAGTTATATCCAGTGAAGTTGATGAAGGTACATTACCGCACACTGCTGAATTTTTGACAGTTGACGTACTGATTCCATACAAAATATGGGAACGGTTGATTTCAGTACAATATCTATACTCAAATCGGCCAATTTGCATGCAAATACACACAAACGCATATCAACGATTGTGAATACACGCATACGCACAGAGCTCAGCGGCTGCTATGCGTTTGTGTGTATTCGCACACAAATGGGCCGATTTGAGTATAGATATTGTACTGGAATCCACCGTTCCCGTATTTTGTATGGAATCAGTACGTCAACTGTCAAAAATTCAGCTGTGTGCGGTCAAAATTATTTAAACCCTCCACTTTGTATTTCATGGATTACAGAGCTATTTCTTTTTCAAAGTAGTGATTTATGATTATGCAAAATTATTTCCTGTCTGTAACACTGGAACTAGGATGTATTTGATATTATTGTTTGTGGCGAACTTGTAAATCTTGAACAGGAGATGAAATCCTCCTAAGACGTGAATGCATTACGCCTTGTACAATTTAAAATTGATCCAATTACGCCATAGATTGGTGGTTTTTGGCCAAGTTTTGGCCGTGTGTAGCGCCAAAACAGATAGAAGGATTATGTTAAACTCTTTTGCAGAGTTGAAGGGCTTGAATAGGTGAACAACTTCACTTAATATACTAATAGCAATACATCTCTACTTTAAGAAAGAAATAGCTCTGAAATCAATGAAATGTAAAACGGAGGGTTTCGATGATTTTGACCGGTAGTGTAAGTAATTTTGTTTTAGAATTCGTTGCATCCATTTCAAAGTATGCTTTGTCAATACTTTGAAATCATGGGCGTACCCAGGAATTCGCTCAGGGGGGGGGGGCAAAATTTGATTTTAGAGGGGGGCAAAATTCGGCTAGGGGGGGGGGGCAAAATGAAATCTATTCAAATTTGAATATTTAATTGCCCAGTTGTATCTTTTTAATGTTAAAACATTTATTTCCACCGTTCTCAAATCAATTCAATACTTAATTTTTTTAGGGATGGCTGCAAATTCATCAAATACGTCGTGTAACATCATATTTTTGTTTTGATTAACTGTCTCCCTGTGCAGGTTTAAGATGCAATTTCCAAGGCGCACGATTAAGATCGTAGATGATTGTAATCGTCGTTGAAGTGAAATATCGAATGCAAATTAATCGTGTACGATTACTCAATTGAATACTATTGTATTGATTATAATCGTTCAACGATTGTGAAAAAAGTCAACGATTATGATCGTGCACGATTCGCTTTTTATCAGTTTCTAAGACGCACGGTTATGGCAAAAATCGTATACGATTGTAATCGTGACCAATCGTGCGCCTTAAAAATTGCACCTTTAGCATGTATAAACCTTAAATACATGTGTAAAAATTCCGATTTTCACCCATTATAGATCGTATCCAAGTTTTGATTCTGTACAATGAGCTGAATGATCGTTCAAAAATTTGCTCACACAAAATCCAGGGGGGGGGGGCAAGTGCCCCCCCTGCCCCCCCTGGGTACGCCCATGTTTGAAATCAAATGAAATTAATGTTTTGACGGTTTTTTTTTCTCAAAGAGTGAATGAATTTGATTTTATCAATTATCTGAAGTCAAACATATCACCATTTTCAGGCCACCCCAAGAAATGGGGCCATTCGATAAATTGATCGAAGAAATGCATGAAATGAGAGAAAAAATTAGGAAGATTACAACCGAAAACAATTGAAAATTTGATGAATTTTGTGTGAATGTGTGAATGTGTGTAAGGTCAAATAAAAATTGATAGCGAATAAAAGTTTCGAATTGTCTCTTAATTTCCAATACATACAAATTTTACAGATTCACTGAAACTTTAAACATTTTATCGTTGTCGCTACAAATATGGTAAATATTACAGGTGACAAGTAGATGACGCAAAAATGAATTTAAATTGCAATTTTACAACCATCCAATTTGAAATGGACAATTGTCTTTCATATTGCAATATGCTTCAAAAACATGTTCCACAATAAAATCGAATATGAAGCCCCAAAATTGGATATTTCATGAAAATGTGTTAACTGATACAAAAAAAATCTTCTATAATTCACATTTTCAGGGTTTTTACGATTGTTCCAATACAAAAGTATTGATATCAACTGAAAAACCTCTTGGCGCGGTAAAAACTCGTGTCGCAAGCGAAAGCGGTGCACAAAATTACTGATATCAATTTTGTGACGCGGCTAGCGGGTTATTTCAATTTTAATCGATTTAAAAGTTGTTAATATTTAAATTCCGCTGTTGAAATATTTGGCTAAAATGTTATCCATAAAAATAAATATAATCCGCTAGCCGCGTCACAAAATTGATATCAGTAATTTTGTGCACCGCTTTCGCTTGCGACACGAGTTTTTACCGCGCCAAGAGGTTTTTCAGTTGATTTACAGTATTAGTCAAACTCGATTGCTTAATGTTTTTCTAATGTAATTAAAAAAGTACACAACAAATTTAAGTTTGACTGGTTTTATTATTTAGTATTGGTCAATAGAATTTGATTACGCTATTAGTGAAACATGATATCTCGCAAATGTTTGCCTTTTTCCTTGACTCAAAGTTGGGATCATTTTTGGGCATTTTTCATTACTTTTTTCAATGTTTCGGTTGATATGGCAGCGATTTCACGACCAATATTGCGTTTTAAGGCTCTGAGAGTCTTTGGCTGGTCAGCATACACGTTTCCCTTTCAAATATCCCCACTTAAATAGTCCAGAGCAGTCAAATCAGGCGAACAAGCGGCCACTCGAATTAAAAGTGACAGTAGTCAAAATCACCGGTTTTCAAAATCACTCAAATTGATCATCACTGGACCTAAATTTCACGTCACTGACTTCAGGAAAGTTGTGTGGTATGTTATGGGCTACAATTTTGTCGAAGGTGGTTAGATTAAATTCTCAACTGTTTGGCAGATATAGGCCAAAAACCATGGAAGAAGAGATGAAAATGCCATTTTTCGACATTTTCTGAAATTTGACAGCCTAGATGACCTTTTATTGGCATAGTGTTTTCAGCAAAATTGTAGCTCGGAACTAACTAAACAAATTTGCTCTACAAGGTTTTCAAAAATAATGATTAGTTCTCGAGTTGGCCTCAGAATATAACAAGTCAAGAAAAACAGAAATTTCGAAATTATTGACTTTCGATTTTCAATGTACAGCTCAACGATATCAAAACGCTCGATTGGTGTGTATTTCCAAATGGTACCAATTCTACTGACGAGTAGTGAATAGATTGACAAACATTTGAGCGGTACGTCAAAACCTGTCAAAGTTATGGCCGGTTTACATTAGGCAATCGAGTTTGACTAATACTGTATTTGTCACCAAGCCTAAATTTATGCCAATATGTGATTATAGCAAGCTATAACCTTTCTGGTCAAGTGAAAATAAACAATGTGAAATTATGTAATTAATATGGAAATGTGTAATTTGAGGACTTTGGAGTTGGGTAACCCCTCAGCATACATCCCCGAGGGGGTTAAATTTGGAAAAAAGTGAAAAACATTTCCAGACCCTAATTTGAGGGCTTTGGAGTAGGGATACCCCCCAGACTCCCGCCCTAACCCATACTCTTTTGTGGAGCACTATCGAATGGCATCATTAGTTCACCCCCTGACCCCCTTTTCAGCGTCCTCCCCAAGTGCTGTCTTCCCATCCTGACAGCATGAACCATTTCCTGACCTGAATCGAATGGCACTATTAGTTAGTTTGATTTGTTTTCTAAGAACCCATACATTCCGATGACTTGTTGATTGAAGAAACATTCATTGAATATGAATTTGAATTCGGGATAGAATTCGAACGGGGCAACACCATACTTCAGGCATGGGCGGCGAATTGCTCTGTCAGAGCTCTAGAAAAGTTCAGTCGGTCTTCGGATTCAATTTTGGGTCCGATTGAGAACACTGCTTGCATATTGAATCAATTTTTCATTTCCATAGATAACGATTGCATAAAAATGTGTCTTTTATTTTTTGATTTATGTTCAAAAACACCGAAAAAATTGAAGAGATTCGATATAATTTACACATTTATACTTCATTTGTCTCAAAATATTGAGCGTTCAACGTTTAAATATCACATAATGTTCATTTGTTTGCTCCCATCTTTTCGTAACCTTTTATAAATTTGTATGCGTTTTTGTGTTATTTTCGCAGGTTTTTTTTATCAATACGATATTTTATCACCGGTCAAATAAAATGGAGTTATAAAAGTTGCGCAATCGATTTTTGATTTGATGCCCTCAATTACACACGTGTGATTTCCGTATGCGCTAAAAAATGGCCCACTTTCTTTATGTTCCGTAAATGTTTTGATGCGATTGAGTGCGATTCATTCAATTCAGAAAATTCATATTAAAATTGATATTTTAAAATCATATTTCTATCCCTTGATTTGCAAGGTATCAACTTTAATTAAACATGCAAAATTAATTACTCTGGAAACAATCCATGCATATTTCTAGTTTAAAACTAAGCGAACAATTATAATTGAATTAGTGTTTTCATCGAAATCATTTGTAACATGTCGATTGAGTTCATTTGCACATAGTCATATAAAGTAAGTCAATTTCTGTTGAACGTTTTTTTAACAAAATGATCAGATTATGCTTATTTATTGATTACATATGCTTCATAAATTAGCATTCTCATTAATTTTCAACAAGCTGTTCATTTCAAGCGCTGTGAATAGAGATGGAGTATTTTACCGGTATCGTAATACCGCCACCAGACGACACCGGACTATCACATCTACATCTACATCTACATCGGCAGCATGGAGATGTTTTAGATGAATTGTGTTACATAGCCAGCAATGTTTCTATTTCGATTCGCTAAAATTCAACAGCCAAAATACGCGCATAGTGGGCTATTGTGTGTGTACGATTGTGAGCTGTGTCAAGCCGATATGCACTCTTCATAGCTTGGGTTTTTGGCGGAGAAAGGTGTTTTTGTGTCTCTACTTTTTACTCATTCGCTCTCGTTCGTTTCTCTATTGTTTTATTGTGCGATATGAAATGGACACTGAATAGAGATGTGAATGTGTTGGACTAACTCTTCGTCATATTGATCGTAAATGTGTTTTAGGATGGTGTTGATACGCACAAAACCGTTAATGCATTGTTTAATTTGTTTGATTTGGTTGAAACTCCAAACAATTGACAAACAGTTGGTTTTGATCACTGCTACAGAGCAGTTGAAAACGAAAGCTCGATCGAACGGTATTTTTTTTGCACGTGGTCAAAATGCATGCAGAAATTTTCAAACGAGCTATAACGTTAGAATTAACTTTGCATTAATATACATTAAATGTATACAAAATTGATCATTTTAGAAGATAAAATCAGTTTTTGAGTGAATTTCCGCCAGATTCACACAAATTATAGTGAAAAAGAATACAAAGAAGTGTTGTGAATTCACGATTCGATATGAAATCATTCTAAGAGCGTTATGTGCTTTTATTCTGTTTTTATCAATCATAAATAAAAACATTTTGGAAATAAAGTGATTTCTATAAAGTTATGCATACTAGAGTATTATGTTTAATAGATAAAATACAGTTTAACAGCGTTAGATTTCAGTTAATTCGAAATACGAACCGTGAATAAAAGAAAAAACAGACAAAATATCGAAAAGTGACTTGTAATAATCTTATGATCACAATTATGTGATAGACTGAATCCAATAATGTGCTGAATATTTAAAAAAAAGTCGATAAATAGTGGTAAAAGCACTGCGGTTGGTTTGATCAATCAAAGATTTGATTGAAATTCAATTGATGTTTACTTGATATCATTTGAAGTGAAACAGTAACTGTTATCGATATTACTATAATATTGCTCCTAGGAAAAAGAGACAATGAACATTAACAATAGCTAAATAAAAGTGATTTGAAAACGACGAAATTCCAAAGGAAAATTAATTCATAAGTAAAAAGTACAGAGTAAAGACATAAGCATTTTTACGGTTTTATTGCAAAAGATATCGGAATAACGGGGCATATTGATTTAGACTGGGAATAATTAGTTGATAAAACCGCTAAATTTTTGCGACATAATGGTAATTCAACTATTGGCTTCAGCAAGCGCTAGCGCAGCTAAAGCCGCCGTTCCGGCTGTTGCTAGTGTGGCATCATCAGTGGTCGGATCAGCTGTAAAATCGGTTGCAACCTCAGCAGCCAAATCGGTTGTTTCAAGCGCAGCATCACAGGTATTCAACCATTAAATTATTCTTTTTTTTTTCATTGAGAGTATGAACAATTGATCTGCTTTAATTTGAATTGCAATTATCAATATCGAAACCGTTCACTTTCAAATAGTTTGTCTAATAATGATTTTTTTTTTGTTTAAATTTAGATTCTGCCAGCTGTAACAGGTACAGCATCAAAAATTGTTGCCGCAAAAGCGGCCGCAATCAGTAGCCTGGGAGGTACATTGCTAAAAGCAACACCAGTCATTGGTCCAGCCGTTCTTGGTGCTGGCAAACTCACAGCCACCATTGCGATTGCACTAAAAACAGCTACAGCAGTCATTGGATTTGGAAAAATCTCCCTTTTACCCGTTTTAATAGCATCACTTGTTTACTATAATTATGACTTTTTCGATCCGGAAAATCGGCCATACAATGTGAAACAAGTGGAAGCCGAGTACGATTTTATTATTGTTGGTGGCGGTTCAGCTGGATCCGTGTTGGCAAATCGTTTAACAGAGATTAGCAATTGGAAAGTGCTACTTCTTGAAGCTGGTGGACATGAAACAGAAATATCAGATGTACCACTTTTATCACTGTATTTGCACAAAAGTAAATTGGATTGGAAATATAGGTAAAATGAGTTTTGATTTTGTAACAACTTTGAATGATTTCTAGCAAAGGTTCGGTTTTGTGTGTGTGTGTGTGTGAATAATAATCAACAGATCATTATTTAATCGATCATGTTGTGTCTCATCGATTATTCAATAAATTCATTATCAATTTTACATAAATTGAAATCTATTCGAATGATATTTATTGTTTTACATTTCACTAAAATTTCGAAAACAGCATCAATTTGTTTTGATAAATCAAATAAAAATTCCGCACTCATGAAACATTCGTTCGTGTATGTGGTCATGGACATTTTAATGCATATACCATTCAATTCTTCACTTTTTTTTACAACATTCGCTAGCTAATCAACAACATTTGATCCATATCATTACTGTGTGCTGATTTGATGTGACAAATTATGGCACCAAGAAATTACCGAATTTCTTATGCAATTTCCAGTGAGTTAATTTTTCTACCGCAGTAATATTTAAAACACAACGAACATTGTATGACAAAAAAAATTGTGTCAGTCTATTGCAACAACATTATTCCACGACTATCGGAACAATTTGAGTTGCATTTATTTTCAAGTGGAAAGGTTGTTGGAATCCGATTTTTGATTCACAAGCACAAAGTTTGTTTCATTAAACGGTTCATACCTTATTTTTACATGTACCCATATACAAATGACGGATTGGATTGCTTTGATTTGATCTATGGAAGGGTTTATGCTTCATTTTTTGTCATTTGGCTGAATTTTTGTGCAGTTAAATAAGTCTTGTAACTTTGGTAATCTGATTTTTTAGAAAATGAATGCCGATGTCACAGCATAATTTTGTTTCTCCTAACATCGAAGTTACACATAATTATATATATTATTATAAATTATTCGTTCGAATTTAACTCTAACATGAGCGTGAGCAAGAGCAATTTTATTTTTAATCAAAGCAAAACGATTCCAATGCGACTCGAAATTAATTTCGCATTTATAAATATTATAATATTTCAAATATTATATTTGTCATTTGCATTGATTAAGAATTAATTTTAGCGAGCGATTCATCACCCGTCGAAATATTTCCAGCGTACGAAACAAAAAATGTGTTTGGTACACTGTCAGACATACAAACCGACATCAGCATATTATGTGCACATCTTTCATTCTATGGGTGGGCATTTTGGTACTAATTAGTGCTTATATTTGAAGTCACAGTGTTCAATGTTCATTGTTTTGGTGAGGAGGTGCTCATATCAATTCCCCTCGAAAAAGTGCTGATTACAAGTGCATACTCTGACGACAGAAATTTTTGGTACGATCATAATTCTGTTATTTTTTTGTCTTATTCACAACAAATTAAGTTCAGAATCTGAAATTGCATTGAAATTCTATCCTGACGAAATATTTTGAGGACAACATTTGGCCAGCCTTTGGCCATTATTCGGCCATTATTCGGCATATATATATGCATTTCAGATTTGGGGAATTTTGGTTTGTGTTGTCTGATGCGGAATGCCGATGTTTCGAAATGTGGTTTGATTCTTGTTGCCCAATTGAAAATGCATTATTATTACCACTTCAAATGCAAAAAAAAATACAATTGTGTGCATGCAATTTCACACTCACCAATTCAATAACACTCCACGAGAGATATTGATGATAATTTCAAGATATTTATGGAAATAAAACGCCCAATTACTTTCATGTGATTTGTCATTTAAATGATGAATAGCATATTTCCAAAGGTCAAAGCTCGTTTTTTTCGGCAAAGTTATGTAATTCGAATTTGATGTCAATTTTATTCGATTTGCGTTTTTTAGCGGTAAATGAAAAAAAAAATTATGCTAATATCGAAGCGACAGGGAATATGAAAGTGAATTGATTTGGTGATAATTACATCAGCAAATTGGTTAGATTGGTTATTCAAACAAAAATGAGTGCTGATAAAAAAAAATCAATGCACTTTCAGCGGAAGGGATGCATCATTTGACAATATTTACATTGGCGAAACTAATCATTGATCTCCAATCATTTGGTTAGCGATAGCATAATTTAGCATCTTCAATACTTCGTTTTGTCAATTCACGTGTTTTTTTTTCTCACATTCAATATCCGCCTTCATAGAAACAGCAAAAAAAAACACGCTGTTTCTATTTTATATTGGAACGACATGAGTTTATCTGTAACTGTTAAGTGAGAATAACAAATAATGGGATGCGCAGATTGAGTGTGAAATATGTAAGAAGCACTTTCTAATAGCTCAAATCAAGAGTTAATTGTCTTTTATTGTAAATATTTATGGTCGTTGAGCAAGTGATAGGATTACATCATTTAGTTTATATATTAGCCATTTTCATGGAACGTATTCAAAAACAATTCATCGTCAATTTCTTTGCCGTCAATTTTTCGATAGATATTCCCAATTGATAACCAAATAAGCGGAATATTTGCTTTTGTGACGTGACATTGATAAACTATTCGTCATTCTTTTGCACTGATTTGTAGCATTTTATGATTCTTTGAAGTATACTGTATCAAATGAAAAACCTCTTGGCGCGCGCACCACTCGTGCCGCAGGCAAAATCAGTACACAAAATTACTGATATCAATTACATTTTAGCCAAAAAGTTTCAATAGCGGAATTTTGTCATAGGGGGATTTACCAAAAAAAAATCATCCAAAATCACACTCCATTCACACTATTCATGCATTTTCAAATATATTCATTAATTTACGTTTGAATTCACATTAAAATCCACGCCAATTTTTTTGACGAATGCGCCGCAAGCTCTATGAACGAAGTGAGTGGGATCCGGTATTGACGCATGTGAATTTGTCGGATCATTTTCATTGCGCTCAGCTTGCGGGGCGTACATTTGACGCTGTCACTTAGTTCATTGAGCTTGCAGTGCTCGTCATATTCATGCATATATACTTAATATTCACATTTATTCACAAAAAACTGAAAAATACTTTGTTTGTGTGGTAGTTATATTTATTAACAAAATTCGCTGTCTCAAGCAGAGACTACATTGGCCCTATTCCTATAGTTCGAGCTATATAGTTCCTATAATATAGGAGCTATCGATATTATATATAATGGATTTCATTGTCCATTGAGATCCAAATTGAGATCATTAAATTGGATGTTACCGATTAGATCTCAAAGGACAATATAAATCCATTATATATAATATCGATTGCTCCTATCTTATAGGAACTATAATATAGCTCGAACTATAGGAATAGGGCCAATGTAGTCTCTGGTCTCAAGCGTTCGTGTGAGCTCCCTAAGATTTCGCTTGCTGCACGAGTTTTTACCGCGCCAAGAGGCTTTTAATTTGATACAAAATACATCAAAGACGGTTCTTGGATTAAAAATGAATAAATAAAAAACTTACTGATTCCGGTTCCGGTCGCATTTCAATTGCTTTATCAAATGGCACGACCGCCGTAGATTTAGCACCATTTCTGGATTGATTGTATCCATTTGTTTTGTGGCTTTACCTCAGTACTAGAAATCGTGTATGTTTTTCCAACCTTATGAAACATTTTGAATTACTTTTCGCACTAAAGGTGCTTTTGTCACTCGTGTGGACTGCCGTCCACTGTGATACACATATGAATGTAATTAGAATAAATCTCCAAATGAAAATCACACTTGACCAAAGGAGTCACTTGCGTGCACTTTAATAGGGTATATAATTGGATTTGAAATGATGGTATCAGTCGACCGCAATCCAGTCAAAGCATCAAATCTGTAACAGTTTAAAATTTATGAATTGTTTTCCTTCTTTTTTTTTACATGTGAGAAATGCAAGAGCGGTCAAGCGTGTGATTCAACACGTAATATTATTTTTCGTTGATTATGATTATGGGAAAAATAAATGTAAACATAGAAAAAGAAATAAGCTCAAGGTCACTAAAATAATGATGTTAATTTGTATTTATGACAAATAATAATTTGTCCACTGAACAACACACTTTTCCCAAGCCGATACCACAACCATTTTACCAGTTAGCTTAGTAAAGCCACAGGTTTGTCACAGAAATTTTTACGCGGATACAAAGAAACAAGTGACCGCTGGAAATGAATTTTGTTTACATAATAAATTGGATTGTATCATTACAATAAAGCGATGTGAAGGAAAACACATCAGAATGAGAGATTACATTATAGCGTGGACGCTAAAAAAACATGTATTTTTAAAGTTATTTAGTTTTTTCCAAATGTGGACCAAACGAATTAATTACTCTCATCCGCACTAGTATGCTTCAGAAACAACACAAACGGCTCAACCAACAAAATTTTCATTTGTATTGCTAAAACCCATACACTTTATTGGATAAACCATTTCTTCGTGCTATGTAGACGGATTTAATCAAATGGTTCATCTAACAACGAAGCATTGTTGCTTATATTTTGTATCTCATAATAATGTATTTAGTATCCGATGGGCGTAGTAATGAGAGCGTGTGACGAGCGTTAAAATTGTTTGCTTTTCATATCATGGAAAGAGACGAATCAAACATTTGAATGCGCTTCAAAGCGGTTCATAGTCTTTTAGCCAAGTAATCGATTACGCGATAAACTATAACAAATTAAATCTAATTTATGTAACCAGTAGCTCAATTCAGTTCATGCTTTTTTTCGGTTTTATTTTTATTTGATACAGCGGAAAAATATCAAAATAATCCGATTAGATTATGTAACAGTAGATGTTTAAAACTTTGTTTGGTTTATTTGAATGAATCTTCTATGAATGATGTCTAAATGATGACTACTTGATTTCCACTTGAATTGTTTAACTCATCGAGTAGCCGACACTCAAATCTTTGAATCTTTAAATTTAATGATGACCATTAAAACATTTCCGAGCCGAAAATGACCTGCTTTTTGAATCAGTATCAACGCATCAAGAGGAAGATGAAACTGCGGTGCAGCTTTGTAATTGAATCATGTTAATATGGGCATTTGAAAATCATTCATGCATTAGTAATCATATGAGAATTGTTTGGGTCTTTTTCTTTCGATATCGATTTCATTGCGTTGAGTTTCGGAACTCATTTGCTCTAAACAAATTAGAGTGTCTGACTACCTGCTTTGTGTGTAAATCACTTTAACACGAATTCCGACACCAAAAACAGCTTTGGACGAAAATTGCTTTACATCTACATGTAAATCTGAAGATAGTTCTCCAGTTTTTATACTATTTTTTTCGTTGAACATAAGAATGTGCTAATTTTTAATAGATTAGGTTTCTTTGCAAAAAAAACTTTATGTTTGACTCAAAGTTTGATTGAATCATGTTGTAGTTTTTTTAAAACATAAACCAGATTAAAACTAAACGATGTAGATACGTTCAGATCAGATATTGAATGATGTAATTCAATGCAATATTTTCGATTGACGATTTTTTTTTTCATGTGGCTCTTCTGATATGTAAATAAATTGAATTATATTCGTACAATTACGAAAACAATTGGACTCAAATGCATGCGCTCAGCACAAATCCGTTCATAACAAAGCACATATATCTTCTTAACCACTCTTCTCACTCACTTTTTTCCAATAAAGATCTAATTTGTATACATTTTTTATTTCAGAACTCAACCACAAAGTACGGCATGTCAAGCAATGAAAGATAATCGATGCTGTTGGACTAGAGGCAAAGTGATTGGTGGCTCTTCTGTATTAAACACCATGTTGTATGTAAATTTATTGTAAATATTCGGCTTAATTGCACTGCACACGAATCAATTTTCTGAATTTGAATTAGGTATATTCGTGGCAATCGACGTGACTATGATCAATGGGAAGCACTGGGTAATCCTGGATGGAGCTATGAAGATGTTTTGCCATACTTCCGTAAATCAGAGGATCAAAGAAATCCATACTTGGCACAGAACAAACGTCACCATGGAACTGGTAAATTCAAATATTGATTAGAAAAAAAAAGCCTCAATTCAATATGGACATGGACACTGTTCAGCCAAAAAAACAAGTGGTAATTTATCTAAAATTCGTTTGACAGGTGGCTACTTAACCGTTCAAGATGCTCCATATAACACACCATTGGGTATGGCCTTTTTGGAAGCTGGTCAAGAATTGGGATACGATATTGTTGATGTAAATGGTGAACAACAGACAGGATTTTCATTTTATCAATTTACAATGCGCCGTGGTGCACGGTGTAGTGATGCAAAAGCATTTTTACGGCCCGTTCGTTTGCGCAAAAATCTTCATGTCGCACTATTTTCGCATGTAACCAAAGTGATTTTTGATCCAGACACAAAACGTGCGCTTGGTGTTGAATTCATTCGAAATGGTGTCAAACAAGCTACTTATGCTAAGCGTGAAGTGATTTTAAGTGCCGGTGCAATCAATTCACCACATTTATTAATGTTATCCGGTATTGGACCAAGAGCTGATTTGGAAAAAGTTGGAATCCCCGTTATTCACGATTCACCTGGTGTTGGTCGTAATTTACAAGATCACATTGCGATTGGCGGTTTGGCATTTAGAATTGATCCAAAAGTGAGCATTTTATTCAATCGTGTGTTCAACATGAATTCAGCCGTTCGATATGCAATTACTGAAGATGGACCAATGACAAGCAGCGTTGGCTTAGAAGTTACCTCATTTATTAATACAAAATATGCAAATCATTCCGACGATTGGCCAGATATGAATCTCTTCTTTACGAGTGCATCGACACCATCTGATCCGCAAGCCAGAGTGGCGCATGGACTCAAAGATGAATTTTATAATGAAATCTACAAAGAATTAGAAAATAAAGATCTTTATGGAATTTTCCCAATGATTCTGAGACCACGCAGTCGTAAGTCACTACCATAGAAATGTTAAAAAAGCCCTATTTCATGTTGAAAATTAAAAAAAAAAACTAATTATTTTCAGGTGGTTTCATTAAAATAATCTCAAAGAATCCATTACGTTACCCATTGTTGTATCACAACTATTTAACACATCCAGATGATGTGCATGTAATGCGAGAAGGAGTGAAAGCGGCCATTGCCGTTTCCGAAACAGAAGCATTAAAACAATTCGGATCACGATATCATTCAAAACCGTTACCAAATTGTAAACATTTACCTCACATGACAGACGAATATTGGGAATGCGTTGGTATGTTTTTACACAATGAAATGTCAAATATATTGCAGTTTAACACTTGTTTGTCTTCTTAAATACTGGAAAATTGAATAAAAATGTGCAACAAATCTGTCCATCATTACAGTGAAACAATATACAATGACAATTTATCACATGTCATGCACGGCTCAAATGGGACCACCAACAAATCCATGGGCTGTTGTTGATCCACAGCTTCGTGTCTATGGTGTGAGCGGACTTCGTGTTATTGATGCCAGTATCAGTAAGTGTTGAGAGTTTAAGTTTTTGTCATGAATTTGCATCGTAAATTGGTAATTGTAATTGTCATTCATAAATTTCTCTCTAGTGCCAACTATTCCGAGCGGTAATATTCATGCACCAACGGTAATGGTCGCCGAAAAAGGGGCTGATTTAATTAAAGAACTTTGGTTACAAGAAGATGTTGTTCAATCCGAACATGTATCAGAGGATGAAGCAATCGCTGCAGCTGTGGCTGCTGGAAACACCAAAGTCAATGTTTATGCAAATGCACCAGCTGCCTAGTTCATAGCCGAATCAAAACCATTTGTGGATATTTTTAAGTAGCAAAGATTTTTATTAGTATTAGTTTAGGGATGAAAAATGTGAAAAAAATTTCATTCACACACGACTGCAATTCAGGAGATTATAACGTATTCTGTGTTGATAATTTAACGAAATCCATGACAAAACTTGGCATGGCTTTGAATCAGTGAAACTTTTAAACGGGATATATTTATCTTTAGGAGCTAGAATTTAGAAATGCATAAATATAAAGACCACGTTTGATGATGGCATTGTAGCAGTGGAAGAACCACACGAAGTCAATTATTCTGTTTAAATTAGAATAGATAAATAAATTGTTACACTAATTTTTGTCATTTTTGTCATTATTTTTCATTGAATTCTATTACTGATAGTATATTTTAGAAGAATTCTTATTGCAAATAATTAAAAAGAAAAAATTGAAATCAATGAAAACTAGTGAATAAAATGACAACTAATGAAAATCAATGAAAAGAGTAGCTTTTCCCATGGCCATGAATTTGGGCTCATCTTATATATACATTTCTCTGTAAAACTTTTGCAGGTTAGTGTAGTGGAATGATTCTCTGGTTAAAAGTCAACAACTCTTTGTATAGTAATATCGGAATCAATTTTTGTTAGAATATATATTTTTTTAAATAAATTGTTTGCTGTTTTATAAAAAAAATAAATTTAAACCATTTATTCATGAAAAAATACTGTCCGAATTGACAAATCTAAGAGAGCAAATTCAGACGAATAATTAAGTTCATGATATTCGCCAAAATGTAGGCAAACATCTTCAAAACAATAGCGAGCAGTTCAACCATCATTGTGTATCACCGGTAAAACATTTAAAGCTACTCGAAGCTGAAGCTTTCGACGATGTTCATTGCAATCAACGAGACGATTTGTCTTTTGCTTCAGAAAGTTAAGCCGCTTCTTTTTCGCTTCATATTTGTTTTGAATTTCTTTTTCTCTCTCTCTCTCTTTCTCCTTCTCCTTCTCGTTGAACTTCAAACAAAGTAGAAAATGATGCATAAATAATGGTATTTATGACACAATCGCAAAACAAGTTGTAATTTCCCATACTGACACGTATACCTGCATACCAAAAAAGTTCCATAAATTAGCATAGCGATGCATCTTACTGATAAAAACATAAACAAACTTTCGAACGCATGGCCGGTCAACACTGTCGCATGTTCAATACGATGAATACATAATTCGAGCATTGGATTTCCCTCCAAATCCGATCCAATGGCTATAATCCGTACATGTTCATGATCAAAACAATACGATATATCATAAAATGTTTATAATTTCAAATGCAAATAGATTTCGTGCTTTGTGGCTCTGCGCCTATGTAAATAACAATCAAAAATTGATATAAAAATTGTTAAAATCTAGCAACAACAAAAAAAATGGTCTGTATCAATCGAATATCAATTTAATTAAATTTATTATTTATTATATTCAATTAAAATACCATTCAAACGTTGTTGTTCTTTTTGTTACGTTTATGTTTGCATAGAGTTCGATGATATGTGGTGTCTTTATGTTTCGATAATTTCGTGCCAATCATTTCCATTCTCTTTGAATTTTAGTTCAAAAGCTCTAATTCATATGAAATATGCAAGTAAAATCGATAAACAAGTTTTTTTTTTAACGAAAAAATTATGCTTACCTGTCGACAATATACAGAGAAAAAAAAGTGAAGGAATATATATATTCATATGCAAATTGAATCGCATTAGCCGGCTCATAGGTTTTAACGAATATGCATATTTTGGTGTGCCGATCCATTTGAATAGATATATATGATCGAGAAAAGTGTTTGAAAAAAAACAACTATATCGTAAGATTGTGAAACGTTCATAGCCCAGACACCGACTTATGTTGATTGACCGCACGGCAGACAGCTTGAACCGAGGAAAATACGCCGAACCGATTTTTTTTTTACTGTTGAGTATTCGAAAAGTTACTCACCGACGAAATTGATAGGCATGCATTTGTAATTACAACTATACGATTACAATTTTATTGCGACGTTAAACATTTATGACATGATTCAAAGCTCGATAGATAATTTCTTGTGAGAGTTTCATACATGTATTTGCACAAAATATTTTTTTTTATTCTCGATGTAGACGCACAACAGAAATTTTGTTGGTGTGATGTGTGTAATGTGTATGTTGTGCACATCAGAGATCGTATCAAATTTTGTCGAATGAATATCCACCATTTGATACTAACAAAAAAAAAATATTGAAGTTAAAAGCAAACACAAATAAAATAAACTGTAATCACAACGGTGAGTTGTGAATCACAAGTTGTGAACACTTTCTGATTTTTGTTGGTTTGAATCTATAGCAATATCTCGAGTAAGATCGCATATCGTAAACAAGTTTCGATTTTCTATTGTGATAAAAATGAATTTGGATTTTTTTTTTTTTTTGAACTGAAACTTTTGATTTCGGGTGTTTGAAAACCAGTGTCTATACGTTTGAATTCTTTCACATTATTAATTTACAATGTGATTTATGGCAACAGTTTTTGGAGCATCAAAAGATCAAAGCGACGAACCTGATTTTACCTCTAGCATAGATGGATTATTTTATTATTTGTTTTTTTTTTTGGCCCGAATTTAAACCACAAAATATACTGAACTGTAAACAACTTACAATGGCAAAGAGTAAACTAAATAAAAACCTTAAATGCAGTGATTCATCATTGACCTCAAATCCAATCGCTTTCGTTATGTTTGACTTGATCGAATATTTCAAATGTTTTTCCTAACAAATTAAAGGTGCAAATTGACATTCTCACTTCAGTGTAAATAATTCGCACAGTAAAATATACAGAACAGGCAAAAAAACTGGAACGGTTGAATTTTTTTTTCTTTTGTATTCTATAACATCAATCAACTGAGATAGTGAGATATAGTTTCATTCTGTTCTACTAATGTCATAAACTCTCGCATTTGGTCGGTCAATGGCCATATTGGGGCCATTTTGGAGTGCGGACCAAATTTCGGCCATTGCAATGGGCCGTTTTCCCAACATGCCGTGAATTCCATTGGAAAGGTCTTAAATGTACGTGTAATTAATGGTATAAAACATCACAATCGGTTGGCATTTGGCCAAGTCAGGCCCGTATTTAGAGGGGTGCTAGGAGGGGCGCAGCCCCCCCTGGCACCTTCTGCGCCCCCCGACTTCTACACGCGCACAAAATTTCAACTAAATCTCATAATGGAACTGAGGACAGCAAAAAATTGTATTTTTGTTATGTATATCGATTTCTGTTAATGTTGCCATCGCAAGAGAACTTGAAAATTTATATGTTTGTGTAAATTCAAAATCCCTACCATTTTGTAGGTATAACGATCTGAAAATTGCATATTGTTCCCAATTTACGGCCCTCCAAGAGATTTGCAATTTGTGATACTTTTGAAATGGTAAGGATTTTGAGATTACAGTCTGCGAAAAATCACCTCTTCCGGTGAAATATAGCCTCATGTTGTGAGCATCTTTTACCCCTAGAAAAGGAGTTTTCGAGGTTAACACTTCTAATAAAGTCTCGAAAGTTGACATTATCTAACAATTGCCGAAGATACCCAGATCGAAATCGGTACGGTTCACGGAATATAGTTGTATTAATTCAAGTCATATTTTTCAAAAATTATCTTTTTTTCTTGAAAAAATACAACAAATCGCAAATTTGATTTTTTTTTCGACTCATTATGATATTACTTTTCCGCACATGAAATGTGCTTAGGAAAAGTATTGGTTTTGCCTCAAAAATTCAACTCCACATTACTTGAGTAAATGAACTCCGATCGGGCTCAAATTTTGACCAGAGTCTCAGTTCACCATGGGAACAAATCTTGATTTGCACTTTTTTTATTTGGATACTCGGTTCTGGTACCTCCGGTGCAAAATGGCGTCGTCGTCGTCGTCGTCGTCGTCGTCGTCGTCGTAGTCTGTACGTTAGCACGATAACTCTCGAACGGAGTCTCAAATCCCAAAGTGTCAAAAGCAAATTTGTTCAGAATTATTACCGGATGTTTCCTATTGAATTTGAGCCATATCGGTGTAGCCGTTCCAGAGATATATGCATTCAAGTGCACGTGAGTCGGGTTTTCAGTACATTTTTACACAAAATCTGATTTTCACATTTTTGACTCTCCTGACCGTATTTTTCAACGAAAATTCATGCTGCTAGCGTCATTTGAATGGTATTCAAGCACGCTTGACGTTTTACGTATTCAAAAAGTGCATAAAATGTTTCTTCATGCCGAAAAATCATGAAATATGAATAGTTGTGAAAATGTACGAAATTTTTAGAAAATTCTCAGAAAATTGAATTGTAAAAAATGAAAATGACTCACAAATGGATTTTTAAATTGCACAGTATTGTTACCGGAGGTTTCCTATGTAATTTGAGCCATATTGGTATAGCCGTTCCAGAGATATGTGCATTCAAGTGCACGTGAGTCGGGTTTTCAGTACATTTTTACACAAAAACTGATTTTCACATTTTTGACTCTCCTGGTTGCATTTTTCAATGAAAATTCATGCAGTTTGCGTCGTTTGAAAGATATTGAAGTCCTCTTGATTCATTCTACATATCCGAACAATGCTCAAAATATAACTTCATGTTAAAAATTCATGATATATGAATAGTTGTGAAAATGTACGAAATTCTTAGAAAATCGAAGTTTGATATGGATATATCTCAAGAAAGGAGTCTCAAATCGCAAAATTTATTTTGTCACACGATGTTTTGTGTTGAACATTAGCCATATTGCAGAAGCCATCTCCGGCCGACATGAACCATGTCACATACATTGCCCAAATACAGTTCATTGTATGAAAAAAGGACATTTTCCCCGTTTTCGTGACAAAACCAATACTTTTGCTCTGAATATCCGATGATTTTAATTGAACAAGAGAAAAATCAAATTTCATATCAATGCGGAAAAGTCAGGATTACGAATGTAATTCAATTTATTTCTCATTATGATATATTGATGTAGAAATTCAATTTTTTTCCCTGGAACCGAAATTTTCAGGTGAAAAATTTTCTTTGGGCCTTTTGTGAATGGCATTTTGATTCATTCATCGTCTCCTATCAAACGGTGAAAATTTGTGTTCCACAAAGTTATCAATAAAAAAGTGGAAATTTTATTTTATTACACTGAAATCGGAATAAACAAGCCGATTACTCTAACCTTATGAGAACTGTCACTCAATTTCTTTTTTGTGTGCATACATGTTTGAACGTGCATTTATGAGCGAGCTCTAATAAGTGAAAATAGATTCATTCACAAAGTGAGAACACTCGCGATTGTGAAGAAAATGTGGGAAATGGAGATCCAAAGTCGACAGACATAAATTTAACAGGCCAAATTAACACCAACGTGATCGTTCAAAAGTTTTTTGTCGCTAAAAAAATCAGTTTCGAAATATTTGATCGTGTTTTGCATAAAATCGAATCTCGATTTCAGGAAAATGGCGAAATCTTAAAAGCTATTGTAGAAGTGAAGAACATACTCTATTTCCCAAACAAAATGCTGTAAAATGTTATAAAAACCTGCGAAAATATAAATGAACAAATAAAGACTTTCGTATTTGAATCTTTTTTCTCCGCCCCCCCTGAAACTTCCAGCGCCCCTCCGAACATTCGATCCTGGCTACGGGCCTGGGCCAAGTTATGGCCGCAACAAAATCTTGGCCGAAATTTCCAAATCCCAAACCTTTAGTCCGATTTCAATGTTCCATACCTCGTTGGAAATGTCTTAGAGAGAACATTTGATTATTGGTATAATCCACCTAAATCAGTTCACATTTGGCTAAGATATGGCCGTTAACATTTTTTGGCCAATATTTTAAGGCGGCCATAACTTGACCAAATGCCAACCGATTGTGATGCTTTGTACCATAAATGACACGTACATTTTAAGACCTTCCCAATGGAATTCACGGATTGTTGGAAAAATTGCCCATTAAAATGGCTGAAATTTGGCCCGCACTCCAAAATGGCCCCAATTGTCCGACCAAATGCGAGATTCTAACTTAGAATTTCTAAGACATCAGTAGAACAGAATTTGACTACACTTTCAATTTGAAACGATATTCCACTGAATTAAGTTCAGTCGATCGTTCGTTGACTTGAAACATCTTGAAAAAACAGCTGAAGCTTTGAGATTGGCCCTCTGTTATAGAGTTATCGTGCGGACTACAACAACGACGTCATTTTGCACCGGAGGTATCAGAACCAACATTTATTTGTTGTTTCGTTACGGAAGCGTCATTTGATGATGGCCTCACGTATTGTTGGCAACATAACAACCAAAGCCGAATAGAGAATGGCACATGCCGACAACACAGCCAACATCATAAACCAAAACCATAAGAAAATGTAGATTTTCTCATTGAAAATATTTTCGAAGCCACAATGCATTGTGCATCATGCTTTTGAATACTGTCTGATGCTATGTACTGTACTTATGGAATGTACATTTTGTGATGCGTGGAATTATCTCAACCATTGAATCGCTTCAGTTCTCTTCATTCATCTATTAATTCCACACTTACATTTGAGAAATTGATGACATCAGTGCCATAGGTCAAGAAGGTTCCTCCCAAGAATAGCTGCAAATCAAAACAGTTAATCAATTTTTAGATTAATTTGTTTTTTGTAATTGTACCGAACAAATTGCCAATGGCAATAAAAATTCACTTACATCAATGAAAAAGATGTTGGCAATTACGTTGATCAGATTCAATAACCGAACCGAACACTTATTTATCATAGCCGAATGAGTAGTCGTGTGTTCGTAAAGTTTACAATATATATTTAACAAGACGCTTTTGACGGTTGGCACGTTCTTTTGGTGGCAAGGCAAACATATCACCATTCACATGTTCATGAAGCTTCCATTAAAATATTTATAACAATTTCTGCGATTTCAACCAAATCATTCAAAACATAGTTTCTTGTGGCATGAAACTGAAATTCAAACACATTTCAATAACAATCACTAAGAAATGTGAAATATTCCTTTCGATCATTTTGAATTATTCTAATGTTTCTTTGGATAAATTCGTTGATGTGATTCTAAAATGAACATTTAATTGAATCCACTCATATGGATTTGCAATAATTTGCATATTTTACAAACAGTCTCGTGCGAGTCACTTAACAGATAAGCCCCCTAGGTCAGTAAATTTTCAATGTAACGACTTCTTGGGAGGTAAATGACTAAAAAACACTGTATTTCAGAGCATTTACACGAGAAAAAAATGCTTTCAAACGGGAATAAATAAAAACGATTGAAATTTTATCAAACGCAATACATAATTGCACTCAATACACCCGCTCTGTCGTTAGTTACATGTTTGTTTGGTATGGCTCTAACTCATTGGCTACCAATTTATCAATCCAATAAGTTATCTTATTCGTCGGCTCTCACTGAAGTATTTTGCGATAAAAACAACTTTCCATTTCGTGGTTATAAAATTGATAAATGTGCAATAAAATTGCAATCGAGAAAATTGTCCATCCACATTGAAAATAATAAATCCAAATACGAACCAACATTATTCAAATGTATGTATGCAATCCAAAATTTTACAAATGGTGATGAAAAAATGGACAGTAAAAAAAAACCTGTTCGATTCATCAATAGGCCATTGAAATGCACTCGTGCTATATTAAGCATGTGCCGCGGCGGAAGGGTACAAGAAAATACACAACTGCAAATGAATGCACCTATTGCACATATACACACACCATTCAATGGGCAATGCAACACTAGAGAAATGTACACAGGTACATCACATGTGTGTCGATGAATCAGTAGCCAAAACTCGTGTAAAGTAGTAAATGCAGTAAATTGTGTCCAGATATTTGAAGAGTTCTCCAATAATAATATTAATTTTAATGCATTGTCAACGACTTTTAAATAAATTTGATACACATCATTCAATTTGGCCGAAAAATACTGCAAAAAAAGTGTGTGTGTGATAATATTCACCGTGGAACTAAATATTATCTTTAATACTCGTTGTAGTTGTTGAGAGTATTAGTCAATCTATTGTGTGTGACTCACACAGTGTGAGGTGCTCTTCACTTACATTTGAATTGAAAATATACATTCACGTGAATGAGAAGCACAAGCAAGCTCATTTATTATGAACACAAACACACACATACACAGAAGCATATCTAACCAAATGAATGCACACGCACACCATTCAGCAATTTTATCCAACCTCAACTGCTTTCAACGCTACGAACCATCTATCAATTGTAATCTCGCCAACCAAGCGATCGGACGGTTTTCAACTCAACCTTAAATGTAAAGCACATTGCTACGGTACCATAAACCAAGTAGAAAGAAAGCGAATGTGCACTACTGTATCGACTATACGGAGGAAGCACATTCGACTACAATAACTATTTGAACGAAAAAAAAAAATAAACATAGGAAAACAAAGAAAAAGTAAACAACCGTGTACAAATGATCGACGGTGCGATATTTGGTTTGTTGTTTTCGATAGTTTTTTTTTCATTCGATTCCATTGAAAACGACACTTCAAATCAATAGTTGTGTGTTTTATTGAATGCAAAAAAAGAGCAGAAGAAGAAAAACAAAATAGAAAAACCAATCAAACAAGTTCAAAAGCGTCAAGTGAAAAAAAATTGGTGATAAACTGAGAGATTCTATCAGCAAGTGAACGGTCAGCTTGAGAAGTGGAGAAAAAGAGAAGCAACTTGAAATTGTGTTA
The DNA here is from genome assembly GCA_030463065.1 of Aphidoletes aphidimyza. Taxonomy (NCBI): domain Eukaryota; kingdom Metazoa; phylum Arthropoda; class Insecta; order Diptera; family Cecidomyiidae; genus Aphidoletes; species Aphidoletes aphidimyza. Next base: position 5,091,611 of record CM059998.1, on the reverse strand, counting down.
TCATAGAAGGTATTTTGTGTGGACTTTTGATATTTATATTAGAAGTGCAATAATGAGTGTGAAATTGCAATGTTTCGTGACATTTGAATTGGATATCTTTTAAGACCACATGCGATGCATTGTGTAAGTTTAGATTTGTTAAGTCTAGTATTTAATACTGCGTGTATACACTGCGTGTGAGTACTTTAGGTGGTCAACCATCCCGGAAAACCTTCACTCCCTTATGAAATGGCATAAGGAATCTTTTACAAACTTAAAATGTTCGCATCGAACAAGCGCAAAAATGAACACAACATTTGAAGCATTTGTTGACGCATTTTAGCAGTGCACCAGCGCTATAGTGTGCATAGAGGCTCTCGGGTCCTCAGCTACCCTTGGAATATTCGTCACGCTACGGCGCTGAGATGAGACGTTTAACGTCAACTTTCTTTCATTTCAATCGAAACACATTCAAACTCATTCAAATTCAGCTTTTCTTTTGATTTGTTTCTTTTTTCTATGCTCTTTGCGCATCGAATGTTTTGTGATGAACAATCTATCGATAGATCGTTACCAATATGTTAAATAAAACACAAAAGTCACCGATTAAATACCTGTTTTGATGGTTTTCCAGTGAAAGGAGCACGAATCTTGTTATCTGCCTTCCTAATAGAATTTAAATTCAGATAATTCAGATGTTTAATGATCAACCTTTCGACAGGTGACATTTAAAAAAATATATCATCAAAGGAAAAATCAGCACTGTCATGTTGATGCAGGTCTAATGCAGCGGTTCCTAAAGCAATTCCAATTATTTGTACTACATTTATGTTTGCAATCGAACCAATTTATTTCATTCACAGATTTTTGATTCTAAATATAACAATTTATTTTGCACTCAAGCAAAATCAGAACATATTTCATCCATTCATTCAAGATTTAAGATATATTTTGCAATGGCAATTTGAGTTCAAAATATTGCCTTTTTCACTTAGGTTTTCCCTATCTTTCTGCAGATTACTCAGGCGAATACTTTTGTATGCGAAACTATTCTTGGACATTTACCTTAAATGAATATGAACTCCATCTTGATTTGTAGTGTTTTACATTTCCTGCATTTGGAAATTAATTAATGGAATGCAGAAAAAAAAATCGGTTGAAATAAAACTCGAGCAAAAACGTATGCAAAGATTCTTCGCCAATGTTGAACAATGAATGAATTTGAATTGTATTATTACGAGCCGTAAAAAAACAACAACAACAACAACAGCAACAGTAACTGTAATGGCAGGCAGCACATTTGCGTTAGGAAACTGATTTTCACTTTCACGGCTAATATTCATATCACACATATGCACATAGTATGAATACTGTTTTGTGCAATTGAAATGATTGCGATACAATCCAGTGTGTGTCTAGCACACTCTCACTCGCTTTGATCGGTATAAATCTCACATGTGGCCGAATCAAACAGTGGTTGCATAAATTATTCGTCTGCAATAAAAATTCTTTTCATCTTTCTATGTACGTCAATCAATTCGGAATTGTGGCTATTGGCTGTAGTCTAAAAAATTAGACGATTTATTCGTAACAATATTGTTAAATTTGAAGCAATTTGAGATCACTAAACTCGATAATTTATCACTTATTCATTGCAGCATTTCGATGGAAAAACCACTACCACTATAAACCAATTCGAATCATTTAAATGATTTATTCACCACTATTTAAAGAGTCCAATCAGTTGGAACGGTAAATTACAAAACTATAAAAACAATCACCGACTTAATCGAGCTCGAAATACGATGTTCAAGCAAAGATAGACGGTACATAGACGATAATAATTATATCGTTCGACGAATGTCATGATGATTGATTTGATAAATCTGTTTCCTTCCACCAGATTTTACTTTCGTCGGTTAAAATGTAACTCGAATGAGATCACAGACTCCGATTTGGACTTTCAAAATGTTATAATCACACGTTGATGATATATGGACACATTAATAACATATATCATAATTATAACAAACAAATATGTCTGTTATTTTCATTCAAATTCCACATGAAGAAGTGAAAAATGCAAATAATAAACGAAGCCACTTAAATAACGAAGAATTTCATGAATAATTGTTTGAATTTGATCCACAACAATACACTTTTTGTGTGACGTCCGCAAATTTATGTGTTTTAACACAAAAGTGAATAGAAAATTACATGAAAATTCTGCATTGTTAAAGAAATTCGTTCGTAAATGATCGAACACAATGGTTGTGGTCATTCATATTTGTGATGCGTAATATAACAATGCGAATTATTGGTGAAACTTTATAACACAGTATCAATATTGTTCACCTAATCAGGCTACTCAGTAGCCGCTACTGATACTCAATTTGAATAACATTTTCATTTCATCAGGATGACTATATGATATGATGAATCGAAGTACCACAAAACACTTTAAAGATGTTAAAGATGACTCGACTCGCTTAGGAAATAATAACATTTAATGTTACCAATGAGTTCTCTAATGAATGAATGTGAATTCTTCAAATGTCAATATATTGAGTGCTATTCAACTGGATTTTCTGTATTACATAAGTCGAATCGCCATGGAAGTCGAACAAGAAAAATGAGATAATTTGAAACAAAAACAGACAACAACAAAAACAAAAGTCTGATTTCTTTTCTCAATTTCTTAACTATTAATATTACGACTGTTTTTACTTTATTCCTCGCATTCACGTGTTTTTGTATTCTTTTCAACTGAAAACAAAACGAACCACAAAATCGAAATGTTTCATTAGCACGATTACGAATTGATCGTACGTACACGTCACATTACTTTTGATATAATTTACAAATTTTCTTTTTGGTTTGAATGTATGGATTCCAAAGCGGTGAAGCGACATACAAATGCGCTAGGGCACGAAGTAAGCTACGCCATATGATTTGCATAGCGTAGTTGGGGCACAGAGTCTCATCGTTGCACCGCTTTGATGGATTCTTACCCATTTTATTGCTTTTGAGTGCATTAAAATGTTTTGCTTTTATTTAGAGTAAAAGTTTTCGATTCGCTCATTATCGCAGCAACATTCGCACATTTGAGCACATTAATGTTTAATTTGTTTTGAAAATTGTATACTTGATTTCTTCCGTTCTGTGAAGTGTGTGTATTTCTGTTGGTTTGACGAATTGATGATTTTAAGCCGAAGGGGCAATCAAAGTAAAACACTATTTACCAAACATGGACGCTAATTTTTGTGCAGCATATATTTTATTCGAAGTATGCAATTAAAACCAAACTCTTTCTTCGTAATTGTGGATTTCCGGCATGGAATTCATTTAAACAAACCAATTTATATGTGCGAACTACGTGACGCGCTTTCGACACAATTCATTTCAGTGATGATAACAAGGTTGACATTGCTCATATTTATATGCTGAATTTGATGGTAAAATATTTGCTCTCAAACATATGCTGTTATTATTTCCGAATTTTGTATTTCCTGAATGACATTCAAAATGAAATTAAAAGGTCTGCAAATTGGCAATGCTTAAGCACTGACAGTGACTTAGCATCATATTAGGTAATTGCATCTACTGAATAATTGCGATATCACTTTACAGATCTAATCAAGTGATGTCTCATCTTTGTTGTTATATGTTCGGTGTTTTTTTTCTGCGGTTGTTTTGTAGTTTGATCAAATCACGTTTTATATTTCAGGGTGTATGAATTCAAATATATTTAAATTAGAAGTCGCAGTCTGGGTCTCAAGAACTTGTTCCTCAAACTCTTTCCCAAAATCATTTTGCTTGAATAAATTGAATAAAACCCTTCTCAAACGGACAACATCAAGAAATCTGTTGAAAATTATAGTTGGCATTTGATAAAAACGCTGGCAAATTGTAAGAAATGTTTACAAACCGTTAAGAGGTAACAATTGATTAGGACCTTTTAACCTTTGCGCACCGAAAAAGCATACTGTATACACTATGAAGAAAAGTAAGTCTCTTATTACATAGTAGGACAATTTGTGCAGAATGAATTCGCATTATGGATAATTTGTTCAGCAGTAGCTTGTTGTTTGTGCCAATGCCCATTCTCTTTTAAGTTCTTCATTCGCATCATACATATCTCGGCAGATGTTTCATTTCAATTGATTTAAACATGCATTAAAACAGTGAGAGTTGAAATAAAACGATATTGATGAATCGGTGAATGTAGCACGTGCTCGCACGATCAAAATAGAGGTAACGATAGACTGATAGACAGTGGGAGAGAGAGAGAAACACATTCGGGGAGAGAGAGAGAGAAAGAAAGAGAGAGAGAGAGAGAGAGAGAGAGAGAGAGAGAGAGAGAGAGAGAAATGTGATGGGAATTCAGTTGGCGTTTAATTGGCTTATACGTGTTCGTCGATTGCGTGTTGTATGTGGTTTAAAATTTCTTGTGGTTAATAGATTACGAATAAAATTGTATTGCCGTGCGCCGTGCTTGAATCAATGTTAATGTCATAGATAGTTTGCTTGTACACGGCTGCAGTAAAACAACGTTAACAGTAAATAGCGAGAAAAATCATCATAATCGACGTGAATTATCATCTTCAAGCAAATTATGTAAATCAACCGAATCTCGTGAGTTTTCTCATTCGTGAACGATGTAATGCTAAATGTTGAGAATTCAAACAATTCGGGAAAAATAGTCAACCGATCAATTTTTGTTCACACCACTTTACTGACGTTAACGTAGATTTTTAGCTGAAAAAAATAAAACGATTTTATGCATTTTCGTCGGATGCTGTAAATGAGATTTTCTTTCTTTTATCCAACCGACACTTAGAAATGAAGAAAAAATTGCTTCATTTGTGCTGTTTTTGTTGTTGTTTTATTTGTGTAAATTCACATTTCACCCGTAAAGCTTTACGAGCAACGAGCAACGGGTTGCCGCATGCAATGCCAAAAATCGACAATTCACATTTCAGCACCGATTTCAGTGAAATATGAGTTGGTAAGGCTGTGAATGAAATGAAAATGGATGTGGCCACTGTTGCGTATTTATGTTAGTAATGGTTTATCACTGTGGTTGATGTTGAGTGGCCTTTGATATGGCTGGGGCCGCTTTTCACAGCAAGGTCAATAAACATTTGAACGGGCGTTTGATTTGTGTGTTTTGTTTTTCTGTTTTTCTTTCTTCGTGAAAAATGTGCGGCGCAAATAACGTGTCGCCAAATACAGAGAATTCGCTGGTTGTTGTTGTTGTTGTTGTTTTTGTTTATTTCAGCCGTGTGCTCGTGGTTCCATCTGGTTAATTCCTTTCATTTCGTTTTCTCTGCTTTTTTTTGCAATGAATATTTTGTTCCGTTACAAAGCATTTGCACAACTTGCCATCATAGACTGCAGTTGTGTGACGAAACGAGCGCGCACTCTCACAGTTTCAAGACTATATTTATGACTCTACTCTAGTCTACGTATTTCTTTTTTTTTTATTTCAAAAACTCATCAAAATGTGAACGAACTTTTCGATAATTTCTTTCGACTGTAACTTACACTTATCATTTCTAACAATGTGGTGGCGATGCTATGGACAATGAGTTGAGCATTGCAAATTGACTGCTCTTGATGGGCAGCTTCATGCAATTGCAGTTTTCCGTTTGACACCACAAATTAAAACAAAAACTTTGATTATACATCTCAAAGAAGGGAAAACGATCATTGCATTAAGTTTGAATGTGTTTTGTATTTATTTCACAATGATAAATTTCTATGAACTTTATGCGGATAATTGTTCATTTATCATGAATTCTGATGAGCTGTTTTTTATTCTTCTACTTTTATCTTGTCGCAAACAGGTGCACCAAATTTTCAATATAACATCGACAATTTCATTTGGTTGTTGTGTTTGAAACGAACGCAATTTGAGTTCATTTGTGAATTCAAACACACCATTTCACAGTAACACAATTTGAATATCTCTCAAAAATATAATGGGCCAAGAGAAATCGGTACCGATTCGATGTAATACCTGTCATAGTTATTCCTCTTCGATAAAAGCTTCGGCAACACTGTCATCATCAGCTAGCAATCTACAAACATCATCTTCAACACATAAAACAGCACCCTCTCCCGTTCGTTGTCCCTCACGCAGTACAACCAAATCCACCAAATCATCACAATCGTCAAAAATCACATTAAACACATCGCATACACGTTCATCACGGCTATCAACCGCATCATCAACATCATCATCAACATCATACAAAAGTATTGACAATCAAACGAAATATCTTAATCAACAGTTATATATTAAAAGTTATTTAGATATTGTAGAAGAAGATCGAAACGCTGCACAACATTTTCCACCGGCACGTAACGGCATACGAAATTACACACCAAAAATTTTATTGGAACAAACAACACCCACATCAACATCATCATCGTCAAGCTCATCCAACGAACAAGACGATATCGATATTTGGATTTAAGTGCATTCATTTCGTTTGGCAATTTCATATAATTGCAACCGAACAATAACAACACCAACAACTCAGATAGACTTAATTTTGAAGTGGAGAAAGTGTAGACGAAACGTGTTTTTATCGGGGCTTTAGGCTAAGCAAAGCATGGCTTTTGCTGCACTATCAAATATATTTTCTACTGGTTCTTTATTGGCTGCACCAGTCACCGCACTAAGTATAATTCCATTACTTGCACTTGGTATTAATTATTATCGCTATCAAAGCATCGATCCAGAAGGAAGACCAATCGATGCGCAAAAAGTACGTACATTTTCTTTATCGATTTTATCTTTAAAAAAAATGTAATTAAATACGATTATGATGTACTTCATCTTCGGAAGTCCAATCGATTAAATAATAGCTATAGATTCAGTATACTGAATTCACCGTCTAAATAAATCTAAAGGTACCGAGCCATAAAATGACATTGGAATTAATTTTTAGATTCGTGTTCATTATGATTTTATTGTTATTGGAGCCGGCTCAGCGGGGGCAGTGGTGGCATCAAGATTATCCGAAATTCGAAATTGGACAGTTTTACTCATTGAGGCAGGCGGTGATGAAACTGAAATTAGTGATGTGCCAGGTTAGGTATCACTTTAGAAATTAACTAATTTGTTGTACATTTTAAGCAAATATAAAATTCGAAATGTAGCTTTAGCCGGATATCTTCAGTTGAGTGATTTGGATTGGAAGTATCAAACATCGCCACCACCCGATCGTGCATATTGTCAGGCAATGAGCGGTGATCGTTGTAACTGGCCGAGAGGAAAAGTGATGGGCGGTTCATCGGTAAATTGAATATTCAAATCAAACAAAACGATTCCATTTATCAAGCAATTGACGAAAGTAATATTCAATTCTTTGCTTAATTTATTTTTCTTTGGATTTAGGTGTTGAACGCAATGGTTTATGGTAGACAACATCAATTTTATGCACAATATTCCAAACAACTGATAAAAGAATCAACAAATGAATCCACTAAAAACTGATATATATTTGTTTTTCTCAATTTAACTCCTTCACCAGTTCGAGGAAATAAGCGTGATTATGATAATTGGGCAAAACAAGGGAATCCTGGTTGGGACTATGAGAATGTATTGCATTATTTTAAAAAATCCGAAGATAATCGAAATCCATTTTTATCGAATAATCCATATCATGGAATTGGTGGCTATTTAACGGTGCAAGAAGCTCCATGGCGTTCACCATTATCCCTTGCTTTTATAAAAGCCGGTATGGAAATGGGCTATGAAAATCGTGACATTAATGGAGCATCACAAACTGGATTTATGTTAACACAAGCAACAATTCGTCGTGGCAGTCGATGCAGTTCATCAAAAGCATTTTTGCGACCGATTCGATTGCGTCGAAATCTTGATATTACTATGCATTCACAGGCTACAAAAATTCTATTCAATAAAGAACGACGAGCACATGGTGTGGAATTTGTACGTGATGGCAAGTTTTATACCGTATTTGCACGAAAGGAAGTGATTCTAAGTGCTGGTGCAATAAATAGTCCGCAATTGTTGATGTTGAGTGGAATTGGTCCAATCGATCAAATGGTTGCCCATAATATTTCGCAAATTGTTGATTTACCGGTTGGCCATAATTTACAAGATCACGTTGGTTTGGGTGGATTGACATTCATTGTTGATGAACCCGTCACATTCACACGCAAACGTTTCACAACGATGGCTGTTGGTATGGAATATGTTATGAATGAAAAAGGGCCAATGTCAATGCCTGGCATTGAGGGTGTTGCTTTTGTCAATACAAAATATGCAGATCCATCCGGTGATTGGCCAGATATTCAGTATCATTTTGCACCGAGTTCAATCAATTCGGATGGTGGTGAACAAATTCGAAAAATTACAAACCTTCGTGATAGTGTTTTCAATACCGTTTATAAACCACTCCTGAATTCGGAAACGTGGACCATTTTACCGTTACTTTTGCGGTAAGTCGCATGCTAATGATCATATTGTTCATTTTTAAAAACAAAAAATGGCTGTTTTTTTGTGTGAATAGGCCAAAGAGTTCTGGACGAGTATCACTGCGAAGTAAAAATCCATTGGACAAGCCAATTATTGAACCGAATTATTTTGCACATCGTGAAGATATCAATGTGCTTATTGAAGGCATACGAATCGCATGCAATATATCAAATCAACCAGCGATGCAACGTTTTGGATCACGTTTACATCGGATTCCATTCCCTGGTTGCCGCCATTTACCCTTTGATTCAGATGAATACTGGGAATGCTCTATTCGACAGGTTTGTTTAACGTAGCATCTTTATAACTGTATTTGTTCTATTTGCTTTTGTCTTGTTTAATGCCGAACATTCAATGTCTGTTAAAAATAGTTTACTTTCACAATTTACCATCCAACGGGGACGGCTAAAATGGGTCCGAATTATGATGATGGTGCTGTTGTTGATGCCAGACTTCGCGTTTATGGAGTCACCGGTTTGCGTGTTATTGACGCAAGCATCGGTAAGCAACACACCATTGAAAAAAAAAAGCTTCAATTAACATAAATAATTGTTGGATAGCTAATATTTTGTATTTCATTTTTACCTAGTTCCAACAATCATGAGTGGCAATCCTAATGCACCGGTAATATTGACAATCTTTTAATATATTGACACTTAAAATGTCTAAATGTATATGATTTTTTTCCGGCCAGGTAATAATGATCGGTGAAAAAGGAGCAGATATGATCAAAGAAGACTGGGGTCAACGTGCAAAAAGAACTATGAAATCCATCAAAGGACTTTAAATCCACAGCCTAAATCGAAGACAAAATAAAATAAAATTTAATGTTGGCACTGCCATGTGCCTTGTGATATTTGAATGTAGAATGCAATTTGTCACAACGAACTCTAATTTATTCATCATAATTTATAGCGATCAAGACATTGTTATAAATATGTATTCCATAACTGTTCATTGGGATTATTGTAATAATGTATCCAGAAAATGCTAAGCAATCAAAATTCATGTACAAATGAGAATTTAAAAACAAACGTGAAATGAAACCGTTCAAAATGCACACTATCAGCCGCTATATAAATAAATAATCGATTTCTTTTTTTAAAATTAAATCAATTAAATAGATTTTAAGAAAGGCTGTATTATAACCTAGTCAATAAGTGCATCATTGTTTAATTAAATCTAAAAATTAAATCGTCGCTTAGCCGAAGTCCGTCTACCGTTGAACCAATGTAATTTATGAATGATATTGAAGAAGAAACCGCATTCACAAAAACCAATTCAACTAAAGTTACACATTTACAATGCAAAGGTGCACTTGAACCACGCCAAGAAATTATTACATTCAAAATGGCAATAAAAATGAATGAAAGAATGAATTAGCCACTTACACGAATAAATTTCGAAATTTCATCGACAACAAATTGATTTCAATTTTATTCAATAGACTTGTATGATGTAAAGTTGATAATAGCTCAGTATGAATAGGGTTAATTATATGTGCAGGCGCTATAGTCTGAATGAATTTGAATTTAAATAAAATATGATGATTATCGATTTTGTTGAATGGAAATCCAATATTGTTCAGAAATTATGAACATGAAAAGAGGAACAACAAAAAAAATTGCTGCATTGTGCTTTTGCCGGCATTCAATCATGTAGAGATGTTATAAGGTGCAATCAAAATTGAATTTAAATTGCCATGAGCAAAATGCAAGAAAACACCAAGCTCATAGGCAATTAATTAATTGTATATATAGATTGAAAGTGAATCAATGTAGTTTTTATTAGGTATATAAACAACTTTTTAAATAATAAACATTGAATCGGACTGTTGTTTTGAATATAGATTTGCAGTGTCATTGGTAAAAATTGTGCGAGAAGAAAGCAAAACCATATATGAATGCATAAATGTGGATGTTTCTTTTGTATTTGGCATTAACACTTAGGCATGCTGCAGTAAAATAAGAAGCTGAAATGGGCGGAATGAATGATAAACCAAAAAAAAAACAACAACAACAACTGAATAAAAAAATCGAAAGAAAGTGGTTAAACCAGAATTCCAAAGCTCAAACTTTATATTCTTTCAAGTGCGCAACTCACGTTTGGCACTGAACCACTGAACACACATCGGTATCTTCATGTACAATTGATTCATATGCGTTGCTATCAAACTACAGTTGCACAAACGGTTGCTGTTTTTTTGTTCGTATTCTTGAATGAATTCATGTTCTTGCAAATATATTGACATTGTACGAGTTTTGAGGAAAAACAAGTGACCGCATCAGTGGCGAGCACGTTGCAATTACTGACTTAGTGCATTAACTGTGCAAACAATGAACAGCTATGCAGCCTATGGCCTTCACTGCGGTTACTTTCACTTGTAATGTGCCCACAAATACGTTTAAATGTCAACAGAGTGCGATATCAATCGTTTCGTTCAACATCAAATGTATAGCATAACCATCAAGCGCGTACATCGCACGCGATACCGAATCAAATCTTCCATTTTCACATGTTTTCTTCATTTTTTTCCACTCTTTTGCTCACCTGCAAAACGAACCACGAAGATACCAAGACAGCGCAATCTATTGAATGCATTCATTGTGATTTGATCGAATCGATTTGGAAAGCATTGTAAGTTTTCATTATTGTTAGCAGACGGCGCCATCAATACTATTTGTTCACCATCTGAACGAGTCTTGTATTGCAATCTTGGTGATCACTAGAGTAAGAAAGCTCGGCACGTCTATGATAAGAGTATAAAATACGTGAGTAAACGATAGACATTTCAAACCTTCATATGGTGTGTTGTTGTCAGCATAAGATTTAACGATCCTTCAAATGGCATTGACAACAAAATTTCCAGCCAAAGAGTTCGATACCATAAATCTTGTCACCTCTCTCTCTCTCTAGGTAGCTAGCGAAAAGAAACTGCGACCTGAACACATTCAATTTCAAATCAATACTTATCATGTGCACATGACTCTAAGCAATAACAAAGAGATCGACAAAATCATAAACATGTTTTGAAGGAATGGTTAAAACTACAATTGGAATCGAAACTGTTTATGGAGTTGTCCGATCAACTGGATACAGTGAGTGTATTAATCGCAAATTAAGCATGGGCAGTAGAAATTGAGCCAAAATTAATTTTCACTTCAATATAGTAAAGTTTAATGAGTATGCTTGTTTGCTTGTTTGCAATGAGCCGTTGTCATCGTAAATAAGATGAAATTATTTCGATTCAAACGTGTTTTTCCCGCCAACAACCGCCTGATCGATCGTCATGAGTCAATCGGATTGCTTTAGATGAAGTGAGTTGCATGAATTTTTTCTTGTGATCATTTAAAATCGACATTCCGTGCTTCAAATTGACCTGTAGTATATAATTTTACAGTTTGACGTTTGCAATTTGTACTGAACAGTGCTACGATCTCAATGATTAATTGAGTTTTGAGAGATTTTTACACAATCTGAAGTAGCATTTGAATTTTTGAATGGCCAAATCCGTGTTGAGTGTCACTTTCGACATCAAATATAGAGGTGGTCATTGAATCCGGCTTGAGCGGTTTAGTTTACATTAAACGAATTAAAATTAAAATTTCGGACTTTTTATAGAATATGCTACTGAAGTGGCTAAACATTTCTTTCGGCATAGAAATCGGGTAGGTTTGATTAAGTCACATTTCATTGCATCCCATTTTTTACTTATCCAATCGGTAGTGCTATTGCATAATAAAAAATAACAACTTGGGTGGTGTTATTTGTCATTTGGTTTTAGTGTGCTCGTTCACTTTGTACGCATTTACTTTTCGATGTGGCATTGATTCAATATCGAATTTGCAGTGCGTGTATGTTTGTGCATGGTTATAAAGGCGGAAATACCAATCCCACCGCAGCAAGTGAAATTAATTGTTCGTTCCTCAACTTTTTCGACACAATTAAAGAGAAACCAAGAAACAAACATATTATGGTCTCGAGCCAGTATTTTTGTAAATTACAATGGAATTGCGTGCACTACAACACTCAATTCAATCATGCCTGTTAAGTTAAATTCTTTAACTTCGCAACTGACTAACTATCATTATTAAATTATGATATATGTGTTTTTGTTTTGATCTTTCTATGGGAAAACAAATTTCAATGCCAAAACATCGTAAAGCCTCGATTGGAAAAAGCCTTAAAGGACATGAGAACCTTGGTTATTTGGATACTTTGATAGCAATTAGCTCCTTTGTTGCATGTTGCATGTCGCCGATCGAAGAGTGTGATTTGTTACTGTAACATTTTTGCGATTAAAATATTCATAAACGCCACGGTTATGATTAAGTTCATTCGTTCCATGCAATTGGCTTGAAATTCCGATTGGCGTTTATCATTTCATTTCATTTAATGGAACGCTATGGATTCTTTCCCTTTAGTAACTAAACATTTATACTTAAAATAGACTATGCAGTATTTAGATGCACACTGGCCACGTAAATTAGTTACTTACTAATTTATTTTTTTTGCCGCTTCAACGATGAGTACTTGAAGAAATGTTCAACCATGTGAAGAAAGGCAACCGGTTGATTTGTTATGGTCGACTTATTTATTTGGTGTCTACGTGCTTAAACTCAAACACAACTCAAAACAACTTAAATCCAGCGCTCAAATTATCACGTGCAACATTTCGGAACTTCATTAAAGAAACGAAAACAAAACTTTAGAAACCAGAAATCAAGATGAGTCGTTTTTTTTCTCATTGATGCGTCGCAATCGATGAAAGTAAAATCAATATTGTGAAACAACGAGTATTATTACTGGTGATTATGATGATGTTGTGCTATTGAATCATTTGTGGATCTTGTTTTTTTTCTAACTATCGATATTTGTTTCTTCAATTCGTTTTTTTTGGTGGACTAATTTCCATTCTTTGACTTGATGTAAGCCAAAGAAAACTCACTTTCATTTCCTCGGTCAATGTCGAAAATTCATTCAGGGCTAACTGAATTAATCAAGAACCATAAATGTTGTCATTTTTTTCTCATTTCACCGGTTTGACAGTAACCGATGATGAAACATTCAGGTTTGAAGAAACTATGAAACACTAACAGTTTAAGCGTATGTATCGATTCATTGAACAAATTCATTTGTAATGATCAGATGAGCACGCTGGCGTGTGACCATGCGCTTAAAGCACGACTCTTCTATGCAAATATTGCATAATCGTTTTATTCGATAATCTTAGACTGAGTTACCCAAAACGCGTGTGTGCACAATGGACATAAACATACTCAGAACACGTCGTCGTTTGTTTATCGTCGATTATAATCGATTATAATCGGTGGCATTGAAAAACATTCTAATACTAATTCACGTTAATAACGATTTCATCGCATTGAAAAAGTAACTCGTTGAACAGTTTAAAAAATTAAATGAAATCAGAGAAAAAAATCTTGGAGAAAATTGTGATTCGATGACACATGGCTTTAAATTAATTTACATTATGAATGTATGTGTTTTGGACAATATTGAACTGTTTAGGCAACTGCACTTCAGCTCAACGTACTGCAAAACTCTTTTCTGCGTGCAAGTGTTGAGTATTTCTTATTTACACTCAGTGAATATATCAAAATATAATAATTAAATGTTGAGTAAATGCGATCATTTTGGAAGCTGAATTGGGTTGTAAAAGATGATTTTTATAAAAAAAAAAAAAATCAAGCACAAAAAAAGAATTGAATTGTTTTTATCTTTGGCAAATCGTGCCAATCAAAAATATTAACAATTTACCCGACGGTTGCGCGTTACAACAACAATAACACGTAAATTTCTTTTTGTCTCATCAACGTGTGACGCCCCCTTGGGAATTAAACGCACTCTATACATGTGAACGTGCAATAGAAAGAGAAGAAATGAATATTTGCTGTTCAATCGTTCTTATGTAATGGTGTACGATGTTTTTTCGTACCATGAGGGCGCTGTCGTATTGCTGTCAAAGTGTGAAGCGCAATCGTCGAATTTACCCATGAATTTGAAATGAGAGGCTTGGATTCTTGAATTATATTTCAATCGCGATAAGCACGTAAGCCCATCGTTGTCTGCCCGTTAATGATGCGATTATTTCATTATATCACCATCAATTCTTGCGAAATACTTCAGTTTATCTCTTGGTCTGTTCAGCAGCAACGTTCCTCTTTCGTATTCAAACATGGCAATGGCTAAAATGTTTAAAAAGTTCATTTGGCTAAAATTTGCTGTACTGGAATAAAATGACTGTTTGATCTTTAAAGACCCAAAATGAAATTCACACATTTATATGAATTATGCAATTGATGCCATAGTGAGTGCGCTAGCAAGAGTCACAATTACCGTTTATAAATGTGAATGTGAGTGTATCAGCTGCATTCATCGATGCGTTAAATTCACTATATTACTTATATGGCTGTTTTTTTTGTTTGTTTATTTCTTTTTCTCTGTGTCACGAATATTTTTACCAAATACAAATATATCCACATGTATGTTGTAATAACGAGTGAATCCAGTCGATTTTTGTCTACTGGAATATAGCATTTCACAGTGATTTCGAATACAAATACAACAATGAACGTGACATAATTTTACCTGCTATTGTCAATCAACATACAGATTTTGTGTGTGCAATGTGCTATATTTGATATTGTCGATGGTATTTCCTTCGTAAAATTAAACCTCAAGTAAATCTATAGGCAAGTATGCATAGAACAGTTTAAAACGTCATGTTTTAGTGAGAGAGCACAAGTAATGCAGATCCAGTTCATATTGATATACATTGGCCGCCAAGCATTGATGAGTGACAAACAATTTTTGGACCAAATTGCATTTTTAGCCAGAATTCCGATACCAGTTCAAATACAATTGCACCAAAATTTACCGAAATTAACGAGATTCGAAAGAAAACGAGAAAAATTCGTACAAATTCGCTAATGAATTCAAATCATTCTTAGTTTGAATCAAATGTCAAAGCAGGTTGTACAAATTATGTTTGTCTGAAAAAATCTCAGTTTATTTAATGAGTCTCAAAATTAGACGAGAATCGCAGGGTGCCTTACACGCAACAACACAATACTGTTTGCTTTCACGCATATCGTGTGTGGAAAAGTAAAAACCGAACATACTTTGTGTACGGTGCATGATCCCATTGTCAGTCAGTCGATCAGTTGATATAAATCGCTTGCGCTTGAATGACGTGTGTGTGCTTGAGCTGCGCTCACATTTGGGCAGCAATTTTCATATACATTTATTGAAAAAAAAAAGAAGAAAAAAAATCGAACAACGCCATACAGCAAACGAAAATCAATCCACCAAGTGAAAAAAAGAAAACATTTCCCACGTTTAATATTTGCTCGGAAACTGATTTAGTCAAACTATGTGCTAGCATTCATTTGGCCATTTACAGAATTTTCAACACACACACTCAATCGGAACAACACAATAAACCGAAACAAAATTTGCACGCCGTAATTGTTGTAGTTTTGTGCTTCCGGAAAAGTGAATTGGTTTCCCTGATTGATTCATTATATGGCGATAAACCGTGTTTGTATGGCGAAGAATTGTGTTAGCAAAATCAGCGGGTAATCATATCGTTTTTCTAGTTGTTGTTTTGTTGTTTACTGTGCGCTGTGGTGTGTATGGGCTGTATTTTCGGTAAACAACAAGTGCTTTATCAAACGAAACAAATGTGCATGCAGATAGGAAAAGAAAGAGATAAATGAATAACAATAACAAAACAACATAAGCATTGGCAATAGCGAACCAAAGTTGCTACCTTTCATTAGACAGCTACACTTTAAACAAGTGGGTATTTGTTTATTTCATCTGATTTTCTTATAAATTAACGAATTGATTAAGAGCGAACTCGATTGAACGACACCAATTGAATTCTTCGAAATTCCAAGTGAACGTGTTCACGATTTTCAATTACCGTTTTTACATAAACTATATTTCAGTAACTGTAGATTGATGAGAAAGATCAATAAAATCCCAAATGATGGAGAGTGAAAAGTCACATTGAATGAAAAAAAAAGTGAACCGACGACTTTTTTCGGTGATTTGCTTGAACTTTTCAATAAGAAAGAAAAGAAAATTGGGTTAAAATAATAAGTCTAAATTAAAAGTGATTGTGTGGCTGACTCTTACCGGTATCGCTTTGTGACTTCAATTATATTTTAATAAAAACGCTCGTGTCAAGATCGAAAGTGTTGGAATTGGAAAAAAATCGCAAAAGAAAAGATTTGGAAATGAAATTTTGGTGCAGTGGACATTTAAATACAAATTTACAAGTACATTTCCCATCTACGATTTTTTTTTTGGTGTTCAAAGAAAATTAAACAAGAAAAAATCATTGTTAATTATATTCAAAATTCACATTTTGAAGTAAAATTGAAACGCCATTGCTTTTGTTAAGCGAAGAACATTTAGAAAAAATGAAATTCGATGAATGAATTAAAAGCTAAACAAGATCTGACTTGATAAAAATTGAATTTCATGTATGAAACGCTCTGATCACAAAACACAATATGTTAAATAATTGTTAGCTGGTTGTTTAAATGGGCGTACTGCATTTGTAATGCATTCACGAATGACCTACAAAAGAGTGGCCAGTAATCACTGGTTACTATTTAGCTTCTTTCTTTCCTTTCCTTCCTCATATTTACGCAACAAAAACGTATCAAATTGCTATCTGAACAACGAAAGCGATGGCTTAAACTTGCCACTGGAACACTTATCACAGTTTGATTTCTGGGTACAGAATGTATTTAGTGTTCATTTCATGCTTTTTATCCTACTAAGGAACAAATTATTGCCCTGAGTTTTCAATCACTTCATCAAATTTTTCAAAGTTGCTGTAGATATAAATTGACAAAAATTTTGTGATTTCCAAATACATAGACCTCCAACCTGAGACAGCATTTGATCATCAAATCCCTTTAGTTCTTTCGCTATTTTTGGGTCAGATCTAATTATGTTATATGCGCTGAAATATTCAAAAAAAACTTCACAATTTACATGTGTACCGGTTACAAAAGTGTAACATTCTAACAAAACATCTGCTTTGTTTTTATAATTAAATCACAATAATACATTTTTTTCCAAATTCAAGTTCACGTTGACTTATGCAATCAAAAATAATTGGAAAAAAGATGCTACGATACGGTTCTATGCTGCTCAGTCGAGCGGTGTAAAAGTGAAAAGACGTATAAGTTGTTATGTAATTAGCAACACAAATGATCAAATATAATATAAATTGCTATTGAAGACGACCGAGATTACTCACACTAACGCTATGAGCGATTTGAGTCTGAAACACATTTCGCAACGCATTTTGCATAGCATTCATTTTATTTCAAACTCTGTTTTATCGTTCTTACGTAAACGTTCAAGGGCCAAATACTGAATGTAATAAGTTATTACTAATAACCTTTGAATAATCACTTTGAACCCATATTCGTATAAAATTGGTTTGATGATTTGAAGCTTTTTGAATTCTTCAACATTTTCCGTTTATTTTATTTTAGTTTAGCCATATTTTTAAGAGTTACATCTTTTTATCTTTTGCCATACAACTTTTAAATGTCATCAATCAAGTTGAAGTGAGAACAAAATAGTTTTTTGAGCTTTGGATATGTCGACTTTCGATATAAAAACGCATTCTTCTTCTCCTTATGAGAACTAATGGCGAGCATGGACTGATGGACTCGTAAACTCAGTTTGCAAGAACTGGTTTACATAGTTCAAAAGTGGTGATTTTTATGTGGATTTCCTCCCTCGATTACTAAGTGTTTCAATCGATGCTGATTTAGATTTCTGAAAAACGCTCGCTTCTTTTGAAATAGTTAAAAATGGCTCGATCTATTCATAGCATCAATAAACAAGCTGCTTTTTAACAACGGAATCCGTTTCTTGTCGTAAAGATAGGGAAAAGTAGTGTAATGCGATCAACAATACCTTAAATATTATTTCAATATACACCCGGTCAAAAGTTTGTGGACAGCCATAAAATTAACTTTTTCTATGGTTTTTTGGCCTTATTCGCTTATTATCATTAATTTCAGAATCTGAAATTGTATTGAAATTTTGTTCTGATGAAAGTTTTTGGCCAATTTTCGGCCGATTTTCGGCCATTTAAACATTTCGAAGGTTTCAAACGAGCTATTCGATTAAAAAGTTAAATTTACCGCTGGATAGACCCCGATGTTATTTTCAGTATAAAACACCAAAACTGGCCGGGCCGGCATTTGGCCAATATATATTCGTTTGTACATTTCTGCCAAATTTCCAAATTTCCAAATCCTTTGGTCCGATTGCAATGAACTGAACGTCATCCGAAAGAGCTTAAAAGCTTCATGTCATTTTTGGTATAAAACATCAATTGGGTCAAGATATAGCCTTTTGTGGCCGGAATTTTAAGACGGCCATATATTGGCAAAATGTCAGCCAATTTTAATATTTTATACCGTAAATAGTATCTACTTCGAGATCTTTCCAGCGGTAAACGTATTTTTTTTAAAATTCAACAGCCCGTTCGAAATCTCGACTTTGGCTGGCATTCTTAAATGGCCAACGCCCGCCCAAATGCTGTCTTCAAAAACTTTAATAGGGACAGAATTTCAATACAATTTCATATTCTGAACTTAATTTGGGTTGAATAAGACAAAAAAAACAACGAAAACTTTTGCAAACACCAAATACTTACAAAAACAAATGTTCGAAATGTAAACAATCTCAATTTGATTTGCGGTGAATTCGATGCATTGCTATTAAAATGCGTTAATGTAAATAGCAAACCGTCAATTCCGAACCGTGAAATGCAAATGCAGAACCAAACATTCAGTTTAACGAAAAAATACCAGCAACAATGAAAACCGCAATTTAACAAAAACAATTTAAATTGCAAAATTGTTTAAATGCACTTGTCTGTTTCCCTATTTTACGTTCGTTACGTTTGTCATTGTTTTTTTCGCACTTACTTAATAATTCACAACAAAAACATGTTTTTGTTTTCCACACCACTCGCGGTTATTTGCTTGATTTCCATCGTTCACATTTGCACATGTTTTCCATTTTCGGTATTTCTTTATCTCTTATGATTGTTGACATGATTGCTAGACTGTAATTTTGGTCGTTTCTATCTCATATTTATGGTGTATGTGCGTTTCATTCATCTTCATATGCACAATTGTAAGTAAATGAAAGGGCTTCAACGATCCAAATTTGTATGAATAATAATAGTATGAACAGATGAACACACACGAAAAAAGCATACAAAACAATGAATGTTTACATCAGTGTAATTTCCGAGACCTTTAACTTGCTGAAATTGTGTCCTTGGCTCAATTCAAATTAACATTATACATGAACATATCAACAAACATAAGCAATTTTCCTCTTCATTCCTCGTGTCTCTCGCTCTCTCTTCTTTTTATCTCCTTCTCGTTGGAATTTGCCAGCTATTTCTCAAACAACTCAGTAAATGAACTCATTACCGGAATCAAATTGGAAGTTAGATCTGTTCGTTCGGCTATTTTTCATAAATGAATGAGGTCACTGAAATGTTAACGTAATAAAATGAATGCAATCAACGGAAACAAACTCCACAGAAGGGTGTTAAAATATTCACAATCTATTTTTAGTCTATTTTATTTTTTAAACACATTTTTTTTTATTTTTGCTTTATTTTTAGATTTGCCGCTATCGTCACACAAAACTGAATAAATATTCTGTTAATTGATAAAGTGAATGAAATCAACATCTTCATTGTGTTTTGTTGGTCGAGAGTAATTTTTCAATGCTCGAGCAATGCATATCAATTTGAATAAAATTTATGCACAAATTACTACGCTACATTGGCAATTAAAACTGATAAATTACGATAAAATATTCTTGTGGACGGATTTTTGAGTCGTCGAATCGAAATTGAAAGCACACATTGTGATAACGCGTGTAGTGTGCATCAAGTGTTGAACAAACTATAGACTAAACCTAGGACTAAACATTATTCAAACGCATCAATGTGAGTTTGTGTGAATTGAACTGAAACAAAAAGTAATCAACGACATGGTACTGAATATTTTAATTGCATCAACTGTGATAAAGTCAACATTTGGCGTTGTTTCCACTAGTCTTTGGTTAATACCATTATTATTGGCTGCAATCTCATATTACCGATATGATCGTGTCGATCCAGAATCAAGGCCGATCGATCAGAAAACCCTTTATGCACAATACGATTTTATCGTTGTTGGTAGTGGTTCAGCGGGTTAGTGACACAAAAATTGGATATTTTAAATAGAACATTACAAACATATATATATATATATATATATATATATATATATATATATAATATTTATATCGATATAGATATAAAAATAATAATAATTCAATGAATTCACAGGCGCTGTTGTAGCAAGCCGATTGAGTGAGATAAAACATTGGCGAATTCTTTTGCTCGAAGCCGGACCAGACGAGAATGAAATTTCAGACGTAAGGCGAATTCTGACAAAATATTGAATTCTTTGTCATATCATTTTTTTTTTAATTATTCATAACCAATTTCGTCATTTCTTCACTAAGGTTCCATCACTTGCCGCATATTTGCAACTAAGTAAATTGGATTGGGGTTATAAAACCGAACCAAGTAATAAATCATGTTTGGGAATGCAGAACAATCGTTGCAACTGGCCCAGAGGTAAAGTCTTG
Source organism: Aphidoletes aphidimyza (assembly GCA_030463065.1). Classification (NCBI taxonomy): domain Eukaryota; kingdom Metazoa; phylum Arthropoda; class Insecta; order Diptera; family Cecidomyiidae; genus Aphidoletes; species Aphidoletes aphidimyza. The sequence goes on along the minus strand of CM059998.1, from coordinate 5,070,391 downwards.
GGTGGCTCATCAGTCCTTAACTATATGCTGTACGTGTATCAAATATTGAATATATTATTTTAATTGTACTTGAATTAATGGGAAAATATTATTAGATATGTGCGTGGAAATCGGCATGACTACGATCTGTGGGAATCACTCGGTAACCCGGGCTGGGGTTGGAAAAATGTCTTACATTATTTTAAAAAGTCTGAAGACAATCGAAATCCATATTTGGTCAAGTCACCATATCACTCAAAGGGTGGTTATCTTACCGTTCAAGAATCACCCTGGCATACGCCTCTGGTGGCATCATTCATTGAAGCTGGCACAGAATTGGGCTATGAAAATCGTGACATAAATGGTGAAAAACAAACTGGTTTTATGATCGCACAGGGAACCATTCGACGTGGAAGTCGATGTAGCACAGCCAAAGCATTCCTTCGACCAGTTCGTTTACGGAAAAATTTGCATGTTGCAATGAATGCACATGTCACAAAGATTCTAATCGATGACATAAAAATGCATGCAACTGGTGTTGAATTCATTCGATACGGTAAAAAATTCCGAATTGCCGCACGAAGTGAAGTTATTTTATCTGCTGGAGCTATCAATTCGCCACAATTACTAATGTTGTCTGGCATTGGGCCAAAAGCACATTTGCAACACCATGGAATTCGGGTGTTAAGAGATTTACCCGTTGGTGAAAATCTACAAGATCACGTTGGCATGGGTGGACTGACATTTTTAGTCGATAAACCAATTGCTATCATTCAAGATCGCTTTAATCCAGCAACAACAACAAATCAGTATGTATTAAATGAACGTGGTCCAATGACCAGTCTTGGTGGTGTTGAAGGTTTAGCTTTTCTTACAACAAAATATGGAAATCAGTCAATCGATTGGCCAGACATTCAATTTCATATGGCTCCGGCTTCGATTAATTCAGATGCTGGCGCTCGAATAAAAAAAGTGCTTGGTATAAAGGAGAGTTTATATCAAAGTGTATATGCACCAATCGCAAATCAAGATGCATGGACAATTATGCCATTGTTGTTAAGACCACGGTCACGTGGTTGGGTACGATTGCATAGTAAAAATCCATTTGATTTTCCACGCATGGATCCAAATTACTTTGGTGACCGTTTTGATATTGATATATTGATGGAGGGTGCAAAAATTGCGTTAAAAGTGGCCGAAAGTACCAAAGCCTTTAAACAATTTGGATCGCGACTTCATCGAATACCACTTCCAAATTGTAGGCAACACAAATTCCTATCCGATGCATACATTGAATGTCACATCCGAACCATTTCAATGACCATCTATCATCCGGTTGGAACATGCAAAATGGGCCCTGACCATGATTCACAAGCCGTGGTTGATCCACGATTGCGAGTGTATGGCATTAAAGGGCTGCGGGTCATCGATGCCAGCATCAGTAAGTATCAATCAAAATATTCTTCGAAAATTATGCATCAACAAAATCTAATAACATTTGGTTTGATTTCAGTGCCCACAATTTCGAGTGGCAACACGAATGCTCCAACGATTATGATCGGCGAGAAAGGTGCCGATCTCATCAAAGAAGATTGGCTTTCAATGTACACACTTCGAATAGTGAAGGGATAATCATAATCACATTAGAAAATTGAAAACTATGCAAATGCATTGAGACACACTCACAAACATTATCACATCCACGAGCGTATAAGCGACACAAGCAAAAAGAAAACATCAAATGGATCATTTTAAATTATTTGCAGTAGTTACATTTTCATTTTGTATATATTTTGCTTTTTAAGTATCAGACTGATAATTTACAAGCGTATATCCAGTTCCATGAAACCACCAATTTCATTTTAAATGGATCTTGTGACATTGAATGAATATTAGGATTTTTTTTTCTCGAATATATTGATTGAAATGCATTAAAATTGTGAAAACAAAACGCTGGCACAGACAAAATCTAAATACAGATTACTTTTATGTGCCATAAATCCAGAATGTTCAAATTTTATCACATCCATATTTCGATCAATCGAAGGCAGCTCAACAACAATCACCCGCTTTGTTGCTATTGTTTTTAGTCTGGAATTGATTTCTATTTTAAGCTTCAATTTAGTTTAACGTTTGTTTATTTAGTTTAATGTGAAAAGAAAAGAGCTTAAAATTACCAAATACACCAACTTCAAATGATTGAAATACTCATCTAAGATGAGTCATCTTGTGTTTGTTCATTTAATCTAATTTTTGTGTATTTTAATAGAATATCGTGTCATCAAATTAGTCTTTTTGAGGAGTTATTGCATATAACTCCTTGAAGTAGGCAACAACTCAGTTTCATCTATTGTGAATACATGAGGTAATGTGAATATGCGTCTGAATTTAATTGTGCTGCTTGCTTGAACGTAAGAAAAAAAAACCTAACGTTGTATGTTTTATTTTTGAAACTATAGTATAATGAAAATGAGTAACACACTTCTCATTCTGGTGCAATTGTTCTGCTTTTCGCGTCCACTGAATTTTTTTTTTGCACCCATGAAGAATTCTAACGGGCGAGCTCGAAGTAATGGTAGGATCAAGCAGGATTTTTTTTCCAAGTAAATATGCGCAAAAAAAACTCTAAGTTTGAATTTTCAGGTAAAAATATTGACGGTGTTGACTATTTCTCACCAGTCGTTCAAGACAATATTTTTCCCTGAAAATTCAATCTTGAGTTTTTTTATGCTAACTACTCACAGTAAAAGTATGAAGATCACTTGCTTCTAAAAGTGTTTTTTTCGATGGTTGAAAAACGTAAAATTTTATAACGTAATTTTCGATGTTTTTTTCTTGGTCGTTCGCACTCAACTGATGACAGCAATCTGAACGCATTCTTGGTTATCAAAATGTCAACCAAATTAGTCTGAAGGCAGTATTCGTATGTTTGAGCAAAAAAAAAAATAGATTTGACTCTGAGGAGTAAAATTTGAAGATCTTCTTGAGACGGTCTTACCCGTTAGAGGGCAAAACTAGAGGCCAAATGGAGCTCAACTTCTCCTCCCTTTTGTCGAGTTCAGTTCGTTTGCAATTTTTTGGCTGGTTGGCATTTTGTGCATCCAGGGGGGAAGAACCAGACTGAAAATTGTTCGCTGAATCCAAATATGATAGTCTCGAATGGATTTAACTTGGGAAAATTTGTTTAATTTTAGTCAATATAATTAACAGGACTATACATTTCATTATTACAGAGTGTTGTTAAAATCAACAGCATACATAAAGATATCCCTATAGAGAACAAAGTTCGATTGCCAAATCTACCAAGTAATGCATTGGAGCCGTTTGATACTTTAAACTGAGCACACATTTGTTGTCAAGAGAAATTATCCAGAGAAAATGAATATAATAATGTTCAGTTAAAACATTAATATTTCGCACGTTGTCGATTAATTGTCTGATTATTGCAAACACAAGAATTTTATAACAATTATGAAAATAGACATTACCATGCAAAGTTGTTTTCTTTTTAAAGAAAAAGTTCTTGTTTTACCGAAAATAAAAGTTCAACTAATTTATTCTTCGTGATTGTTCTTTACGCTCACAATCTAAAATAAAAAGAAATCGATTATTGACGTCGATGGTTTTATTACTCTTATCATTTTAAATAATTGTCTTATCACACTTTCATTGGCACTTGAAACTCAAATATTTAGTGTTTGATTCATGTTATCAATACAAAGAGAAAAAATGTTTAATTCAACAAACGCAATTCGTGTTGTTATGACATCTCTTATCCGATTTCATGGAATTTCAAGTGCAAATTGTTAATCGAACATGCTCATTGGATGGCGCCGCTAATCGGTTAACAATATGTCGTTTATCGATTCTACAAGATAACATCGATTTGGTGATAAATGATAGCGTAAGCTCGTAAGCTCTATCACTTCATGATCGGGTATCTCTTTTCTACCTTATAGATTTCAAGAAACTGGAAGTTTGACTTAAATTTCGTTCGTCAAACTCGAGCGATTGCGATGTTAAGCATCTAATACTTTGTGTATCTTGCTTACACAAATATCGTACTCTGAAAGTGTCATTAAATGCCCTATAACTGGAAGGAAGGAAAATTTTCCGCACAATAAATACAATGACCACTTCAGTTTTAATCGGTGTTGTTCCATTTATTTGTTGATTTCAATTTCACATGTGTTCTTGGCACTGAAAACGAAACCGTTCATCGAATATTAATCGGTATCAGCATCAAAATGAGGCAAAACAATTTTATGTGTACCACTATATTTCAGTATAAATACAAATTGGGCACAAGTTCAATAGACGTGTTTCAATTTAATACTGGAGAGTCAAACCACAGAAAAATATGAATTCTTTTCAAGTTTGTTGCGGTAGTTTTTATGTTAACATATGAAGTTAACAGCGCATAGCTCTGACGATAATTGATGAGTTTCAATTACTCGTTTTTACTTTTAAATCAAATGTTGAAAATCAAGCGAGAGATAGACTATACACAAATGACAAGCTCGAGAGAAACTAGACGCTCACATTGCGATTTTTTTTTTTTTTGCAAAAGAGTGGTCAACCGAAGTGCCATTGAACGAACGTTTGTAATGATAAACACTGCAAAAATGTTAAAGTAGTAAGTAATACTAGTAAACAACTGTGAAACATACATTTAATATATGTTATATTAAAATTCATTCATTCACTGGTAGGTATATTGCGCTTGGATAGCAATTTAAGTAAAACTTTTACTCAAAGATCAAGTTTTAAGTGGTTTTGATCATGCCATGAGAGCTTGTTTTAGGCATCCATTCTCCCATGTTCATGCTGAAATCAATCGATATTTTCATTTGGAAAAGTGAGCAAAATAAGTAGAACGCGATATATCATTTTGTTTCAAAACACTAATTTGAGCGAGAAAAAAAAAATTCAAATGAATTTTAATTTAATGTGTCAAGTGCCGACTTTTGAAACTATTTCGGGTAAATTGGTTTTTGTAAGCCGATTGAAAATAGTAACTGAAGTTGTCACGTGATTCTCATCAACATTTCAATTGATTGATAAATTTTAAAGATACAAACTCAATCTGCTTCATTTACAGAATAATAAAGCAAAAGAATGGGAAACGCGATTGACACGTTATCCAATTGATCATGATACGAATCTGGGCACCGTCCATTCTCATTCAGAAATTTGTAATAGATGATTCTTCCTATCGTGATCAAACTAACATTCTAATATGCGGCATTAATATTTGCATTGTTCGTTATCAAAAATTATTTGAATGCAATTTAATTTGTTTCAAAACGGTTGATTTGTGCGCTTTCTAAACAGCTGCATTTTTGTGAGACAACAACAAAAAAATGCGTTGTACTATCGGAAATCCAACACAATAAAAATACATGCATAAAAATACAACTCAATATCCACATGCTTTTCCCTTTTTTGAATTGCTGTTATATTATCTAGCGTGCTCTAGTAAATTGAAGTGTATCGAATGTATTTGCTAGCAAAAATACACCGAGTGAAAGAGAAAAAAATAAAGAGAAGCACAACAAAGAATGAAAAATGATTGGCGATAAAAACAATTGGTTGTGTATTGGTGTTCACCGTGCTGGCTCTCTCTTTGCTCGCATGATGATAGAACGTATCGTTTGTTTCAGTGCAAATGACGAATAAGTGTCGCGCGCGCTCACACACACGGCTATAAAAGCAACTGGAACTAAATTATCATTTTTCATTTCATAACTTTTACCGTTCACGCTGAAACACACGGACTATACACACAGTGCGCCTCGCAGTCTGTCTTCATCGAATTGATTATAATTTTTTTGGTTTGCATTGTTTTTCCCAACACGTTACTGACCGTTTGGAATTCAATGTGTTCGGAACGAACGATCCGAGTTTAAGAAATTGCGTTGACGGGAGCGATCAAAATTAAGTATTTTACCCTCAAATTTCATGAATAGTTTTTTTTTTTATTAAAATTCATTTAAAATGGTGCAACCTGTTTCGAAATGTAAGTGAATGAAAAAAAAAAAACAAAAATGTGAATCGGAAAGAATAAGTTCTTGTGGTGGAATTATGATACGTTTTTTTTATATCAGTATTTTTAGTGTGTAAATTGTGCGAATGGAGTTTTGTGCTATGAAATAATCGATCATTTTGAATTGATTAATGCTAAAAAGAGATTTTACTTCCAATACAATTCCAAGAAAAGACAGCGTTTTATGCACGATTGAACCCATTTCAAATGTGACTAGAATGCCGATAAAATACTATTTGAAATCTTATTATCATCATGATCTGTGTGTTATCAAGTGATTAAACGACAGTTGAATTATACATGGAATACTGGTTCTTGGTGATAGGGATTTACATCCCCAATAAAAAAAAAATATTAAAATTTTTTATTTTGAATGGCACTTGCTTTTTGCGGAATAGTTTATAAGATTTTCATCTTTGGACGAGGTATAAACAGAGTGGTTTGGTTCCGTTTACCTTATCTAATTCATTCTTATAGACTCATTGTACAAAATAATGATCTGACAAATGTACTCTACCAATTCTCTGCTGCAAAATGCATTTATGGTGATTGTTTTTTCGCAGTTAAATTGTTGTTTGAGGTGCTTTCTTCATTCGAATTGAAATTGATGTTTCAAATAGATTTGACGTCATTTTATGAAAGTACCCACGGATTGTAGGTTTTTTTAGTGGTTTCACTTCTAATGCATGCATTTTTCTCAGCGTTTTGAGGTAGATACATCATCAATTGGGATGGTTTTGGTCTTAAACCACTAAAAAAAAATGGTGAAAACCTTGAAACCGCATAGTTTACTTGGGAAATGCATTTGACATCAAATAAGAACAATGAAATCCATTGTTTAAAAATGTCAAATTTTAAGATTTCTTAATTTTTTTTAACTCAACAACCGCTCAAGAAAAAATCATAAGATTTGTGTCAATTGAAAGCGTCAATATTTCCGATTGTTTTTTATGTCATTGTTTTATTAGTTTCCTGTTTGAAGTACGTTTTATCTTCGATTATCTAAGCCCGCCAAAAGGCGGACCTATGCACGAGTGTTAAAATTGAGCCCCAACCGTCATAATTTATGACTCATAAAATTAGTTTTATATATTACTTCAAAACGGCTTATTTTTTGAATATTCACAAGTTTATTGCAAACAAAAAATGAAAAAATCTGCCGTTTCTGGTATTTTTGTATGGAAAAACAATTGACTGCTAATTTCTTGTGTTTTTTTAAAAATACTTTTGCTACTTTCTTGCTGGTGATTACTCCCTGACAGTTTTGGAATGGTTAACACATTGATATATTTTGCAGGGTTTGAAATTTCCGCTCGCATCGATAGATATCTCAATAGAGTCAATCGAATGAGCTCTCTCAAAACGGATCTTTTGATTAAAATTTGACCCGTTTATGAGTTTTTTTCTCATGTGTGAGTGAAACCCTTCCATACGAGTCAGAATTTGCTCAAAAAATAGATTACACTCAATTCGAAAGATCCGTTTTAAGAGAGTTTTTTTGAGAGATTGGAAATTTCAAACCTTGATATTTTGAAGTGAATTGCGATGTTTATGATGTTTACTAGGTTATTTCCATTAATTTTTTTTTAAATGCAATTTTTTTCATGAAGCCAATCTGCAATTGAGTATTTTGCGTTTCATTTCAGTGGTTTTTTTTGGTGCGAAATGGAAACGCAACAAATAGCAATTAATCACTTGACAAAAAAAAACAAAACAAAACAAAAAAACAAAGAAATTTAATTGGCCAAGCTTTTAAATGAAATATTTACTGAACATTTTTGAATGTGAGCCTAAAGACCGTTTACAGGTCAAATCTATAACATATTCGACTGACGATACGTATCGATCCATGGGACAATAGCCTCCCAAACCACGTGAAATGTCACGAAAATCAGTCAAATAAATTTCATCCTCTCAAAATAATTGAAATAATTTCGAACTGAACCAACCATATGATGCTAATCTGTTGTTTTATTATTAAAATTACGGCGCTTATTTAAGTTGTGAGTCTATTGCGTTGAAATAAATTGGCATGTAATTTCACATTCATCGACTTGTACAAATATTGATTCTGGCTGTCTTGTTTTTACTGACGAGACATCAGAATACGTACGTATATGAAGAATAGCAGTCATAAAAAAAACGAGATAAAAAGATTTGAAATGCATTTATTTTATTAACAGCAGTCGCTATTTCAAACCGATACAAAAATCGTACAAATTATGCAAGTCAATAAATATAATAAACCGACTGTGGGACTGCGTCAAATGAATTCAGATCGAATAATAATTTATGCTTATGTTGAGATATTCAAGTTCAAGTGTTGGGACAAATCATTTCAATTTACACAAGCATCGATGCACGCACATTTTATTTGTATTTTTTTCAGTTGTTTGTTGCCCGTCTACGGTAAAACGTGATATGATTGTGTCGACTAAATTGAATGTATGTGAAAATGAGAGAAAACAAAACAAAACAATAACAACAAAAACACGCTCAAACGTAAACACAAACAGTAAATGGTAATTGCCACATTTTACCCGGCAATTGAATTCAAATAGATTTTTGTGTTTTTGTTTTTTTTTTTTTTTATAGAGTTCATTAATGAAGCAAATTCATATGAAATGTAGCAATTAACAGCAAATTAATTCGCATGTTGTAAAATTCGTTGTTTTTCTCACTGTTTCTATCATTTAAATCATTCACGCGACAAACAAATATACGGTGAATGATGATAGATTCAATAGCAACTGTATAAATTTACACGAAATTGTGCACAAATATTTCACGCCTTTATTATTTTGTTTCGATTTAAATGATTCGGAGCGTAGCCGACTGCCGGACTGCAAATTGACATTATTTCATTCATTTGAATCTATGCTAAATGTGTGTGTGTTTTTCTTCTCTTCTAAATGAACATTTGAACTCAAATGTTGTTTACGTTTGCTCTTGTTGTTGCACTTTTGAGTGTGTCAAACTCGTGTGCCGTTTTGTTTTTATAGCAATGCACATTTCTCGTTTCACTATTAATGGTTAATAAATGCATAGGACAATCATGGCACTGCACAACAAAAACCAAGTCTAGTGTTATTCCCTCCCAATGGTTCGTTTCTACTTTACTATTATTAATTACTAGAAAAAACCAATCTAAGTTTAACAAGAAAAACCATATTTCACTGGGCAAAGCCATATTATCATGGGACTTAACTATGTGTTATCATTAAATTAATCTTTTTTTTTTAAATCTAAAATAGTATGCAATATCAAATGAATAAACAAATTGTAATTTTGCGTAGATTTTTTTATGTTCATGGGTGTTAAGGTCATCAACCAATCTCTTTTTTTTCTCGAATTAATCAATATTTACCTTTTTATTTTACCTGTATCCGTCCAAATATACAAATTGCTTGCGTAAGCACAGGCGCAACATGTCTCTGAGTCGGAAACGTATGGGATTGTAAAAAGATTTATGCATGGTCACAATTCAAATCAATTTTATGCACTGTCAAAAAGAATTTAAAAGATAAATTGAATTCAAATGTTAAAACCTTCGAACCACATTGAAAATGCAATTGACGCAAACGGTGTCATTAAAGACGTTGAAATGTTTATGTCCACCCATAAGGAGAAATGGAATTTCCTTGCGGCTTTGTAATCATGATTTATTTTGTTGTTCAATGATCATCGATAAATTGGATCGTTTGACTTTTAAAACAATGACACATGTGGTGTGATTGCAATTTGAACCGAATGAATTTGATTTTCTAGAGATGTCAATGTATTTTCCAATCAATTGAACAATGTAACCAAATTCATTTGCTTTAAATGATTTTGTATTGTGTGTGTTTTTTTTTAAAGCATTTTACATCCCGCAACGGGTGATCATGTCGATTATGTGCTTCCTGGCTATTGCAATCGCTTACGTAATGCGCGTTTGTTTATCAGTTGCAATTACGGAAATGGTTGCCAAAAACAACAACAGTGACACAAACCACAAAGGACTTAGCATTTGTCCGGCGGATGCATCTCCATCAGAAAATTCCACCAGCACGGTAAATTCAAGAGTTGCCAAATGGTTTACATATATATCACTTTTATGATATTTAATCGAAAAAAAAATGTTTATGCAGAGCAATGGTGGTGAATATCAGTGGACGCAAGAGGAACAAGGCTTCATTTTGTCGTCATTTTATATTGGATATGTGCTTACACACGTTCCGGGTGGTATTATTGCTGAAAAGTATGGTGGCAAGTGGACACTATCATTAGGCATTCTGTCAACAGCCATTTTCACTCTACTTACTCCACTCGCCGTTCAACATGGTATACATTGAATTTGTGGTGCAACATTTTTGTTTTCCATTTTTGAACCAACAACAAAAAAAATACAGAAACATGATTCTTTTAGGTGGATACATTGCGTTGATTGTGTTGCGCATTTTGATGGGACTCGGCGAAGGTACAACATTTCCAGCTCTCAGTGTTCTACTTGCTTCTTGGGTTCCAGAGAAGGAGCGATCGAAACTTGGATCATTTGTCTTTGGTGGCGGCCAAGTATGTACATTTTTTTGAATCATTCTTTTTCACCTGAATAAATTTTTGTACAAATGGGGAACTGAGCCATCGCAAAAATTATATTTTTTGTTTTGTTTTGGTTTGTTCAACGATATTTATGCTTCGGATTTTTTTTTTAACAAAAATTCTTCAGTATTGTGTGATCCTTTAATTCTATCGGGGGTTTGCAATAGCAAGGAATGAGAAATCACACACATGAAATATGGCATTCAAATCCATTAGCCTTGATTGCACTATTTGTACAATGACAAATATTCTGTGTATTCAAATATGTATAGATCATTATTAATTCTACACATAAATTATCATGGTTGCACAGATTTCCTTCCTTAATCTTTCTCTTCTAAAAAATTCGCCTCGTTTGTCCATTTGGTAGCCTAAAATAACTGGTTTTTCTGATGTCTTGACTCGACCAATTATTGTTTAGCACAGACTGATGTACCGAAATATTTGATTCGGCATGTTTTGAGGCATAGGTTCTCACCAGGAGTCTGAGGGGTCCAATTACCCTCCCTCTGAGCGATCGTTACCCCTCGAAGATTTCCAAACGGCTTTACACTAGATAGAATAGACTTTGAAAAAATGCTTTCAATTTGCTAGGGTTTTTCGTCGAGAATCCCACCTGAAGACCACCTACTTGAGAAACTATGTTTTGAGGTAAAAGGAATTAACCAATTGTTGTTATTATAGATTGGAACCGTCGCTGGTAACTTATTATCTGGATTAATTTTGCATTCATACTCGTGGCCAATGGTATTTTATGTATTCGGTATTGCTTCGATCATTTGGTTTCTTATCTTTGTGAGTATTTTACGTGATAGAATATTAATTGACAGACTGAATTGACAAATGCCCATTAAACTGTTACATATTTGATATCTAGACTGTGATTTGCTACAGTGATCCCGGATCACATCCATTCATTTCAAAACAAGAAAAAGAATATCTCGAAAGTGAACTAGGTCAATTGGAACGCCATAACAACTTACAATCGACTCCATGGACTTCAATTCTCACCAGTGTTCCCATGATTGCCCTTGTTTGTGCTCAGGTATTCAATCAATTGAAATCTTCAAAATAATTTGTGTATAAGTGAAAAAAAAACGTTCAATTTATTAAAAAAATGTTTGATTCGTAGATTGGTCACGATTGGGGTTTCTATATCATGGTCAGCGATCTACCAAAATACATGAGTGATGTGTTACAATTCCCGATCAAAGATAATGGTATCTACTCGTCATTGCCATACTTTGTGATGTGGGGTGTGTCAGTATCAACTGGATTTCTAAGCGATTACCTAATTGTTGGTAATTACATCACGATCACTGGTGCACGGAAATGGTTCACTGGTATTGGTAAGTTCAAAATCAAGCCAAATTCAAACACTTGTATTCAACAACCATAAAACCATCATATATTTTGTTTGATTCAGCTGCAATATTCCCAGCAATATTCATTGTGCTAGCTTCGTATGCTGGATGCAATCGAATGCTTGTTGTGGCTTGGTTCACATTGGCCATGGGCTTCATGGGTACATTTTATCCAGGCATGAAAGTGAATCCATTGGATTTAAGTCCAAATTATGCTGGCTCATTGATGGCTGTTACAAACGGAATCGGTGCATTAACTGGAGTTGCAGCACCATCATTCGTTGGAATTATGACACCACATGTAAATTCAATCTCTTCTTCTTTTTTTTTAAATTGCATCATCTGTTAATGCAAACATTTGTTTATTTATAGTCTTCACCTGAGGAATGGCGATTTGTATTTTGGGTAACGTTCGTTATTTTTATGATAACAACTGTCATCTATTCAATTTGGGCATCGGGAGAGGTTCAACCATGGAACTATCCAAAAGAATGTCAATCGCCTGAATTTGGTAATGCAAACAACAACAACACCAGCCAAAAACAATTGGATCGTGGCGATAATAAACTGTAGACTTAAATTTGAGCCATATTTTTGTTCTCTCAACATTTTTTTTTGTTCATACAATCTTAGTTGAAATCATACGGTGATATTTCTCTTATCGTAGCCTGATCAATTAAAAATTGAATGTTATCAGTGTTAATATTTTATCACCATTCTGATTAAGCAACCTGGGGCCTATTTTATTCGAACATATTTTCAAATTGAACATTTCATCTAATTCTCTTATGATTTTCAAGGTGAAATATAACAAATTTCACGTTTCGTAACATCGTTTCAACTCAAATATGTGAACTTTTCAACAAATTTGGTGATCATGTATAATATCAAGATTTATTGAAAAGTTCCCATATTTCAGTTGAAGAGATTAAAATGATCATGAAATTTTTTGATTTTTTTTTTCTGGATGAAATATTCAATGTGAAAAGATTTTCGAACCCATAGACCCCTGGGTTTTAAACTGTCCCGATTTTACCGACATCTACATTAATGTTACTGATCAGTGATCACATTCTGCGTGAGCAGAATTGATGTAAACACGGACGTAACTCTGATAGTAACGGATAAAAGGGAGAGATGTCGATAATAATCAGGGCGATTCAGGGCGAGAACACAAGTTGCTTCACCAGTATCATTATCGCAAAAGATTCGTGTCTTAGGTGTTGAAATAATAACACCAGTATGCATTCAAATCAAAGCCTAGCTTAAGTAAGTCGAATTGTATTCGATATCCAACATTTTCTCCTAATCGAAAACTAAACCAGTTTGATAAATCATTAGATTTAAGTTTACCTGAAGCGCGTGTATTGATTCGCAAAATTGGCTCATTTATGCCTGCATGTGATGTTGAAAATAAATTAATGAACAAAACATACAAAAATTCAATTATATTGATGTTGCTTGTTTCAAGTGCTCCGCCAAATTTGGGGTTTGAAGTAGTTTCAGAACACAAGTAGTTCGTGTTTGTAGTCTCGCATTCAAAAAATGCATTTCTGGGATGAACCATAGGATAAAAGTGACACGGATTAGTCATTCCCGACGGTTGCTGTATTTTGAATTTTGACATATTCTATTTGCATCTCACCCCGTATAACAATTATCTTTACAAAAACATGCTGAATTTGGCGTATTTAACTATTTCTTTGACATGAGATTTTGCACATTAGTTGATATTTAACACAAGTGCGGTTATGCGGATCAAACTTGGCGGTGCACTCGGAACGGGAAAAAAATGATACTTCGTTTTAAGAATTTTGTTTGTTGTTTGCCAATTATGTTCTAATTGATGATTCAAATCAAATGTAAAAAACTTCGAAACAACAGCGAAATTCAAAGTAAACCTTACGAATAAGTTAAATTATCAATTGCATTTGAATGTTCAAGTCAATTTATTCAAAAGATTATAGTATACCGAATGAAAGGCATTGAATCGCTTGTACTTGCAAATGTATACTCATCAGATTCATTCTTTTAAGTTGAATAAAGATTTAATATATTTAACAATGAAATGTTATGTCAAATTGTTCTTGAAAGTCCGCTTTTGAATACAATAAGTTATGTTTGCGAAACGTATTGTTTATACTACATCCCCTCTTTTCCTACAGGGGAGGAGCTCGTTTGAAAAAAATGTGTGAAAATAGCTGTTTTTCCAACTACAAAAAATGTGAGAAAAGCCATTCAAAACATAATTATTGAGATTTACATTTACTTTCACAGATTGCCACTTAGTTGTTCCTTAGATTGATATCATTTATGTCGACACTAAATTAGTTTTATAAATTTAAATCTTACTTGAATGCATTTCGGAGTTACATGTTACACTCCATCATCAGCAACTAACTTGGACTAACTGTCTAAGTAGAAAACAATTGATTGGTGACCTATTGATGTTTGATAGTCACCGGCACAATCACAATACATACACAAGTGTTTCGAGAGAATATAAAATTACGTATTTACATCAAATGAGACTGAATAGGCAAGATTCGATACATTTACTTCATTACTTTTCCGTACATGAAATGTGCTCAGGAAAAGTATTGGTTTTGCCTCAAAAATTCAACTCCACATTGCTTGAGTAAATGATTACCGATCGGGCTCATATTTTGACCAGAGTCCCAGTTCACTATGGGAACAAATCTGTCTTAGCACTTTTCTTATTTGGATACTTGGTTCTGGTACCTCCGGTGCAAAATGGTGTCGTTGTCGTTGAGGTCTGTACGTTAGCACGATAACTCTCGAACGGAGTTTCAAATCCTAAAGTGACGAAAGCAAATTTGTTCAGAATTATCACCGGATGTTTCCTATTCAGATCGCAAAGTGAAGATGAATAATTTATTTAATTGTGTTAAAATTTGGACATATTGCAGTAGCAATTTAATGGCGACGTGCACTGAAGTGCCTAAATATATTAAATTGTTAATTAACAAAAAAGAACTTTTTCCCCGTTTTCATGGCAGAACCAATACTTTCTTGACTGGTCGACGAATTAAATTGTTAAAGAGAAAAACCAAATTTCATATCAATGCGGAAAAGTCAGGATTACGAATGTAATTCAATTTATTGTTAATTTTCGGATCACAATTAATGATTTTTACGTTGATCAAGACATTGTCCTGGTTTAGTTTGAAATTTTTACCACGAAAATGTGTAAAATGGCCGAAAAAGTGACCTTTTTCTCAAATTTTGCCCACAAATCTGTCCGATTAGTCATTTTATGTATCCCATAATGAAGTAAATCGACTCAATTGCTCTCGTAGATAAAATATACAGAAAGATCAATGGTGAAAATCACCCCCAACTCGACTCTTGTGGGAAAATCCACGAGAAAAAAGCCAAAACATCGATTTTTTCACTTATTCTGCAGCAGATGCTGAATTGAAATGGTTGATGAAATTCATTTCATTACATTTTGCTAGCGCCATCCACTGTCCGCAAGAAATATATTGAATTTCGAATACATTGATTCATATGGGAAATGCAAATTTTATTCATTGACAATAGATGGCATGACTCATGTGAAGCGGAAAAATCGAACAAATGTAATGGTTTTCATCAGTGATGTTTTTCTGTTAGCCAGCGTTGACTTGACCGAGGCTTACACCAAAAATTGGTCTACGCCAGTCGTTAGCCAGCTAATATATACAAGGCTCGTTTGTATGTGTATGTGTATTGTGTATGCGTTTGTTTTCGACCGAAGTGCGTTCAATGTTGCAATGATATTTATGTTGATTTTTTTTTATTTATGAGAAAAGTAAAAAAAAATAAATTTAACATGACATTTTCTTATTTTCATTTATTCTTTACTTTAAAATAAATAATTTAATTTATTTTGCGTACGAAATATTTGAAAAATAAAAAAAATGAATGATTTGAAGGTACATGCTGCGCCACCATACGGATACATTGGAAACAAACTTTCCCACTTACATTGCTGTCAAAATCTCACATTTCATTTCAATTGCAACATTGCTCAATGCTCAACTGACAATTTTACAAATTGGTGTGAAATAAACATTTGTCTTACATTGATAAAATAGTAAAATATCATTCTCAAACAAGTTCAAAAATCGTACGAAAAACAGAATGTACGCGGTTGTTACACTTAAAAATTCGCTCGTAAATATTGTGATTCCGGCAACATGGATTGATGGGATTTCGGTTCACGAATTTGCGAACGACGGCTGCACTAACAGTTTACCATTTAAGATATTTTACTCAAACGACGAACGCAAGGATGCGAATTTCAAATTGGTGATCAAAGATTATTACGAGCAATTGGTTCCAGATAGTTGCTATATCGCCTTTTTTCGCAAATTTTTCGGTAAGTATTTCAATGTGTTTATTTTGGAGTTGTCAACGCTCATTAGTTTATACGTACGATTTTTTTTTGTTCGTTCGTTCGTTCGTTCGCACATAAAAAGCAGATATTTTTCACATTGTTTTGATTGAATTCGAAAGCTAATATAACCTCAACTATACCTATAGACACAAAAGAGCAAGCTGAACGCTATTGCAAACGAGCACGCAATATTTTGCTAGCAGACTATAGCGAAAAAAAGAAGTCTGCTGCCAAACGACACTATTTCAAAGCAGTGGAAGTCGATGATGATCACGAAATTGTGGATGACAATAAACAAGCCATTCAAAATGAAATTTTTGCAAAAATGCAAGGAATGAATGACATGTTCATAGATTTGAGTGAGGATGAAATCGATAAAATTCAAGAGATATTGGAATATGATGGAGAAAGTTCTGATATTGACGATTACTCTGACCAAAACTCAGTCGATAATACCGTAAACGGCAATTTCAATTTGGGTGAATCAATCGATCGAGGAACGTACGTAAACAATGCCGATTCTTGTCAAAGCACAGTCAATGAGAACGTAAACGACGAACGTTCTGATGATGACGTATTTTCGGAAGACGGCTTTGAATGGTTGTTTGACTCTAACACAGAAGAGCTCCCTATACCATTCAATTCAAAACTGGAAGTAGTTGATAACGAAGATACGGATGCAAGCAATGTAGATTCTGACCAGAACACAGTCGATGATACTGCAAATGGCGCGTTGAATCTGAGTGAAGTAACCGGTCATGTAACGTACGTAAACAATGACAATTCTAATCAAAGCACAGTCGATGATATCGGAAGCGGCGTCCTGAATTTGGTTGAAGTGAAGAAAGAAGCAGAGATTGCAAATAATCAGAATGATTCCGGAGCAATTCCATTCTTTTCGCCACCCAGTACATCAAGTGCTATAGTTAGCAAAATCCCGAACCATTTCGTACGTTTAGATCCAAACCTACACAATTTACTAAGCAAACGAGCAAATGATGCATCGAACGTATGCAAATCCCAAATGGCACTTGACGAATTGTTGGCAATTGTGAAATTGATTTTTCCCGGTCAATGCACTTACGTGAGTTAAATAGGATCTATTTCATACTTTATAAATAAACAATTAACTGTATTGATTTTATTGCAGGACAACATGAAATTTTGTTTCGAGGAGTACAATGTGATTTTGAAAACGGGACTAGTTCGGTTGTTAGCTGAATGGACAAATTCCGAGACTACTTCTTCTATTTTGTACGATAGCAGATTTGTTCAATTGTTGGTTGTTGCACTATTTTCTGACGATGAAATTATAAACAACAATTTTGACAAAAAGAAAATGAACTTTATAAAAGGTAATTTTTTCCTAAATACAATGAAATACATAATTTCAAGTTTTATTTCAAATAATCTTACGTATATTTCAATGGTTATTAATCAATTTTATTCTTTTGTACGAGTACAGGTGCTTTCTCAAAACGTGTTGGACAGAGCATGCAAAGAATGATGCGATTCTATGATTACATACAGCGATGCAAAGAAAACGCCATGAAAAAACAGAAGAAAGTGAACCAATCAAACTAATGCTGGTTGCATTAGAACATAAGCATGATTCCTATCGTTGATCTCTTCTTATAACACTAACTTAGAATGACAATAGATATATCTATTTTATAGCATTTGAATTCATCCGTAGTTCAACTTTTTTGAATGTCTAAAAACGATATACAATTTTCATATTTTCTTTTAATTCGTGCGTATTTGATATCGTTCGTTCTGAAAACATATAAACAAGAAAACCCAAATAATAGTTTGTGCATGTCAAAAAACTATACAGAGTTTCCATATTCTCTTTCAAATCGTACGTATTAGATATTATATTTCCACATGAAAGGATTTTAAAAACAAGTAAACAAACAAACCATTATATTATTCCTATATAATCTATGACAATATATTAATCGATACAGTTTGGGCAAGAATAAAGAGGAATACGAAGCATTAATTTGTTTCAATTTTGATGTTTTATTATTTGAATAAATCTTGGTATAACAAAATATTGACCATCTTAATTGCTATTGTAGGTATGAAAAATTTGAATATAGGATGCTTTTACATTGAAAGATTACGAAATAGAATTTTTTGAGAATATTTATACACAGTTAATTTACTCAATCTGACTCTATTTCGTCGCCGTCGTCATTCACTTTTATTTCCGTATCCAAATTGTCATTGATAAGTAAATCATGATTCAAACGTACGAGGAGAATATTTTCCAGAAATTTATCTCCCAATCTCGTACGATGCGATGTGAGCACTAATGCGAGAGCTGAAAATATTCGTTCAACTGATGTTTGTGTTGGTGGTATTGCCATCATAACTGATGCCAGCTTATACAATTCTGGCTTGGAAATACTTTTTGTCTCCCAATACTCTAAAATGCGTGCTGTGAGTGGTAGCTCTTCGCCATCGAAGTCTTTTAGAATTTTAGTTATCATTTGCTTTGGATTCCGTGCATCTAAAGAATTCGTACGTTCCACACCATAAGCTGAATTACAAGCGTTTAGGTATTCATTCAATTCCTCGTACGAGTCGTCCTTTTGATTGATGCTTTCTTCTTCTGTTCCAACCGCAATCAATGCATCGTTACGGGTTTCGATTCTGATGATCTTTTCATATAAATCAGCAAGAAAATCCACAGCCAACTGTTTTCTGCTTCCAAGTCCTCGTTGATATCTTGGATCGAGGTAGACTGCCCCGACAACTGTTGGATTTTCAATGAGCATGTCGTGATACTTGTTCATTTGCAATAATAATTGCTGTGAAAACTGATCATCTGATTTTGACAGTTTTATACGCATAAGTGTCCAGTATCCAAAAAAATCAGACAGTGTGACTTTTTCCGATTGTAACTTCTTGCTGTACTTGTTAAATGGTTGCAGAATCGTAATGATGTTTTCTACTTGATCCCACTCTGCTTCAGTCAAAGATACATCCAATTTCTCATCACAAAACTGCTTCAGCTTCATTAAACGTACGAGCTAAAAAAAGGAACATTTTTTTAAAATATGAAACAAACAAAAACCGAATACTTTGTCAATACCATAGAAAAAATTGAGTTCCATCTGGTTTCTACATCAATTATTCCCATATTCAAGCCCGATGCGTTCAATTGAGAACGAAAATTTGGTGTTCGAAGTTTTTTCGCTAACGTACGACACTTGTTTATTATACGTACGATTTCTGGTGAATTATTAACTGCGTGATATACTACTAAGTGAATGCAATGTGCCGCACAGGATATTCCATGTATTAAATCTGACAAACATGCACTTTCGAAATCAGATCTTACTGTATTCAATAAAGTATTGTAGTATTCTTCATTGAAAATATCATTGTCGATATGATATTCGTCTTCATCATCACTTGATTCTAGTTGACTTGATTGATTTTCGTTTGCAGATGTCTTTTGACTTTGATAAAAGGCATCAAGAAGTGCAATTGATTTTATGATGTTTCTACCGTTATCGGATGTGATCGACGCAATTTGTGCCAAGCTAATATCATAGTCCAAGAGAATCTCTTTGAGTAAATCTCTGATGTACAATGCCGTATGAGAGGCCTTCAGCACATGCAAACCTATCGTACGAACACAAATTTGACCATCGTGCATGTAAGCGATGTTGACCCCAAGTACCGATCGATTATATCGTGAAGCAATGTCAATCATTAGCGAAATCATTTTGTTTTTGGTTTCATTTCGAATAATTGTCTTCACTTCATTGGTTTGCTTGGTGATATGGTCTTTTATGCTCTTTTTGTTGATTAATAATTCGACTCCTTTCGTTTTCAACGCCTTGACGTACGGTAACAATAGTCTTTTGAATGCTGGATATTCCACAGCGCTGAGTGGCAGTCCGTGCACAGTAATCAATTCAGCACATGCATCCAGAATATCATTTGGATTTACTTTCACACGAATTTCGAACGAGAATGAAGGTTTTGTTTTTTTTACATTTTCTTCTATCTTTTCACACTTGATTGTATTATAGATTTCATTGTGGTGTTTTCTCAGATGACGAATAGATGAAGACTTTTCACCATATATTTTGCCGCAACCATCGATACAACACAAATAAGTCAGAATTCCATTGTCATCTTTTGTTGGCTCGAAACACTGAATGAAAGTTTTAATATTGGTTGCAATAACTTCTTCGATTGATATATTCATTTTGCAAACAATGTATATATTTCACTTCTTTTCATTCGAAAAAACAATTGAAATCGTTCGAAAAATCAAAAAGAATTTGTGTTTGATATCACGTACGTTTACTGTTGAATTCAAATTCGAATGTATCAAATAAGACCGCAGCACCGAAAACGTTCCAATACGTACGTATAAATGTCAAACGAAGACGTGCTATTCGATTTTATACGATTCAAATGTTCAAAATATGAAAATCGTAAATTTACCGTTGTTGATGTTCAAGCTATTTTGACAGTTCATCAGAATCATTTATTAAACAGGCGCCAAGCACCAAACAACAAAGAGTCTCTCTCGTTTCAAAATTTTATAGTGAATTCAAACGAACGATGTTTTTATTAATATCTCTAAAAAGTGGTCAAAAAAAGGTTGTCCCAATGAAGTGGGTTAACAATCTAGATCTTCCGTCTTTGCTGAATTATGGTGTCACTTTTTCCAAAAAAAAGGAATGTCTTGTCTATATTTCTCAAGACATCAATGATGAACCTGATTTCACATTGGAAATCTTCGATTCAATCGAGAACAATCAACCAGCTTTATACAAAGCATTCATAGTGAAATGTTTCGGTAAGTTTTTTTATACATAAAAGTACAATAAAGATAGTTAGAAAACATGTATGTTCAATTTTTAGATTCGTACGAAAAGGCCGTCAAGTATTGCAGAATGTTTCACCCAACAATTTTGAACGTACGAGGCGACAACCACCATGGCAATTTTTTTGATCTTGATGAAGAAGACATCGAACGCATTCAGGAGATTTTAGATGAAAGTAGTGATGATGATGAGGACGTGGAAATTTTATCTGACAACGAAAATGAATTCCCAATGCCAAAGAAGCCAACGCGAAAGGAGTTGAACTAAATAAGAAAAAAATGCTAAGCCAATGCAAATAAAATTTCGGTATTTAATGTTTATGTGTTCATTTCGTTCAAAAACATTCAACAATAAAAATAAAACAAATAAAATCTAGAAAATTCAAAATCTTTTATTTCATAGTTTTTGGTCGCCAAATGCTCGTTTCACACTTAAATGTAATCATATAATTAACGAATGAAGTAACTGAAGTCAAAAAAAAAAATCTGTGTAACGTTAATTTCAACGTACGTAAACACTTAAATGTAATCAGATAATTAACGAACGATGTAACTGAAGTCAACAAAAAAATCTGTGTTGGTTAATTTCAACGTACGTACACTGTGAAAATAAATAATTCACAAAAACACTGGCCGCACACCATTTATACGTACGATTGCCCGGCACAAAGGACATTGGGGTCGTTCGAGCAGCGAATTTGTAATGCACTGTGTGCAAAACAGATGGCCACATGGAATATTGCTGAGTTCTTTTCCAGCCAGAACATCCCAACAAATTGAGCACTTAAGACCTTCTTCAGAGGGTACAATGTATTTTGTGAAAGTAGGTGAGACCAAATCAATTGAATTAGTTAATAATATGGGTGTACCTCAGGGATCTATTTTGGGTCCTCTTATTTTCATTTTATATATAAACGACATAGCTAAATGCCTTAAATATAGTATTATGAAAATGTTCGCGGATGATACGCTTATTTATGTAATAGCTAATAATATTGATGAGGCCGTTCAGAAAATAAATGAAGATTTGAGTATACTCTATAACAAACTATGCCAAAACAAATTGAAACTAAATGTATCCAAAACAAACGTAATGATAATAACAAATAAAAAATACGACGCTAGTAATGTAAATATATCCATTGATGGAACCAAGCTTAAAATTGAGGATGAAATGAAATACTTAGGAGTTATAATTGACGATAAACTAAAATTTGACAAAAACATTAATTATATTTGCAGAAAATTAGGTCAAAAGTTGAACATAATTAGTAGACTAAGAAATGATTTAAATTGCGAACAAAAACTCAGTTTATACAAATCGATCGTACAGCCACATTTTAGCTATTGTGCCTCTGTCTTATTTTTATCGAAAGCTTCAGACATTGAACGACTACAAAAAATACAAAACAAATTCATGCGTCAAATTTTAAAAGCAAATAGATTTTCTAGTCAGGAATTTCTTTTGAGCACACTAAACCTAATGAACGTAGACCAAATCATAAAACACAAAACACTAATATTAATACACAAAATTGTAAATAAAGAAACAGCACATTACTTAACTAAAAAAATTCAATACAATCACGAATCGAATAAAAATGGCATGACACTGAGAAATTCAAATAATATTAAGTTAACAAATGCTACTAAAACGTGCAGTCAAAATTCACTTTTTTATAAAGGAATGCAATTATTTAATGCACTTCCAACTGATATCAAAAATGAAACTAATTCGAATAAATTAAAGCAAACATTATATAAATACGTAATCGAAAACTATTAAATACTAAATGTAAAGTTGTTATTTGGGAAATTCTAAATAAATAAAATAATAATAATAATAAAATTTTATGTCGTCAGTTACGCGAAATTTGAACATTTGTCCAAATTTGTCAAAATCGATAGTAAACACGTGTGATGTGTTTACTTTGATGGTGATATCACCATCAGAAATTTGATTTTCTGGGATTTCGCGGCGGTATTGAACGCGATTTTGATTTATTCGTACTTTTTTATTGACGACAATTTCATCGTCTGTAATGACTGCAGATAAAACTGTCTCGTTAGAATTGGCAACATTCAAAATGAATGGCTTATCAGAAGGATATAGCTTGTAATATTTGACTGATCCACCGGATGGCATCAGTAAACCGTACGTTCGTGGGCAAAATATTGGGTTTTGCTGCAATTCAATCGGGCTCATGCCATCTTGAATGGCAAACAGCTTTGCTGTGGCCTTGAACCATACTTCCATAACTAACGTTCCTGGGAAGAACATTTGTTGTGGAAGTAAAGGAGTTGAAACGAACGTACGATTTGTGCACAAGTTACTGTGCGATTGTGGCCGAACGCAAACGTGGTTGCACACCCAGCATCGTGTGAACTTTTGCGGTTCCGTACAATGAATGCTGAAATGATCAGCTGCACCGCAGTTAAAGCACACCATTTTGATTCACCAAATATCGTACGTTTGTATCTTTTGACAGCCCAAAACCACGTTCAGATGTACAAATCTGTGAATAGTTGAAGGGAAAACAAAAATTTTCAATCGATTTCATTTAATGTGTCCAAAATATGTTGAAAAATTCAAGACACTCACTTTAATCGTACGTTTGTATCTTTTGACAGCCCAAAACCACGTTCAGATGTACAAATCTGTGAATTGTTGAAGGGAAAACAATAAATGTCAATTAATTTCATTTGATATTTGCAAAATATGTTGAAAAATCCAAGACACTCACTTTGATCGTACGTTTGTATTTGTTTGTCGGCCCAAAAACCACGTTCAGATGTACAAATCTGTGAATTGTTGAAGTAAAAACAAAAATTTTCAATCGATTTCATTCAATGTGTCCAAAATATGTTGAAAAATCCAAGACACTCACTTTAATCGTACGTTTGTATTTGTTTGTCGGCCCAAAAACCACGTTCAGATGTACAAATCTGTGAATTGTTGAAGGGAAAACAATAAATGTCAATTAATTTCATTCAATGTGTCCAAAATATGTTGAAAAATTCAAGACACTCACTTTGATCGTACGTTTGTATTTGTTTGTGGCAAAAAAAACAGGTTAAGCGGTACAAATCTGTGAATTGTTGAAGGGAAAACAAAAATTTTCAATCGATTTCATTCAATGTGTCCAAAATATGTTGAAAAATCCAAGACACTCACTTTAATCGTACGTTTGTATTTGTTTGTCGGCCCAAAAACAGGTTAAGCGGTACAAATCTGTGAATTGTTGAAGGGAAAACAAAAATTTTCAATCGATTTCATTCAATGTGTCCAAAATATGTTGAAAAATCCAAGACACTCACTTTAATCGTACGTTTGTATTTGTTTGTCGGCCCAAAAACCACGTTCAGATGTACAAATCTGTGAATTGTTGAAGTAAAAACAAAAATTTTCAATCGATTTCATTCAATGTGTCCAAAATATGTTGAAAAATCCAAGACACTCACTTTAATCGTACGTTTGTATTTGTTTGTCGGCCCAAAAACCACGTTCAGATGTACAAATCTGTGAATTGTTGAAGGGAAAACAATAAATGTCAATTAATTTCATTCAATG
Organism: Aphidoletes aphidimyza; assembly: GCA_030463065.1. Classification (NCBI taxonomy): domain Eukaryota; kingdom Metazoa; phylum Arthropoda; class Insecta; order Diptera; family Cecidomyiidae; genus Aphidoletes; species Aphidoletes aphidimyza. The sequence goes on along the minus strand of CM059998.1, from coordinate 5,045,590 downwards.
TGTCCAAAATATGTTGAAAAATTCAAGACACTCACTTTGATCGTACGTTTGTATTTGTTTGTGGCAAAAAAAACAGGTTAAGCGGTACAAATCTGTGAATTGTTGAAGGGAAAACAATAAATGTCAATTAATTTCATTCAATGTGTCCAAAATATGTTGAAAAATTCAAGACACTCACTTTGATCGTACGTTTGTATTTGTTTGTGGCAAAAAAAACAGGTTAAGCGGTACAAATCTGTGAATTGTTGAAGGGAAAACAAAAATTTTCAATCGATTTCATTCAATGTGTCCAAAATATGTTGAAAAATCCAAGACACTCACTTTAATCGTACGTTTGTATTTGTTTGTCGGCCCAAAAACCACGTTCAGATGTACAAATCTGTGAATTGTTGAAGGGAAAACAATAAATGTCAATTAATTTCATTCAATGTGTCCAAAAAATGTTGAAAAATTCAAGACACTCACTTTGATCGTACGTTTGTATTTGTTTGTGGCAAAAAAAACAGGTTAAGCGGTACAAATCTGTGAATTGTTGAAGGGAAAACAATAAATGTCAATTAATTTCATTCAATGTGTCCAAAATATGTTGAAAAATTCAAGACACTCACTTTGATCGTACGTTTGTATTTGTTTGTGGCAAAAAAAACAGGTTAAGCGGTACAAATCTGTGAATTGTTGAAGGGAAAACAAAAATTTTCAATCGATTTCATTCAATGTGTCCAAAATATGTTGAAAAATCCAAGACACTCACTTTAATCGTACGTTTGTATTTGTTTGTCGGCCCAAAAACCACGTTCAGATGTACAAATCTGTGAATTGTTGAAGGGAAAACAATAAATGTCAATTAATTTCATTCAATGTGTCCAAAAAATGTTGAAAAATTCAAGACACTCACTTTGATCGTACGTTTGTATTTGTTTGTGGCAAAAAAAACAGGTTAAGCGGTACAAATCTGTGAATTGTTGAAGGGAAAACAAAAATTTTCAATCGATTTCATTCAATGTGTCCAAAATATGTTGAAAAATCCAAGACACTCACTTTAATCGTACGTTTGTATTTGTTTGTCGGCCCAAAAACCACGTTCAGATGTACAAATCTGTGAATTGTTGAAGGGAAAACAATAAATGTCAATTAATTTCATTCAATGTGTCCAAAAAATGTTGAAAAATTCAAGACACTCACTTTGATCGTACGTTTGTATTTGTTTGTGGCAAAAAAAACAGGTTAAGCGGTACAAATCTGTGAATTGTTGAAGGGAAAACAATAAATGTCAATTAATTTCATTCAATGTGTCCAAAATATGTTGAAAAATTCAAGACACTCACTTTGATCGTACGTTTGTATTTGTTTGTGGCAAAAAAAACAGGTTAAGCGGTACAAATCTGTGAATTGTTGAAGGGAAAACAAAAATTTTCAATCGATTTCATTCAATGTGTCCAAAATATGTTGAAAAATCCAAGACACTCACTTTAATCGTACGTTTGTATTTGTTTGTCGGCCCAAAAACCACGTTCAGATGTACAAATCTGTGAATTGTTGAAGGGAAAACAATAAATGTCAATTAATTTCATTCAATGTGTCCAAAATATGTTGAAAAATTCAAGACACTCACTTTGATCGTACGTTTGTATTTGTTTGTGGCAAAAAAAACAGGTTAAGCGGTACAAATCTGTGAATTGTTGAAGGGAAAACAAAAATTTTCAATCGATTTCATTCAATGTGTCCAAAATATGTTGAAAAATCCAAGACACTCACTTTAATCGTACGTTTGTATTTGTTTGTCGGCCCAAAAACAGGTTAAGCGGTACAAATCTGTGAATTGTTGAAGGGAAAACAAAAATTTTCAATCGATTTCATTCAATGTGTCCAAAATATGTTGAAAAATCCAAGACACTCACTTTAATCGTACGTTTGTATTTGTTTGTCGGCCCAAAAACCACGTTCAGATGTACAAATCTGTGAATTGTTGAAGTAAAAACAAAAATTTTCAATCGATTTCATTCAATGTGTCCAAAATATGTTGAAAAATCCAAGACACTCACTTTAATCGTACGTTTGTATTTGTTTGTCGGCCCAAAAACCACGTTCAGATGTACAAATCTGTGAATTGTTGAAGGGAAAACAATAAATGTCAATTAATTTCATTCAATGTGTCCAAAATATGTTGAAAAATTCAAGACACTCACTTTGATCGTACGTTTGTATTTGTTTGTGGCAAAAAAAACAGGTTAAGCGGTACAAATCTGTGAATTGTTGAAGGGAAAACAATAAATGTCAATTAATTTCATTCAATGTGTCCAAAATATGTTGAAAAATTCAAGACACTCACTTTGATCGTACGTTTGTATTTGTTTGTGGCAAAAAAAACAGGTTAAGCGGTACAAATCTGTGAATTGTTGAAGGGAAAACAAAAATTTTCAATCGATTTCATTCAATGTGTCCAAAATATGTTGAAAAATCCAAGACACTCACTTTGATCGTACGTTTGTATTTGTTTGTCGGCCCAAAAACCACGTTCAGATGTACAAATCTGTGAATTGTTGAAGTAAAAACAAAAATTTTCAATCGATTTCATTCAATGTGTCCAAAATATGTTGAAAAATCCAAGACACTCACTTTAATCGTACGTTTGTATTTGTTTGTCGGCCCAAAAACCACGTTCAGATGTACAAATCTGTGAATTGTTGAAGGGAAAACAATAAATGTCAATTAATTTCATTCAATGTGTCCAAAAAATGTTGAAAAATTCAAGACACTCACTTTGATCGTACGTTTGTATTTGTTTGTGGCAAAAAAAACAGGTTAAGCGGTACAAATCTGTGAATTGTTGAAGGGAAAACAATAAATGTCAATTAATTTCATTCAATGTGTCCAAAATATGTTGAAAAATTCAAGACACTCACTTTGATCGTACGTTTGTATTTGTTTGTGGCAAAAAAAACAGGTTAAGCGGTACAAATCTGTGAATTGTTGAAGGGAAAACAAAAATTTTCAATCGATTTCATTCAATGTGTCCAAAATATGTTGAAAAATCCAAGACACTCACTTTGATCGTACGTTTGTATTTGTTTGTCGGCCCAAAAACCACGTTCAGATGTACAAATCTGTGAATTGTTGAAGTAAAAACAAAAATTTTCAATCGATTTCATTCAATGTGTCCAAAATATGTTGAAAAATCCAAGACACTCACTTTAATCGTACGTTTGTATTTGTTTGTCGGCCCAAAAACAGGTTAAGCGGTACAAATCTGTGAATTGTTGAAGGGAAAACAATAAATGTCAATTAATTTCATTCAATGTGTCCAAAATATGTTGAAAAATTCAAGACACTCACTTTGATCGTACGTTTGTATTTGTTTGTCGGCCCAAAAACCACGTTCAGATGTACAAATCTGTGAATTGTTGAAGTAAAAACAAAAATTTTCAATCGATTTCATTCAATGTGTCCAAAATATGTTGAAAAATTCAAGACACTCACTTTAATCGTACGTTTGTATTTGTTTGTCGGCCCAAAAACCACGTTCAGATGTACAAATCTGTGAATTGTTGAAGTAAAAACAAAAATTTTCAATCGATTTCATTCAATGTGTCCAAAATATGTTGAAAAATCCAAGACACTCACTTTGATCGTACGTTTGTATTTGTTTGTCGGCCCAAAAACCACGTTCAGATGTACAAATCTGTGAATTGTTGAAGTAAAAACAAAAATTTTCAATCGATTTCATTCAATGTGTCCAAAATATGTTGAAAAATCCAAGACACTCACTTTAATCGTACGTTTGTATTTGTTTGTCGGCCCAAAAACCACGTTCAGATGTACAAATCTGTGAATTGTTGAAGGGAAAACAATAAATGTCAATTAATTTCATTCAATGTGTCCAAAATATGTTGAAAAATTCAAGACACTCACTTTGATCGTACGTTTGTATTTGTTTGTGGCAAAAAAAACAGGTTAAGCGGTACAAATCTGTGAATTGTTGAAGGGAAAACAAAAATTTTCAATCGATTTCATTCAATGTGTCCAAAATATGTTGAAAAATCCAAGACACTCACTTTAATCGTACGTTTGTATTTGTTTGTCGGCCCAAAAACCACGTTCAGATGTACAAATCTGTGAATTGTTGAAGGGAAAACAATAAATGTCAATTAATTTCATTCAATGTGTCCAAAATATGTTGAAAAATTCAAGACACTCACTTTGATCGTACGTTTGTATTTGTTTGTGGCAAAAAAAACAGGTTAAGCGGTACAAATCTGTGAATTGTTGAAGGGAAAACAAAAATTTTCAATCGATTTCATTCAATGTGTCCAAAATATGTTGAAAAATCCAAGACACTCACTTTAATCGTACGTTTGTATTTGTTTGTCGGCCCAAAAACAGGTTAAGCGGTACAAATCTGTGAATTGTTGAAGGGAAAACAATAAATGTCAATTAATTTCATTCAATGTGTCCAAAATATGTTGAAAAATTCAAGACACTCACTTTAATCGTACGTTTGTATTTGTTTGTGGCAAAAAAAACAGGTTAAGCGGTACAAATCTGTGAATTGTTGAAGGAAAAACAATAAATGTCAATCGATTTCATTTGATATTTGCAAAATATGATGAAAGATCCAAGACACTTACTTTAATCGTACGTTGACAGCCCAAAACCCGGCAAAAATTGACATTTGCATTGAATGCATCCATTACCAATACGTAAACAACAGATGGTTGGTTCGGTTCACCAATACATGTATCGCTGGCTAACACATTTGTTAGCCAGTATACACCACTGCGGCAAATTAGCCGGTCAATTTGCTCATCACTGGTTTTCATCAATTAACCATTACAATTTCAATGGTAGTTGAACAAAAATCAATTACTTTTTCCATTAAAGTGATGGTAATGATTACAAAATGTAATGAATTGCATATTTCAACAGCTCTGCCTGAAAGTTTATCAAATTTGGTGAAAATGGTCTTAATCGACGCGCTTTAATGTGCGAAATATCAATGTATACGGCATATGATTATACGGCCCTATAGAAATTGACGCATAGCTGTCATGCGGTGTTTTAATAGTTTGACAGAAATGTGTCAATTTCTATAGGGTTTTCTATTTATTTCGATTATTACTACAGTGAATTCCTGTGAATGCGAATACCACAGGAAATCCCTATAGCAGTTCTGGCTGAATTTATTTGTGTGAGGGATGTTGAGCAGCAAAGAGGAAATTTGCTTCAAAGTGTTCATCAGATCAATTCTGCCATTAAGAATCTACAACATATTCTTCAACCACTTTCTCACATCGACGATAATGGCAACAACAATGGCACCAGAACCACCAGAACTGAATCCGATAATTTCGGAATTCCTCTTCTCGGAATCAGTATGCACGTTGATCATCATGGAATGTCATTCTCTCCACAACCCGAAGACGACGATGACGATGACGATCGTAACCATGATGGTGAAGATATCTTTGAGATACCTCATCTTGGCCTGGGTATGAACGTTGATGCACATGGTATGACATTCTCACGTCTACTTCATTCGGACAACGATGTCGACGATGACGACGATTTATAAATCGTAAATCGCAAATAATTAATTGCAAATCGAACAGAAACTTTGACCGAACCTTTCGTATTGATAACGATGATCTTAAACCAAACAAAATTTTACAATCAATTTTTGAACAAGCGATAGAGAGTGTATGCGATATCAATTACAGACTTCAATAAATTGAATTAAATTTGTAATCCTGACATTTTTGATATGAAGTTTTGTTTTTATCTTGAACTATTCAATTCGTCGACTAGTCAAAAGAGAAAGTATTGGTTTTGCCATGAAAACAGGGAAAATGTTATTTTGTCATACAATGTACTGTATTTGGACAAGGTATGTGCACTTAAGTGCACTTCGCTGTGAAATTACTACTGGAATATGGCTAATTTTCAACACAAAACATCCTGTGACACAATAAAACAAATTGGGCATCCGCACTTTTCGATTTGAGAGTCCTTTCTTGAGAAATATTCATATCACAATTCGATTTTCTAAGATTTTCGCACATTTTCACAATTTTTAATATTGGGGTTTTCGGGTTTTAACCCCCCTCTGAAGCAAAAATTGCCATTTTTTCCGGTTTCTACCCCGGTCTGGATATTTCCTTCAGCCTGGGGAATCTGACTCCGCTGACCATCGCCCCTGATCATTTTCAAACGAAAATTAATCTGTTTTCACCCCTCTCCAACTAATATCATCTTGATATTTTGATTACATAACTTTTTTGAATGAATAAATTCGCCTAATTCGCGAGCACTGGAAGTAATTTTGTGCTAAAAATGATAATAGTGTATCTTTGACGGAATAAGCCATTTTTATACATGACTTTTTATCTGCAAATTACTAAAGTCCGCCACTGTAGTTCGGTTTGCATACGGTTATCAAAAAATGTCTTAAATATTTCGTCTAATTATTGCAATAACTAATTGAGAAAAGATATATTTTAGTGTTTCAACATACTTATTAGATTTTCACATAAAATATGGAGGAAAATAGAACATCTTTATTTTATCGTATCCTCCCCCCAAAGCGAATAAAATTTGAATCAATTCTCTTATAATATTTCTTATATTGATTAATTTACTTTATGGCTAAAAAAATAATATTAATTGGAGATGTTTGTATTGTTCAGTATTGTTTGTGCAAACGATATTCAAGAACCTCTTGAACCATGACTACTCAAAGTTGTGCTTGCGCAACAATAATATAGGTAATTATGGATAGTTCAGAAATGATAGAATATTCAAAAAATTGTAGTTTTCAGCCACAGTTGCCATAGTTATTTATCCAGAGATTTTTTAAAGGTTTGGTTCATATTTGGTTTGATTTAAGCATCCTTGTTGCTCTTGTCCGTTTCTTTAGAGACCATTTCTGCCGCAAGTTTCCTGAAAATATTGAATAATAATCCATATAATATATAAACATTTATATGTTTATTCTAAATTAACCAGAGACTACATCGAGCTAATAATAGCCAAACTAATGGTTAGGAATGAATTATTGCAGATGCAATGGAAATAAAATATCAATAAATTATTTCGATAAATTATTTCGAACGTTTAGAGAAATATTTTATTTCACTGAGCCCACATACATATTGCTCACACACGGTGTTGTCCATTATATAAACATAAATCAAAAATCTAACAAGAATGAAAATAAAATACACATCGGTACTGAAAAACCACTTTCGCTCATTCGTTCGTTTGTTTTCGTGAAATTAACGGCCGTTTCAATAGTAAATAACGAAAAGAAAAGAAAGAAAAAAGACACACACATGAAAATTGAACGCGATTTTCAACAGCACACAATTGTGAACATTGATTTGCGCATTTGCTGAAATGCAATTTGATTTATTTCATTAGCGCTTGTCTCTTTTTTCTTTTATTTTCAACGTTTCATTTTTATCGTTTGTTATGCCATCGATTGCCGGTTTAAATGCATTCGAACACGAAATCCCGTTCATATTTTTTCCTGTATATATTCAATGAATTTAAGATCTGGTTCGTTCCCTTAGTCTATATTTAAATGTCAACAAAATTTAAAAAACAATTCTGGGCATCCTAGGTGTGTGACTCTCAGGAGAGAAGTTAGCCAGATTTACCGTTTTCACTTTGCATTTAGAGAAATTAACATTGAACAATTTTTTATCGCGTTTAATCAAATTAAAAGTAATGCAATAGGTGATGATGGAATACCACTTAAATTTTTGAATCTAATTATCGAACAAATCGCGGACTATTTAGTCTTTGTTTTTAATTTTTGTATAGCCAACAGTGTTTATCCTGCTGATTGGAAAAAAGTAATTATAAAACCGCTCAATAAAGTAACTAGTCCACAAAATATTTCTGAATATAGGCCAATCAGTATCATTTCGGTTATTCCAAAAATCTTTGCAGTCTTGTTGAATGGCCAAGTCACTGAATATTTGGAATCAAACAATCTTCTGCATGAACGTCAATCTGGTTTTCGCGAAAATAGAAGCTGCACCACCTCGTTATTAAATATCACGGAAAATATAAGATCTTCCTTAAATCGTAGAAAATTAGTCATTTCCGTTTCGTTGGACATTAAAAGCGCGTTTCCGTCTGTTCTTCATGATGGTCTTATTGAAGTTTGCAAATCATACGGGTTCAATGATAATGCATTAAATTTGGTTAAATCGATTTACAGTAATATTCAACAAAAAGTTAAAGTAGGAAATCAAGAGTCAAATTTCGTTCCCATTCAAAATGGTGTTTTACAAGGTAGTAATTTCGGTCAAACTTTCTTTTCTCTTTACTTTAATGATACTTTGAATGTCTTCGAACACATAATCGGTCATTTATTCGCGGATGACTGTCAAGCTCACATTGAAGTCGACTTTGATAACATCAACGACGGTATTCGTAAAGTAAACTCAGATCTGAATAAATAAGATGGTTTCATTAAAAGACGCGGTATGAAATTAAACGGTTCTAAATCAGAGGTGATGATAATCGGTTCTAAGCATCATTTGAATAAATTAAATTTTGAATATATCGATGACGTTGAAATTGGTGGTATGAAGCTTGATTATTGTAAATCGATAAAAAATCTTGGTGTCATTTTGGACTACGGAAACGTAGTGACTTATGGCTGGGGTGCACATGGTACAACAAGCCAAGTTAGTCGTGATCTTGTTGCTGATAACGATAAGATAAGATACATTTACGGTCTTAAACGTAATGAGCACATTACAGAATATCGTGAGCGTCTGTGTGGTTTGACCCCTGAGAATAGAGCTAAGCTTCACTCAGCAGTACTTATCTACAAACAATTGTCAAATCAGTCTCGAGTCTATCTCAATCACTTGTTCGTTAAAAATGGTGAATCATCGCGTCATCCTAATAATCTTCGCGTTAATTTTCGTCCACGTAATGAATATGACACGCGTACTTTCAATTATTCAGCAATTAATTTTTGGAACAGTATCCCCGTCGAAATAAGAAATTCAGATTCAATAACCACGTTTAAATCAAAACACAAATTTGAACTTCGATCAAAACAGCAATAAATAGTAGGTACATGTCGCTGCCCCCAAAAAATCCAACAACATTCATATGCACCCACACTAATTAATCGACTCGTCCACAGCAAAAACAATTCACCAATCTACAAACATAGAGCGAGAGAAAGAAAAAAGGATGAATCGAATTTTATATTCCATGAGTTGAATGCACTTAACCACCGTGTGCTTTTGTGTGGTGAATTCAAAAAAAATGAACATTTTGGTTGTATTTTTGTTGAAATGGATTTAGTACACTCATAAGTCACATTCACTCTCAGTACGCGATTTCTTTCGCTGGTCTGTTACGAACATGAAGAATTCATGTTGAAATGCAAGAAAAAGCAGCGACATGTACCCATAAATAGTCTTTAATTAGTCCGCGTTAATCAGATCTCAGCACTGGTTCTATGCACATTTTCACCAGATCATCATCATCATCATTTTAGTTATAAGTTTGCTTTTGTTTTTGCCCCAATGATGTCAACGTAAATTAAATTAAATTCCAAAATTACTTCTATTGTATTTCCACTGACTTTCCAGAGTCAGGCAGGTTTTGCCATGGTTTTCCGGACCCAATTCTGGTATTAAAGCTTCCCTTAGATACCATCCCATCCCTGACTGTATTCCCTTTGCTAAAGACGCACCATGGGCGGAATTTATGCCGTATTAGGTCTTTGACCAGCATGTTCTCAGCTCGCTGTGAGCACGTATTGGCATAAATGTAGGCTTCGTAACAAATAAATAAATAAAATAAATAAATTTACGCTATCACAAGTGCATGGTAAAACTTACTGTTTCATTAATATCATGTGTCAAAGTTTTTTCATATTTAAGGCACAGATTTTGTAGGTAGAGGATCAAACATATAGAATTTTATAGGATATTTTTTCAAATATAGTAATTTGTGTTTGTTGTTCGATATAGTAACATCACTTTATTAACATTCTGTTACTTCAACTGAGTTAAAGATAATTAAATAAGCCTAAAAAGTTAATTCAAATATCTCGATATTTATTGTATTTTCATTTGTGACACTTCCCAATTTGGAAAATGTCAGTCATTATATTTTTCATCACTATCTTTGTTGCCGCGACCGCCACACCGATTAAAAACAACACGACCGTTTTCAACAATCCGACTATAGTCATATACACGCAGGCACGAAGTACACCAGTCTCCGATTTTGAGGGAAAAGTGCTTTCAACGCTATATGGAAAAACGCTATATGCTGCAGTATACTTGAAACAACATCAACACTTTGTCGATTTTTTCATAATTTTTTTTATGAAAAATTTTTTGACGAAAAATTGCCAAAATTGGTCAACTTCAAAATGCAATATCTTTCTTATTTTCCAACCAATTTTGATGTTTTTCATATGGAATCGCATAGATTTTTCCCTGGCTAACTTTTCTCCTGAGAGATTGAGACCATTTCCACCAAATTTGATAAACTTTCAGGGGGCATCTGTTGCAGAATAAGTGAAAAAATCGATATTTTGGCTTTTTCCTCGTGGATTTTCCCCTCAAAAGTCGAGTTGGGGGTGATTTTCACCATTGATCTTTCTGTATATTTCATCTACGAGAGCAATTGAGTCGATTTACTTCATTATGGGATGTATAAAATGACTACTCGGACATATTTGTAGGCAACATTTGAAAAAAAGGTCACTTTTTCGGCCATTTTTCACATTTTCGTTGTAAACATTTCAAACTTAACCAGGACAATGTCTTGATCAACGTAAAAATCCATAATTGTGATCCGAAAATTAACAATAAAGTAAATGTAAATCTCAATAATTATATTTTGAATGACTTTTCTTTCATTTTTTTGGAAAAACAGCTATTTTGACACATTTTTTTCAAACGACCTTCCACCCTGTAGGAAGTGAAATTTCGCATATGGTCCTCAAACAAAAAAATCTTTTTTTAACTAGTACTAACTGGTGCCACCCCTCCATTTTTGATTTCAAACGAAAATCGAAATTGATACACCCTAATCGACGTATTTCTTCAGTATTTTGATTCTCTTAGAATGCTGTTCCATGATCGCTTGTACCTTATCCAGAATATCATCCATCAATAGTTCAACTAGAATAGGTGATATCGGTGCTCCCATCGGGGTACCATAACACTGCTTATAGCATTGGCCATTGAATGCAAAATAGCTGTTGGTGGTGCAAATTGTAATCATTTCTAGGATTCCTTTGGTGTTTTCTCGTAGAACTTTCAACAATACCAGATCCATTTTCGCAACTAGAATTTCCAGCTCCGTGGATACATTTCCTCCCCCGACTTGATCAATAAACTGCCTCTTTATGAACATCCTCAATTTTACCTCAAATTCAAGATACTCGAAACTCTCTTCCATATAGCGTTGAAAGCATACTTCGGAGACTGGTGTACTTCGTGTCTGCGTGTAGTCGGATTGTTGAAAACGGTCGTGTTGTTTTTAATCGGTGTGGCGGTCGCGGCAACAAAGATCGTGATGAAAAATATAATGACTGACATTTTCCAAATTGGGAAGTGTTACAAATGAAAATACAATAAATATCGAGATATTTGAATTAACTTTTTAGGCAGTTTAATGGCAAAAATCACTTGAACGGAATTCGGTGTTGGAAAATAAGAAAGATATTGCATTTTGAAGTTGACCAATTTTGGCAATTTTTCGTCAAAAAAATTTTCATAAAAAAAATGATGAAAAAATCTCCAAAATTTGTCATCTTCAAAAACTTGATTTCAAACGAAAATCGAAATTGTTACTCCCTATTGTGCACAAATTCAATTCAATTCAATCATAATTGGGAACTGATTTCAATCACATTCGAATTAGATAGAAGTTTTTCGATTAACTTAACATTTGATGTGAGACTTGCATGTCTTTTAAATTAAACAAACACATTCAAATGGACCCATCCGTTTTCACTTTGCTGATTTTTTTTTAAGCAGGAATTTACCACGAATCAAATTCTAATCGCTGCCCAATTAACCAAATGTGTGCGAAATGAAATATGTACTTTTGTCGTTTTAAATCAAGAACACATCCAATCGATACCTAATGAAACGCTTTGTAGCTGTGGATTTTGTTTCAACCGTCAAATCGATCAGTAATGAATATCCAAATGTTCCACATGTGGAAAATGCACCGCGGTAGAACAATTAACTTTGACCCCAATTTTTCCTCATCTGCCATTATATAAACAAGAGTTACGGCAATCAAAAGTGAAGGCGGCGTTCCAGTTTTATTCTCAATGTCATCATATGATTCCCACATGCCTGATACCATACGTTTAATGTGAGCGACGAAGTGGCCATGGGCTAGGATAATGATCGCTCAACTGTCGTTCACTGGCAGAGTCTGTATAGACTCTGTCGAGAGTCTGTTCGCTCTGTCAGTGGTTTATATGGATACTTGACCAATCTTCTGACATTTCGTACAGTTGATTTTCGAATTCTTTGTCGCTGGTTTCAAACAGTACTGTAAGTTTTCGATACACTTCGCAAATTTTTGATAAATTGATTGTAAATATTTACTTGTTCCACTGCGTTTGTGGGGGACAAACAATTCCAAAGTTACACTGGATGGGACTTACGATTTGGTCTGGAAATATGCGTAGAGTGAACCGCTGCAAGAGAGTAGTGAAAAGAAACACGTCTGTGTAGTTTGGTAAATTAACAAGAACTGATTTAATGTGTAATAAAGCAAAGGTATTATTGGCACCAAAGAGTGCGTTCAATGTGTAAACTATAACAATGGGTTAAAATTTTCTTGCGTTTACACTGATAGTTCTACTCTACCAGACGATCTACACGGACGGATGCCAACTTTAGCCATATCATTCATCGAATTGATAGATCGCACCGGTTCGACGTATTTACGCTCTGTTCATCAAACAGAAAATGTTCTTAATTTTCTCTTCTTCTCTCAATAAATTCTTATATTCCGACGAGACATTTGCGACTAGAGGTGTACAACAGACAGGATGTTAAACTGCACTGAAAGATCCCGCCCACAAATTCCAGTTTGAATAATAGCCAGTGCTACTGTGTGTGCGTTATGCTGTACGTTATGCTCACACTGTGTCACACCATTCTACGTTCTTAGTATTGTCTCGCACTAAGAACGTAAAACGGTGTGCAATAGTGTGCACACTTTGGCGATGGCAACAGCGTATACACACTAAGGTGTTTTTGAATCCCAATAATGAAAAAATGGTATTGCCAAATCGAAAGAGCTTGAAATTCTGAACACGGTGGACACATCAAATTCATCAAGCGACCGACCAGCACACTTCCTGAAACAAAATAAGATCTGTAATTGCCAAACATAACCTCAAAAGCGAACAAGTGATTTGGCATTTCCAGTAAATTGAAAGAAAAGCAAATTCTTGTAAAATATTATCAATTTGTGTCAATCTATGGTAACATATACAGAGAAAAAATATTATCTCATGGTAATTAGTCGACAATTGTCCATAATAAATGTTTTAATTGATAATATTCGGCAAATGTTTAGTTTCATTCCATTTCCAGGAAATGTCAAATCACTTGTTTGCTTTTGAGGTTATGTTTCCACTGGAAATTCGTGGAAAACACAATTTATTTCATTTTCAAGGCACAAATAAAATTCATAATCGTATTTAAGCGGATAAATAGTTCAAATTTGATGGAAAATTTCAATAAATTGGCAATCAATTGATAAAAATGCACTATTTGGCGTGCCACGAATCAACGGATGGTTGCGATGTAAATGCACTTAAAAACAAATTATCGGGCCAAGAAAACAGATTGAATTTTATTGTTTGTTTTCACAAATTCACGCAAATGTTTTTTTTACCAAATATTTTTTAAATTTGAATTCCAAAGCAAATTCACTTCTGTAGTCATTTTTTTTTTCAACTCAATAACAAGCGAAACGAAAATCAGACCTAGTAAACAACAAATGAATGTGTCAGATCGAGAGAAATTGACGTTTCTCGAACACCAACACATACAGATGCGTAAGTGAATACAATATTCAAATATGATACGCTGAGCGGTTGAATGCGGTATTCAGCACTCACACGAACTGGAATGAAATTCCCTCAGATTGTCTGTTTCAAATATATGAATATCATTTTTTTTTTAGATTGAAACTTTTGAAATTTCTATAAATTGAACAATAGATTCATTTCTTCAATGAAATGCAGTACTGAAGTTACGAATCAATTCAACCGATACTCTGTTATATGAAACGTAATCATTTGAACAGCACGATCTTCTAATCATTCGACACAATTAACTAGATATATCTTAAATATACGATTTTTTGGAAATTGTGGGATATCACGGAGAACGGCAGTTCTCCCAGTGGCGCACCTATTTTGATTAATATAGAAATAATGAATTAAATTATCGTTTATTGAAAATTTAACTATTTAAATGCAGACTTAAAATATTTTGACGAAATGAAGTCTCTTTTCTGCACCGTTGTTTACTGAATTTATTTTTGCATTTTGCAATCACTCGTTCACTTCCATTATTTACGCATATTAGTGCATTGTGGACTATTTTTTTTGCCTTCACATAATCTTGGTTCGTTTTCCATTCGTTGGCGTTCACCCCGAGAAAACTTCGTGGCAGGTTCATAGCATCAAAAAAGAAATGAGAACGATCGCCAATCAAATCAACAATCGATACTGAGTTCCAGTCATGATTTTCGTCATCCTGGTGATATGTTATATGATTTGAATCAAGTCGACGCACTGGCAGAGTTTTGTCTTGCAAAAATCTCAATTTTTCTGCGATCATGTTTTTCTCTTCAATTGAAGTTTTGTCAGAAAACAAACTTGAAGGGGAGAGCTCCTCACCCATGTAATTTAGATGTCTTCTTAAAGCAGATGTTGCGACAACTGCAACTGGTTCGTCAAACATTCGGTAAGTTTCGAGTTCTTGCAGTAAGCACAAATCATTCATTGGTGCATCAAACAAAATGTTTGCTCTGTTCCAATACCGGACATAAATGAGAGAAGCAAATGCAGCAAATCTCATAATATTGTACTTCAATCCATCATAGCGTGGTAAATTCCAGTCTATGCTTCGCCGAAATAAATAACATTCCAAACCCTGAATCGTAACTGCCATGAAACGAGCCATACTGGGGTTGATTAGTGTGCGGAATTTAACTTCATTTGTTTTTCTCATATTTTTATTAGCTCCTAAGAACTTTAAAGCCACTAAAGTGACTTCTCTATAGTCATCACGCACATGTTTACTCTCAGAGTGTGAGAGTAATTCGCGTATTGCTTTATTCCTTAGTTCCTCAAATGACGCATGTGTCTCAAAATCCATGTCATCAGTGAACGAGTCTTCGGTGAATGGTATAAACGGAAAATCAGCGTTACGCAAATCAGACCATATGTCCTTTAAAATCTGATAAAACAAATTGTTTGGTGTGCCGGATTCAAATAGGTGATAGTACACATCTTTGATGATAATCTCCATGATATGATGCCTACACATTAAACGAAGGAGTGACTTATTCAGCGCCGTTTCTATGAGAATACACGTTCCACCGTGAACTTTCCAATGAATTTCAGTCGTACGCCTGAATTTTGGAGCCGAATAATTAAAATAATGGGAGTAGACGAACGTGAAGTGAAAGACGCTCGAGATGTTCTGTTCCTGCTGGGCTACAACAATATCGCTGCGATTTCGAAGTTAAATAAACCACATGCCATTTCTAGCCTTGAGTTAGAATTCCAAAAGAAGAAAGAAACCACCAATTTTGATGATCATTTAAAAGAGATTTCATTCGGCTCGGGCACAACAATCACAATTGCGGAAATTGCTAAAGCGGCCTCCAAATGTTTGCGACGCTGTGATGATCTAACAGCCATTGAAAAATTGGCCATTAAATCATCCATTCTGGATAATTGCATAAAGGTATAAACAGTTAGTTTGGTCACAGTTGGCATTAGTTTTACTGTTTCAACTCTCTACAGGCACACCCAGATATAACAAGTGAATCATTTTCATTTAATTTGGATGGCATCTCTGATCAGCCAGCTTGTGATGTGATTTGCCCATCTTGTCAAGATAAAGTTTCACTCTCATTTTACATTCGGACATCTTCAAAGGAGAATGTACCACCGATATGCTTCAAAGCATTTAATTTTGAAAGGCACATGTTTATTCATGGAAAAGACGGTGAGAAAATTTCTCATATTTCTCAAAAAAATATTTGTTCATATAATAGCTTCCTGAATTGAAATAAACGATTTTAAAATTTCAGTTCACCCGAAAAATGGTGATGGATTGCTTGTTCAGAAACAACGCAAGGATGAAGATGTGACATCCATTCGTAAGGAGAATGACATGTTGCGTGAAAGCTGTGCTAAAATGGATCGTCGGATCAATGATATGGATAGAGAAATAGCTGATCAGCAAGCTGAAATCGACTTTTGGCGCAGCATTATGGATGATGATTCGAGCCGATCGTTTGATTTGAATCGTACCTTTGTGGTTTCTCATGGTGTGACAATGAATGACACGGGCCTCAACGCTGAAATTCAAAAACAATTGTCTGAATTGCGAGAGGATTGTGCCGAAAAGGAACGCATTATCAATGATTTGCAAGAGAAGCTCTCAATTTCTCAGGATGAAATCGGCCATTTGCGTGAAAACATTGCAAATATGAGAAAATTGCATGATGATTGTGAAATGAGCCAGTCATTTTCCTTTGAATTGAATCGCACTTTTGAGATTCCACAAGATTTGTCGTCAACAGTTGGAGCCAGCGTCGACGCTGAAATTATGAAACAAGTGGCCGAATTGCGAGAAGATTGTGCCAAAAAGGAACGCATTATCGATGCATTGAAAAAAGAGCTCTCAATTTTGCAAACTGAAAACGGTCATTTGCGTGAAGACATTGGGAATATGGATCATTTGCCAGAAGATTGTGGCACAAGCAAGTCGGTTGATTTAAGTCGCACTTTTGAGGTTTCTCACGGTGTGTCAATGGCTGACACGCACCTCAACGCAGAAATTCAGAATCAAATGGCTGAATTGCGAGAAGACTGTGCCAAAAAGGAAAGCATTATCGATGATTTGCAAGAGAAGCTCTCAATTTCGCAGATTGAAATTGGCAATTTGCGTGAAAGTATTGAAAAAATGGAAGAGGATTCGGCATATTGTGAAATGAGCCAGTTGCACGATTTGAATGCCAGCTCTGAGGTTCCACACGATGTGTTTGGCAAAGAAACTCTCGAGCAAATCGCTGAAATGCAAGAGGATTGTGAAAACAAACAACGCACAATCGATAATATGGTTAAGGAGCTAGAAGATCAAAGACATGAACTC
Organism: Aphidoletes aphidimyza; assembly: GCA_030463065.1. NCBI lineage: Eukaryota > Metazoa > Arthropoda > Insecta > Diptera > Cecidomyiidae > Aphidoletes > Aphidoletes aphidimyza. The sequence continues at coordinate 5,028,173 of CM059998.1, read as the reverse complement.
GACCGTTTGCGAATGGAACGTCCACTTGAAACGAATCGCTTGATCATTCAGAATCGTTTTGTTGTGGACTCGGCTACCGACACATCTGATTTGATGGAAACTGTTTTATCTGAAAATCGTTCCGGTAGTGAAATTGAAATGAATTGCTCGCAGAAGCAGCTATCGGACTTACGTGTCGACATCACATATTTGCGCAAATTGGTTTTTAAAATGCAAAAAGATGTGGCAATAAATTTGTGCTCCACATTACCAATCAATTCGAATGATGAAGCCGAGATCAGCGAAACGAGCATCACACTAAAAATGCCAAGCGGTTAGTCTATTATCTTAGTCTTGTTGAATTTGTATTTAACTTGTGTCTTGATCTGGTCTTTTTTTTTTTAAATTAGGAAATAGAAAAACATTTTTGTTCGAACGTTTTTACAATGGCGAAACTGATAACGACAAGCTGGATACGTTGGCACCTGTCCTGACTTCATTTCTATCGGGCAAAAGTATTTGCATCGCAATGCATGGTGAAACTGGTAAGTGACAGCCATTGTTGTCTAAAACCATTTATTCAATTACAAAAAAATTTATTCTGGTCCTATTTTTCAAATAGGCACAGGAAAATCCACGACTATGTATGCTAAGGGCAAAGGTGTCATACGTACGTTTCAGTAATTGAATTTTGTACGTTTCAGTAATTGAATTGTACGACAACCAGTTTACTGATTTGTTGGATTCGGACAGCAATAAGCTGGAAATTAATTGTACGGGAAAGGCCATCATTACTAATGCACAAAAACAGCAAATTTCCACGCTGAACGATATGGAACATTTGATTACAAGTGCGATGTCCAAACGAATCACGAAAAACACCAATCAAAATGTTTCGTCCTCGCGTTCACATGCATTCGCCATCATTGAGATGGAAAACACATTCAATCAATTGGTTTTGGCTGATCTCGCCGGTTTTGAAAGCTCGAAAGATAAGGAAAATGTGGTTGAATCAATCTCAATAAATAAAGCATTGACACAATTCAATAAAGTTCTTCTGGATTTGAGACAAAAGCAGACTCCCAGCTACGCTAGCAGCCGCTTAACACAGTTTCTTCAGCCGATTTTGAAGCAATCAAAGGCCACTATTTACTATCACATTTCCCCATCAAACATCGTCAAACAACTCAATTTGGTGGATCAGCTGAGGGGTGCCCGTGTATTGAAACGACCATCGTCTAACCAAATGACCGTTGATCCAAAAAAAACCAAAGCAAATGCGATTTTAGTAAATTCGTTCAGATTTTGAGTTGGGAGGCGAAAACTTTACTAGTAACAATGAACTTTAGTTTGGCAAATTATGTTATCTATCTAAAGGCATAAAAAAAATCGTTGTACCCAATCCTCTGAATGAATTTTGGCTATAGTTTGGCTATTAAATGTTTGTCAAATGTTTTGTGTTTTTCATTTATTTCAATTTCGAAAATCTTTCAGAGTAAATGAGTGCACGATTTTTGGTCCAGAAAGGTACAGTAATTTAATAAATTGATTCAGTATTTCTTTCTCTTTCTGAACATAATTTCCAGAAAAGTCACTTATGTGATGAATTATGAACCATTTTTATAATACTATTTATTGAAGTTTTTCCAGATTCGTACAACATTGATAGTAACTGGGAAATTTTAAGTAAATGTTGTCAATGAGAAAATTGAGAAAAATTCTCTCAATTCTCATACGACCCAGCTGCTAACAATTTATGTAATCTGAAGTTCAAAAATTTCTATTTTTCGGCTAGAAATAGCCACGCAATAAATTCGCGAAATTATACGTATTACGAATCTAATTGATGCGAATTGTAAATAAATCTGCATTAAAATTTGGACACTTATGCCTTGAAATTGACATGACACATTTTTTTTTTATCTGCAAGTTACATAAAAAAACATATTAATCAATTTGTTCGTTTTGCATACTTTCTTTAAATCTGCTTTTGTATTGGAAACAATAACAGTTAATAAAGAGTTCTAAATTTCATATTAATTCAATATTTATTTAATTTGTTGCGATGATGCATGTAATTCTTTATGAAAAACGAACAAATTGATCAATTCATTTTTATGTAATTTGCAAATAAAAAAAAAATCTGAAAATTTTTATTACAATTTGCAAATATTAGATTCACGAATTTAAAAAGTTCGTTGATTCTTAATTCGTATAATTTCGCATATCTATTGCCGAAAAAATAGAAATTTTTGAATTTTAGATTAGATAAATTGATAGCAGCTAGGTCGTATGTGAATTGAGAGAATTTTTCTCAATTTTCGCATTGACAAAATTTATTTAAAATTTCATTTTTCTCATTCACTTAAAACAACCGACAGAATCCAGAGATAATCAGTTGAATAGGTTCGGTGTCGACATTTTTTTTTAAATTGACTGATGATTTATGTCAGCCAGATTTTGGCGAAGTAAATTAAATAAATAAATAAATGATGTTCTCAGATTTCTTTTATTTTTTTGCAGAAACAAAGTTGTATGCTAGCGGTAAACAAAATATCATTTTTACCTACATCCAGAAAATAGTAGCCTGCTAATTTTTAATACCAAATAATCAAGCAATTTTGGTTTATAATTGGTTTCGATTCAAATTTTTGACCGAAGAATGTACTTATTTTTCAAAAGTAATCAAAGTATGTCTTTTTAAAGGGAAATCATAGTTGTATACGAGTTGATGTGATGTCAAGAAACGAATAATTTCAGTTATGAATAGTAAACATTGCTAGTTTTACTGTCAGTTATTGCATCAATTCTTGTGAGCAAACTAACATCCCAGTTTTAATTGGTTTATAAATGCAATTTTTCTTAATTTAAATCGATCACCATGTCTAATTTGGAGTATTTAATTGGTACTTCAATTGACCAATTTCCTGGTAACAGCCTTCCAACAATGAGAGATGTTTTGCGTCTCTATTCCAGATCATGGGGGAAGCGGGGAAGTGATTCAACGAAGGAAGCATTTGTTGCCAATGAACTTATAAGATTACACAAGAGAGAAAACTTACCAGTTTTGAGTAAAAAAACAATCAAAAATAGGATCAGAAGGAGTGTCACTGAATTGAAATCCATTCATAAATTTAAGCAAAGTAAAAAAACTGCAGAAAACATCCGTAAGGAAAGGGCATTCCGGTCCAAACTTGACGAGATTTTTCAAATTCATCCAATTCAAATTCAAGCTTCAAGTGTGGATATCTCGAGCGAAAACGAGCCCGAAAATGAAAATCAAAGCGAGAATGAATGCGAAACCAATTATATATCAGAGGAATCAAATAATTTTGAGGGTACAGTGCTTGATAATTTTTACTAATAAAAATAGCAGGGTTCAAATTCAATTACACGCGGATGATGAGTTCTGTTTGCGACCAAATGTTAAAAAAAATTAAATATGTTTGTTTTGATCGTTGATTTTTTGTTCGATCGATTAAAAGTGTTTGTCAAAATGTTGCCTTTTTTCAGATGATCCAATTGTTAACATACACCGAATGAGTCCAGATCCTGATTTTGAAGGCTTTAGCTCTATATTATTGAGACAACCTATTCCAGATGAATATTTATGGGAAATGTTTAAAACGGGGGCTTCCTTTCGCTCTTTATCGACTATTCTGAAAACAGCATTTAGTGTGGCCAATGTCAAGAATCAATTTTATACGTCAACATCTTATTTGTTCAATAACTATCAACGGATACTACAAGTAAAAGAAGATGAGTATAAAAAACGAATAAGAGAAGATGAATCACTTGGCACTATTTGCTTTGACCATCAAAATATGAGAAAACTAACCGGAAAATATGAAGGAACCACACATCGTCTCGCAATCGTTTGGTATTGCAATGAAACTCATCATGTGATAGGTATTGTTGAAATGCCAAATAAGACATCGGAGTCCCAAGCTCAAGCTATTAGAAAAACGTGTGAAGACTTCAACATTATAAATATACAAGTTGT